>JAGFBZ010000966.1:117500-204756 GCA_018398805.1 Hirundichthys speculiger | reverse complement strand
GTCATCCCAGCGTTGACCTCCACCTGTCTATATAGACGTCATCCCAGCGTTGACCTCCACCTGTCTATATAGACGTCATCCCAGCGTTGACCTCCACCTGTCTATATAGACGTCATCCCAGCGTTGACCTCCACCTGTCTATATAGACGTCATCCCAGCGTTGACCTCCACCTGTCTATATAGACGTCATCCCAGCGTTGACCTCCACCTGTCTATATAGACGTCATCCCAGCGTTGACCTCCACCTGTCTATATAGACGTCATCCCAGCGTTGACCTCCACCTGTCTATATAGACGTCATCCCAGCGTTGACCTCCACCTGTCTATATAGACGTCATCCCAGCGTTGACCTCCACCCGTCTATATAGACGTCATCCCAGCGTTGACCTCCACCTGTCTATATAGACGTCATCCCAGCGTTGACCTCCACCTGTCTATATAGACGTCATCCCAGCGTTGACCTCCACCTGTCTATATAGACGTCATCCCAGCGTTGACCTCCACCTGTCTATATAGACGTCATCCCAGCGTTGACCTCCACCTGTCTATATAGACGTCATCCCAGCGTTGACCTCCACCTGTCTATATAGACGTCATCCCAGCGTTGACCTCCACCTGTCTATATAGACGTCATCCCAGCGTTGACCTCCACCTGTCTATATAGATGTCATCCCAGCGTTGACCTCCACCTGTCTATATAGACGTCATCCCAGCGTTGACCTCCACCTGTCTATATAGACGTCATCCCAGCGTTGACCTCCACCTGTCTATATAGACGTCATCCCAGCGTTGACCTCCACCTGTCTATATACGTCATCCCAGCGTTGACCTCCACCTGTCTATATCGTTGTCATCCCAGCGTTGACCTCCACCTGTCTATATAGACGTCATCCCAGCGTTGACCTCCACCTGTCTATATAGACGTCATCCCAGCGTTGACCTCCACCTGTCTATATAGACGTCATCCCAGCGTTGACCTCCACCTGTCTATATAGACGTCATCCCAGCGTTGACCTCCACCTGTCTATATAGACGTCATCCCAGCGTTGACCTCCACCTGTCTATATAGATGTCATCCCAGCGTTGACCTCCACCTGTCTATATAGACGTCATCCCAGCGTTGACCTCCACCTGTCTATATAGATGTCATCCCAGCGTTGCCCTCCACCTGTCTATATAGACGTCATCCCAGCGTTGACCTCCACCTGTCTATATAGACGTCATCCCAGCGTTGACCTCCACCTGTCTATATAGACGTCATCCCAGCGTTGACCTCCACCTGTCTATATAGACGTCATCCCAGCGTTGACCTCCACCTGTCTATATAGACGTCATCCCCAGCGTTGACCTCCACCTGTCTATATAGACGTCATCCCGTTGACCTCCACCTGTCTATATAGACGTCATCCCAGCGTTGACCTCCACCTGTCTATATAGACGTCATCCCAGCGTTGACCTCCACCTGTCTATATAGACGTCATCCCAGCGTTGACCTCCACCTGTCTATATAGACGTCATCCCAGCGTTGACCTCCACCTGTCTATATAGACGTCATCCCAGCGTTGACCTCCACCTGTCTATATAGACGTCATCCCAGCGTTGACCTCCACCTGTCTATATAGACGTCATCCCAGCGTTGACCTCCACCTGTCTATATAGACGTCATCCCAGCGTTGACCTCCACCTGTCTATATAGACGTCATCCCAGCGTTGACCTCCACCTGTCTATATAGACGTCATCCCAGCGTTGACCTCCACCTGTCTATATAGACGTCATCCCAGCGTTGACCTCCACCTGTCTATATAGACGTCATCCCAGCGTTGACCTCCACCTGTCTATATAGACGTCATCCCAGCGTTGCCCTCCACCTGTCTATATAGACGTCATCCCAGCGTTGACCTCCACCTGTCTATATAGACGTCATCCCAGCGTTGACCTCCACCTGTCTATATAGACGTCATCCCAGCGTTGACCTCCACCTGTCTATATAGACGTCATCCCAGCGTTGACCTCCACCTGTCTATATAGACGTCATCCCAGCGTTGACCTCCACCTGTCTATATAGACGTCATCCCAGCGTTGACCTCCACCTGTCTATATAGATGTCATCCCAGCGTTGACCTCCACCTGTCTATATAGACGTCATCCCAGCGTTGACCTCCACCTGTCTATATAGACGTCATCCCAGCGTTGACCTCCACCTGTCTATATAGACGTCATCCCAGCGTTGACCTCCACCTGTCTATATAGACGTCATCCCAGCTTGACCTCCACCTGTCCTATAGATCATCCCAGCGTTGACCTCCACCTGTCTATATAGATGTCATCCCAGCGTTGACCTCCACCTGTCTATATAGACGTCATCCCAGCGTTGACCTCCACCTGTCTATATAGACGTCATCCCAGCGTTGACCTCCACCTGTCTATATAGATCATCCCATTTGACCTCCACCTGTCTATATAGATGTCATCCCAGCGTTGACCTCCACCTGTCTATATAGACGTCATCCCAGCGTTGACCTCCACCTGTCTATATAGACGTCATCCCAGCGTTGACCTCCACCTGTCTATATAGACGTCATCCCAGCGTTGACCTCCACCTGTCTATATAGACGTCATCCCAGCGTTGACCTCCACCTGTCTATATAGACGTCATCCCAGCGTTGACCTCCACCTGTCTATATAGACGTCATCCCAGCGTTGACCCCCTGTCTATATAGACGTCATCCCAGCGTTGACCTCCACCTGTCTATATAGACGTCATCCCAGCGTTGACCTCCACCTGTCTATATAGACGTCATCCCAGCATTGACCTCCCACCTGTCTATATAGACGTCATCCCAGCGTTGACCTCCACCTGTCTATATAGACGTCATCCCAGCGTTGACCCCCTATATAGACGTCATCCCAGCGTTGACCTCCACCTGTCTATATAGACGTCCCAGCGTTGACCTCCACCTGTCTATATAGACGTCATCCCAGCGTTGACCTCCACCTGTCTATATAGATGTCATCCCAGCGTTGACCTCCACCTGTCTATATAGACGTCATCCCAGCGTTGACCTCCACCTGTCTATATAGACGTCATCCCAGCGTTGACCTCCACCTGTCTATATAGACGTCATCCCAGCGTTGACCTCCACCTGTCTATATAGATGTCATCCCAGCGTTGACCTCCACCTGTCTATATAGACGTCATCCCAGCGTTGACCTCCACCTGTCTATATAGATGTCATCCCAGCGTTGACCTCCACCTGTCTATATAGACGTCATCCCAGCGTTGACCTCCACCTGTCTATATAGACGTCATCCCAGCGTTGACCTCCACCTGTCTATATAGACGTCATCCCAGCGTTGACCTCCACCTGTCTATATAGACGTCATCCCAGCGTTGACCTCCACCTGTCTATATAGATGTCATCCCAGCGTTGACCTCCACCTGTCTATATAGACGTCATCCCAGCGTTGACCTCCACCTGTCTATATAGATGTCATCCCAGCGTTGACCTCCCCTGTCTATATAGACGTCATCCCGTTGACCTCCACCTGTCTATAGAGTCATCCCAGTTGACCTCCACCTGTCTATATAGACGTCATCCCAGCGTTGACCTCCACCTGTCTATATAGACGTCATCCCAGTGTTGACCTCCACCTGTCTATATAGACGTCCCAGCGTTGACCTCCACCTGTCTATATAGACGTCATCCCAGCGTTGACCTCCACCTGTCTATATAGACGTCATCCCAGCGTTGACCTCCACCTGTCTATATAGACGTCATCCCAGCGTTGACCTCCACCTGTCTATATAGACGTCATCCCAGGGTTGACCTCCACCTGTCTATATAGACGTCCCAGCGTTGACCTCCACCTGTCTATATAGACGTCATCCCAGCGTTGACCTCCACCTGTCTATATAGACGTCATCCCAGCGTTGACCTCCACCTGTCTATATAGACGTCATCCCAGCGTTGACCTCCACCTGTCTATATAGATGTCATCCCAGCGTTGACCTCCACCTGTCTATATAGACGTCATCCCAGCATTGACCTCCACCTGTCTATATAGACGTCATCCCAGCGTTGACCTCCACCTGTCTATATAGACGTCATCCCAGCGTTGACCTCCACCTGTCTATATAGATGTCATCCCAGCGTTGACCTCCACCTGTCTATATAGACGTCATCCCAGCGTTGACCTCCACCTGTCTATATAGACGTCATCCCAGCGTTGACCTCCACCTGTCTATATAGACGTCATCCCAGCGTTGACCTCCACCTGTCTATATAGACGTCATCCCAGCGTTGACCTCCACCTGTCTATATAGACGTCATCCCAGCGTTGACCTCCACCGTCTATATAGTCATCCCAGCTCCACCTGTCTATATAGACGTCATCCCAGCGTTGACCTCCACCTGTCTATATAGACGTCATCCCAGCGTTGACCTCCACCTGTCTATATAGACGTCATCCCAGCATTGACCTCCACCTGTCTATATAGACGTCATCCCAGCGTTGACCTCCACCTGTCTATATAGACGTCATCCCAGCGTTGACCTCCACCTGTCTATATAGACGTCATCCCAGCGTTGACCTCCACCTGTCTATATAGATGTCATCCCAGCGTTGACCTCCACCTGTCTATATAGACGTCATCCCAGCGTTGACCTCCACCTGTCTATATAGACGTCATCCCAGCATTGACCTCCACCTGTCTATATAGACGTCATCCCAGCGTTGACCTCCACCTGTCTATATAGACGTCATCCCAGCGTTGACCTCCACCTGTCTATATAGATGTCATCCCAGCGTTGACCTCCACCTGTCTATATAGATGTCATCCCAGCGTTGACCTCCACCTGTCTATATAGACGTCATCCCAGCGTTGACCTCCACCTGTCTATATAGACGTCATCCCAGCGTTGACCTCCACCTGTCTATATAGACGTCATCCCAGCGTTGACCTCCACCTGTCTATATAGACGATCATCCCAGCCTTGACCTCCACCTATATAGACGTCATCCCAGCGTTGACCTCCACCTGTCTATATAGATGATCATCCCAGCGTTGACCTCCACCTGTCTATATAGACGTCATCCCAGCGTTGACCTCCACCTGTCTATATAGACGTCATCCCAGCGTTGACCTCCACCTGTCTATATAGATGTCATCCCAGCGTTGACCTCCACCTGTCTATATAGACGTCATCCCAGCGTTGACCTCCACCTGTCTATATAGACGTCATCCCAGCGTTGACCTCCACCTGTCTATATAGACGTCATCCCAGCGTTGACCTCCACCTGTCTATATAGACGTCATCCCAGCGTTGACCTCCACCTGTCTATATAGACGTCATCCCAGCATTGACCTCCACCTGTCTATATAGACGTCATCCCAGCGTTGACCTCCACCTGTCTATATAGACGTCATCCCAGCGTTGACCTCCACCTGTCTATATAGACGTCATCCCAGCGTTGACCTCCACCTGTCTATATAGACGTCATCCCAGCGTTGACCTCCACCTGTCTATATAGACGTCATCCCAGCGTTGACCTCCACCTGTCTATATAGACGTCATCCCAGCATTGACCTCCACCTGTCTATATAGACGTCATCCCAGCGTTGACCTCCACCTGTCTATATAGACGTCATCCCAGCGTTGACCTCCCACCTGTCTATATAGACGTCATCCCAGCGTTGACCTCCACCTGTCTATATAGACGTCATCCCAGCGTTGACCTCCACCTGTCTATATAGATGTCATCCCAGCGTTGACCTCCACCTGTCTATATAGACGTCATCCCAGCGTTGACCTCCACCTGTCTATATAGATGTCATCCCAGCGTTGACCTCCACCTGTCTATATAGACGTCATCCCAGCGTTGACCTCCACCTGTCTATATAGATGTCATCCCAGCGTTGACCTCCACCTGTCTATATAGACGTCATCCCAGCGTTGACCTCCACCTGTCTATATAGACGTCATCCCAGCGTTGACCTCCACCTGTCTATATAGACGTCATCCCAGCGTTGACCTCCACCTGTCTATATAGACGTCATCCCAGCGTTGACCTCCACCTGTCTATATAGACGTCATCCCAGCGTTGACCTGTCTATATAGACGTCATCCCAGCATTGACCTCCACCTGTCTATATAGACGTCATCCCAGCGTTGACCTCCACCTGTCTATATAGACGTCATCCCAGCGTTGACCTCCACCTGTCTATATAGACGTCATCCCAGCGTTGACCTCCACCTGTCTATATAGACGTCATCCCAGCGTTGACCTCCACCTGTCTATATAGACGTCATCCCAGCGTTGACCTCCACCTGTCTATATAGACGTCATCCCAGCGTTGACCTCCACCTGTCTATATAGACGTCATCCCAGCGTTGACCTCCACCTGTCTATATAGACGTCATCCCAGCGTTGACCTCCACCTGTCTATATAGACGTCATCCCAGCGTTGACCTCCACCTGTCTATATAGACGTCATCCCAGCGTTGACCTCCACCTGTCTATATAGACGTCATCCCAGCGTTGACCTCCACCTGTCTATATAGACGTCATCCCAGCGTTGACCTCCACCTGTCTATATAGACGTCATCCCAGCGTTGACCTCCACCTGTCTATATAGACGTCATCCCAGCGTTGACCTCCCACCTGTCTATATAGACGTCATCCCAGCGTTGACCTCCACCTGTCTATATAGACGTCATCCCAGCGTTGACCTCCACCTGTCTATATAGATGTCATCCCAGCGTTGACCTCCACCTGTCTATATAGACGTCATCCCAGCGTTGACCTCCACCTGTCTATATAGACGTCATCCCAGCGTTGACCTCCACCTGTCTATATAGACGTCATCCCAGCGTTGACCTCCACCTGTCTATATAGACGTCATCCCAGCGTTGACCTCCACCTGTCTATATAGACGTCATCCCAGCGTTGACCTCCACCTGTCTATATAGACGTCATCCCAGCGTTGACCTCCACCTGTCTATATAGACGTCATCCCAGCGTTGACCTCCACCTGTCTATATAGACGTCATCCCAGCGTTGACCTCCACCTGTCTATATAGACGTCATCCCAGCGTTGACCTCCACCTGTCTATATAGACGTCATCCCAGCGTTGACCTCCACCTGTCTATATAGACGTCATCCCAGCGTTGACCTCCACCTGTCTATATAGATGTCATCCCAGCGTTGACCTCCACCTGTCTATATAGACGTCATCCCAGCGTTGACCTCCACCTGTCTATATAGACGTCATCCCAGCGTTGACCTCCACCTGTCTATATAGACGTCATCCCAGCGTTGACCTCCACCTGTCTATATAGACGTCATCCCAGCGTTGACCTCCACCTGTCTATATAGATGTCATCCCAGCGTTGACCTCCACCTGTCTATATAGACGTCATCCCAGCGTTGACCTCCACCTGTCTATATAGACGTCATCCCAGCGTTGACCTCCACCTGTCTATATAGACGTCATCCCAGCATTGACCTCCACCTGTCTATATAGACGTCATCCCAGCGTTGACCTCCACCTGTCTATATAGATGTCATCCCAGCGTTGACCTCCACCTGTCTATATAGACGTCATCCCAGCGTTGACCTCCACCTGTCTATATAGATGTCATCCCAGCGTTGACCTCCACCTGTCTATATAGACGTCATCCCAGCGTTGACCTCCACCTGTCTCTATATAGACGTCATCCCAGCGTTGACCTCCACCTGTCTATATAGACGTCATCCCAGCGTTGACCTCCACCTGTCTATATAGACGTCATCCCAGCGTTGACCTCCACCTGTCTATATAGACGTCATCCCAGCGTTGACCTCCACCTGTCTATATAGATGTCATCCCAGCGTTGACCTCCACCTGTCTATATAGACGTCATCCCAGCGTTGACCTCCACCGTCTATATAGACGTCATCCCAGCGTTGACCTCCACCTGTCTATATAGACGTCATCCCAGCGTTGACCTCCACCTGTCTATATAGACGTCATCCCAGCATTGACCTCCACCTGTCTATATAGACGTCATCCCAGCGTTGACCTCCACCCGTCTATATAGACGTCATCCCAGCGTTGACCTCCACCTGTCTATATAGACGTCATCCCAGCGTTGACCTCCACCTGTCTATATAGACGTCATCCCAGCGTTGACCTCCACCTGTCTATATAGACGTCATCCCAGCGTTGACCTCCACCTGTCTATATAGACGTCATCCCAGCGTTGACCTCCACCTGTCTATATAGACGTCATCCCAGCGTTGACCTCCACCTGTCTATATAGACGTCATCCCAGCGTTGACCTCCACCTGTCTATATAGACGTCATCCCAGCGTTGACCTCCACCTGTCTATATAGACGTCATCCCAGCGTTGACCTCCACCTGTCTATATAGACGTCATCCCAGCATTGACCTCCACCTGTCTATATAGACGTCCCAGCGTTGACCTCCACCTGTCTATATAGACGTCATCCCAGCGTTGACCTCCACCTGTCTATATAGACGTCATCCCAGCATTGACCTCCACCTGTCTATATAGACGTCATCCCAGCGTTGACCTCCACCTGTCTATATAGACGTCATCCCAGCGTTGACCTCCACCTGTCTATATAGATGTCATCCCAGCGTTGACCTCCACCTGTCTATATAGACGTCATCCCAGCGTTGACCTCCACCTGTCTATATAGATGTCATCCCAGCGTTGACCTCCACCTGTCTATATAGACGTCATCCCAGCGTTGACCTCCACCTGTCTATATAGACGTCATCCCAGCGTTGACCTCCACCTGTCTATATAGACGTCATCCCAGCGTTGACCTCCACCTGTCTATATAGACGTCATCCCAGCATTGACCTCCACCTGTCTATATAGACGTCATCCCAGCGTTGACCTCCACCTGTCTATATAGACGTCATCCCAGCGTTGACCTCCACCTGTCTATATAGACGTCATCCCAGCGTTGACCTCCACCTGTCTATATAGATGTCATCCCAGCATTGACCTCCACCTGTCTATATAGACGTCATCCCAGCGTTGACCTCCACCTGTCTATATAGACGTCATCCCAGCGTTGACCTCCACCTGTCTATATATAGACGTCATCCCAGCGTTGACCTCCACCTGTCTATATAGACGTCATCCCAGCGTTGACCTCCACCTGTCTATATAGACGTCATCCCAGCGTTGACCTCCACCTGTCTATATAGATGTCATCCCAGCGTTGACCTCCACCTGTCTATATAGACGTCATCCCAGCATTGACCTCCACCTGTCTATATAGACGTCATCCCAGCGTTGACCTCCACCTGTCTATATAGACGTCATCCCAGCGTTGACCTCCACCTGTCTATATAGATGTCATCCCAGCGTGACCTTGTCTATAGACCATCCCAGCGTTGACCTCCACCTTCTATATAGACGCCATCCCAGCGTTGACCTCCACCTGTCTATATAGACGTCATTCCAGCGTTGCCCTCCACCTGTCTATATAGACATCATCCCAGCATTGACCACCACCTGTCGATATAGACGTCATCCCAGCGTAGACTTCCACATGTCTATATAGTCATCCCAGCGTTGACCACCTGTCTATATAGACGTCATCCCAGCGTTGACCTCCACCTGTCTATATAGATGCCATCCCATCGTTGACCTCCACCTGTCTATATAGACGCCATCCCAGCGTTGCCCTCCACCTGTCTATATAGACGTCATCCCAGCGTTGACCACCTGTCTATATGAAATGAAATGAAATGAAAATGAAATGAAAAATACTTTATTTATCCCATAAAGGGAAATTCAATGGAGTAAGGGCTCTCTCTCTTTTTTATTTTTTTTTATTTTTTTTTTTTATAAAAAAAACAGACAGAAATAATAATATAATAACAGGTGTTAGGTCTTGTTGTGGAGGCTGATGGCTGCTGGCAGGAATGATCTTCTGTATCTTTCCGTCTTGCAACGGACCTGAAGAAGCCTCTCACTGAACACACTCTGTTGTTTGATCACTGTGTCGTGGAGAGGGTGTGAAGAGTCCTTCCTCATCTTCATCAGCTTGTGCAGCATTCTTTTTTGTACAATCAGTTCCAGCGGCTCCAGAGTTACACCCAGCACAGATCCAGCTTTCCTGATCAGTTTGTTGATTCTCTTCAGGTCTCTGGTTCTGATGCTGCTGCCCCAGCAGATGGCTGCAAAGCTGATTGCACTTTCAACAACAGACCTATAGAAGATGTGCAACATCTTGGTGCAGACATTAAAAGATCTCAGCTTTCTTAAAAAGTAGAGTCTGCTCTGACCTTTCTTGTAGATGTATTCTGTGTTGCATTTCCACTCCAGTCTGTTGTCAAGCTGAACTCCAAGATACTTGTATTCCTCCACCACCTCCACCTCCTTTCCCAGGATGGAAACACTGCTGTGTTGATTCTTGCTCCTCCTGAAGTCGACAATCATCTCCTTAGTTTTGCTGGTATTTAATACGAGATGATTGTTACTACACCATTTCACAAACTGACAGATCAGTTCTCTGTACTCTGCTTCCTGTCTGTTGCTGATACACCCAACAACTGCAGAGTCATCAGAGTATTTCTGCAGATGACAGGACTCAGAGTTGTACTGGAAGTCAGAGGTGTAGAGCGTGAAGAGAAATGGTGAGAGAACAGTTCCTTGTGGTGCTCCAATGCTGCTGACCTCCATCTCAGACACACAACCTTTCAGTCTCACAAACTGTGGTCTGTTTGTGAGGTAGTCATAAATCCAGGAGGTTGTGGAGGAATCCACCTGGAACTTATGGAGCTTCTCACATAACAACGCAGGCTGAATTGTATTAAAAGCACTTATATAGACGTCATCCCAGCGTTGACCTCCACCTGTCTATATAGATGCCATCCCATCGTTGACCTCCACCTGTCTATATAGATGCCATCCCAGCGTTGACCTCCACCTGTCTATATAGACGTCATCCCAGCGTTGACCTCCACCTGTCTATATAGACGTCATCCCAGCGTTGACCTCCACCTGTCTATATAGACGTCATCCCAGCGTTTACCTGCACCTGTCTATATAGATGACATCCCAGCGTTGACCACCACCTGTCTATATAGATGCCATCCCATCGTTGACCTCTACCTGTCTATATAGACGCCATCCCAGCGTTGACCTCCACCTGTCTATAAAGACGTCATCCCAGCGTTGACCTCCACCTGTCTATATAGATGCCATCCCATCGTTGACCTCCACCTGTCTATATAGACGCCATCCCAGCGTTGACCTCCACCTGTCTATATAGATGACATCCCAGCGTTGACCACCACCTGTCTATATAGACATCATCCCAGCGTTGACCTCCACCTGTCTATATAGACGTCATCCCAGCGTTGACCTCCACCTGTCTATATAGACGTCATCCCAGCGTTTACCTGCACCTGTCTATATAGATGACATCCCAGCGTTGACCACCACCTGTCTATATAGATGCCATCCCATCGTTGACCTCTACCTGTCTATATAGACGCCATCCCAGCGTTGACCTCCACCTGTCTATATAGACGTCATCCCAGCGTTGACCACCACCTGTCTATATAGACATCATCCCAGCGTTGACCTCCACCTGTCTATATAGACGTCATCCCAGCGTTGACCAACACCTGTCTATATAGACATCATCCCAGCGTTGACCTCCACCTGTCTATATAGACGTCATCCCAGCGTTGACCTCCACCTGTCTATATAGACGTCATCCCAGTGTGGGTCTCTGAAAAGTGCCTAGAGACAGTTTTGTTGTAATAGATACAAATAAAGTTGAATTGAACTCATTAGTCTCAACAATAGTGTATTAGGGCCAGTAATCACAGCTACAGTTACAGGAATGGATGAAGACCAGACTAGAGCAGGCTGATCTGAAACAGCCTCATCATATCTATTCTCCTATAGGTCTACGCCACAGGGAGACGCCAACATGATCCACTGACTGGTGTCCTCACCCCTCTACTATCACCTCCTTTCCTCTCCTCCCTTCACCTGGATCCATAGCTGTTAATTAAGAGCGTTTTGTAAACTTCACTGTGTTCTTGTAGTTTTTTTGTGCGGTTCTAAGGAAGGTCCCCCTTATGATCCAGGTCTTGATCAGGGTTCCTTTCCTTGGGGAGTTTTTTCTAGCCTTTGTTTGGATTAAAGATTTTTTTTTTTTTTTTTATCTTACTTGCCACTGTCTAATATTTGCTCAGGGATCATGGTCTGGTCTCTGAAAAATGATTTTTCCAAAAATAATGTTTGTACTTGGTGTTAAAGATATCAATTAACAATTTGATTGTTTATCCTTTTATAATTGCATTACTATGTAGGACCATTTATTCTTTAGAATATTGTATAAATTCTTGTTTCACTGAGTATTGCTGATGTGAATGTGATCATTTCTCTCTGATCTTATCGTTTATTAGCTGGTGAATAACATTCATCTGTATATCAGTTTCTGTCTCCATCAGCTGATGTAACCTCAACCCTTTATGGAGACCCAACACCAATGAATTTAATGAAACACCGCCCTCATGTGGTCAGGAGAGGTGCTGCACCGCTGAACATGTACATGCTTTTACAGATGGATTAGATCTGACAGACGATCAGAAAGAGAAACTCGTGGATTAAACAGATGGATTTATAAAATAGTCTGACTATAAAAACCATTACCATGCTGATGGAGAAAACTGTCCCTCCGTCTGCAGGCCGAACACGTCAACGCTGCAATAAAGAACAAAGGTGGAAAAATAATCCTTTATTAGAGTCTCCACAGGTGTTTTCTGAGGGGTGTACTACGAAGCTAGATTAGAGGGTTAGCGAGGTATGTTAAGCCTAAAGCCAGGATTTCCAGTACCACGAAGGTGGCTCTCTTTTAACCTGGCTAGATCACCATGGTAATTTACTCTGCAAGCTTAACCTGGTCCGGAGCAGGTTATGTGCAGAGTTTAGGCTCAAATCGGCTCTAAAAAGCGCCACCCTTTTACCTACCACCTCTTTCAGAGATGACATCACCTTTTTAGAGAAATCCCATTGACCTGACCCAGATTGTGCGAGGATAGGGAGAGAGTATTCAGAGACCGGACTGATCCGCTGGCTTCCCATGACCATATTCTCTATGAACGCTATAGATTTCCAGCTGAGGGAATACGTTACATTTGTAATCTGCTAGAGCCATATATTGGCAGCGCCACCAAACGCAGCCGTGCGCTCACAGTAGCGCAAACGGTGTGCGTTTCTTTGCCATGGGAACCTACATGCATTCAGTTGGTGATGCAGAAAATCTGAGCAAGAATACTGGATGCCGCTATTCACAAGGTTGTACTTGCTCTTACTAAACTGCTGAATATGTTTGTAGTATTCCCTGGCCATCTGCCCACGCTTCAAATAAAAGAAGCGTTTCAAAAAATCGCAGGTAACATAAATTAATAGTCCATTATATTGATAATCAGTGTGACGTGGAATTTCATGTGAAATGTTTTAATATAATTCATTCATAATATTCCCCAGGGTGATAGGGTACCTATTAAAGTGGCCGGTGAGTGTATATTGGTATCACAGATAATATTAAATCTTAAATTAATTTAAAATAGATTTAGCAAAAAACTAAAGTGATTTTCATTTATCATTCATAATGGGACAGTCAGACCTACATAATGTTTAAATCTGCTGCATTAAGTTTAAAGTTTAAGCGCTCTAAAAGAGGGAGGGAGATTAATTAAGTTGCATTAAGTGGTGAAATAAATATAACTTACGAATTTACACGATCTGCAATTTTTTGCCAGCACTCCTCTCTGGCTTTATTCGCACCTACAGTATTGCTTTTGGCCATAAAGATTTCTTTGAAATCCTCATAGCCCTGCATTATTAAAACCTGCTCCTCCTGACTGAAATATACGGACCTTTTATCCATTTGATCCGGAATAGGCGTCAAATGACGCGTCAAACGCCCCCCTTTTATGTGAACGCGCACAGAGCAGGAAGCAGAAAGCCGTGGTTAACAAAGATAGTTGATAACCACCGTCGTGGTACCAGTTATCTCTGATCGCGAGTTTCAGGTTTGTTAAGCCAGCTCACCCAAAGAAAGCCTGGCTGTGTCGAACTTGCTTCGTAGTACACCCCTCTGGTCGCCAGGATTACAAACGTTGTTGTGGATGAAGACACACAAACATGTTTATTCTCTTAGACAACATGAAGTCACATGACATCCTGCAGGAAACGCCTCATTCTGGGTTCAGCTGGTCCCGTTCAGACTCTGTTCCAGAGTCTTCTTCAGGTCCTTCATCCTGCTCAGAGCTCCTCCCCTCTTCCTCACCGTGGCATCTCTGATCTCCTGCCTGCAGATCGGGCACTGCTCTGCCAGAGCGACCAGCGCCTCCTCCAGGACCTCCTCTGTGACCCGGTCCGGTAGCGCGCTGCACTCAGTCAGCACGGCGAGCGTGTGTCCGAGCCAGTCCTCCCTGATCAGCGCCGCCACGCCGGGCCGGGCCCGGACACAGCCCCCCAGGGCCTGGACACAGAGGCGCCACAGCTCTGCCGCCTCGTCCCAGCTCGCCTCCCAGCCGCCGCTCACCCGAGCCGGACCGGGGCTGGGCCCAGAGTCCAGAGCGTCGCGGAGGAACCGGAGAGCCGTGGAGAAGAACCGCCGCTGGAGGTCTTCAACTGAACCTGCAGAGGAGGGATGTGATGAAGAGGTGGGAACAGAAACCTGAGGTTCTGACCCAGAAACCTGATGTTCTGACCCAGAAACCTGATGTTCTGACCCAGAAACCTGAGGTTCTGACCCAGAAACCCAGGTTTCTGGTATTCAACTGAACCTGCAGAGGAGGGACGTGATGATGAGGAGGGACCAGAAACCTGAGGTTCTGACCCAGAAACCCAGGTTTCTGGTCTTCAACTGAACCTGCAGAGGAGGGACGTGATGAAGAGGAGGGACCAGAAACCTGAGGTTCTGACCCAGAAACCTGATGTTCTGACCCGGAAACCTGAGGTTCTGACCCAGAAACCTGATGTTCTGACCCAGAAACCTGAGGTTCTGACTAGTGATCGACCGATTATCGGTCGGGCCGATTATCGGGGCCGATATTTGGAAATTTGACTTATATCGGCATCGGCCTTTTTTTAATCCGACCGGCCAATATGAAGAAATCAATGTAAAACTGGGTTATTCTGGCTAAGATGCCACCGCGCCTCTCTCTCCTGCCTGCTGTCTCCTGCATTATTCACCTCATCCTCTGATTGGTTGAGCGGCAGAGGCGGAGCCTCCGAACAAGAAGCTGTCATCACAAACACGGGAGAGTGAGAGGAAAAGTTTTCTTGTGTGAGAAGCTCCGGACAGAAAACACGTGTCAAAGGTATATGCAGAAAGCTCTTCTGAAATTGTAATAAACATCCCAGAACTCTGCATCTCACAACTACAACTAACATTACAGTGAGCAGCAGAATAACGTAAGAGCAGAGTAAATCTTAGCAGCAGCTCTGCTAACTTGTATAACGTCCCAACATGTCTGTGAATGATTTAAAAGAAGACTGCTGATAATATCGACATGGAAACAGTCCATGATAGAAAAGCATGTGTGTGTGATTAAGAGAGAGTGCATAAAAAACTCAGTTCACTTGTTTTAGGAAGCGCTAAGGTGGAGGCTGCTTAGCTTTTACCATAAAATTAGTTCGTTGATCTGGCTCTAAATGGTCTGCAGACTATGTATTAGCAATGGGGAAAATACATCGTACTTTCCGGACAGTAAACCGTTACTTTTTCTCACGATTCGAACCCTACATCTTGTACAACGATGTGGCTAATGTATTGATTTCTACGGGCCAGCTTCATGCCATCAATACGTTTATCCTCGTCAGAATGAAATTACCGAACGGGTCACAACGGACCAATGAAACTGTTTGAATTAAATCAAACGCACTCACACTAAATTCTTCAGATCAGTCATTTTGTGCTTCATGCACACATCATCATCATGGAAAACACATGAAGGAATGCATATGATTTAGTTTTTAAGTTAAAGGCAATCGATCTGTCGGTCAGAGAAGTAACCAGAGCTACTGCACGTATTTATTTTGAGATCCGAATATTCAGGTGCGCTCAATAGGAAATCACGGTATGTAATGTGGAGATTAGTATGTAGTTAAAGTCACGTGAAAAACTCTACAACTCACAACTACTAATGTTGCTATGAGCTTTCTGGTCCTATGATCTGAAAATGAACAGGAAGATGAGAGTAAAATTCAGAAATGATTCATCTGAACAAAGTGGTGGAACATTTTTTAATACTGTGTGAGCTCATTAAAACCCGAAAGGCTGTTTGTGTCCTGTCAGGAGTTTAACTGCACTCATAACAACTATTATACTTTTTAATGTAGCCTTTGTCATATTAATCATTAATAATGTAGCAACACAGTTTTGAATGACAGGGTCCTTGCTATCGCGTGGTAAAATATAACATTTGATAATGAAATCAACTTAAGGCATCCTAAATGCTGCTGTTTTATATACTACTACTTTATAAAATCTCTGGAAACAAGTTTTTATTTGCATTTACTAGAGATAATGCTGAACCTGAGAACTCCTGCACTTTTTGTTTTTGTTTCAAGTTAAAACAAAGTTAAATTATTTCAGTTATACTGAAATTTTATTCTATTTATTGTGAAAACATTTAGGGAGCTATTATCTAAGTTTTTATTTAATGTTACAAGAGGTGCTGCTGAGCCTGAGAACTCCCTGTATTTTTGTTGTGTTTGAACTTAAAACAAAGACAAGTCATTGTAGTTATATTTAAATTTTACTGTATTTTCTGTAATTTCAGAGAGCTATTTATTTAACCTTTTATTCAACTTTATGAGAGATGTTTCTGAGTGTAGGAAATTCAGGCACTTCTGGAGCTATTATTTTCTATTTGTGTGATTCAATGAACATGCTTTAGGCATTTCAGTGAAGTTTAGTGTTGGCATTATTCAATTATTTTAGGCCAATTTTTAAACTTTTACTGCAAATGAATATCGGCTCCAAATATCGGTTATCAGCCTCCTCTAACTACTAATAATCGGTATCGGTATCGGTCCTGAAAAACCCATATCGGTCGATCACTAGTTCTGACCCAGAAACCCAGGTTTCTGGTATTCAACTGCACCTGCAGAGGAGGGACGTGATGATGAGGAGGGACCAGAAACCTGAGGTTCTGACCCAGAAACCCAGGTTTCTGGTCTTCAACTGAACCTGCAGAGGAAGGACGTGATGATGAGGAGAGACCAGAAACCTGAGGTTCTGACCCAGAAACCCAGGTTTCTGGTCTTCAACTGAACCTGCAGAGGAGGGACGTGATGAAGAGGAGAGACCAGAAACCTGAGGTTCTGACCCAGAAACCCAGGTTTCTGGTCTTCAACTGAACCTGCAGAGGAGGGACGTGATGAAGAGGAGGGACCAGAAACCTGAGGTTCTGACCCAGAAGCCCAGGGTCAGACCTTTATGAGCTTTCACCGACACCCATTTAAAACATAATATAATATAATATAATATAATATAATATAGTAAAAGGGATAGGGACTATAATATAACAGAACTATGTAATTTTTTTTTTTACTTCCTGCTCTCGGCGAAGGCGGACGCATTTCTCTGAGCTCCCTTATCTATCTGTTCCTGCAGCTGCTTCTGTCTCGTCTGTGCTTCTGAAGCGTTTTTTCTGCAGAGTATCCGAATCAACCATGGATTTAGTAAGCTGGTCTCTGAATGCAATTGATCAAATTTTTTCAACAACAAGACAAGGCAAAGGAGAGCCTTCGTGCCCGGGGGGTACGCACGCAGCGGGGTACGTGATGGACTCCTGGGGCAAATGGAAACTTCATTGTCTCGGCCCACTGCACGTGGAGGATGTCGAAGACGCATTCATTTTTGGATTTATGATCACAGGATTTCTACTGATCGGCGCAGGTGGATTCTTGGTGTATCGGAAAATTAAACGCACGGAGGCTACAAATTCGGATTCGAGGAAAACTTCCACCCCGCCGGACGTGTGTGAGAAAGTTGACAACGTGATTAAAAGACTGGAAGACATGGATCGGAAATTGGGAGCGATTCAGAACTTGAATCAAACCCAAGGGATGATTCTGGACTTCTTTGGGCGAATGGACAACAATCTTGGAAAGATTCACGCGTTGATCAGGGAGAATGGCCAATAATTCGGAATATTGAAGTATTCCCACCACAGAGAAATCCAGCAGAACTTCAAGGCTAGACGGAGAGTGTGTCTCAGCCTGCCCCAAACAATTCTTTTCTGTTTTGGCTCCCTGGAAGCGCAGCCTTCAAGGCCGCTCCCTTATCTATTCTCCTGGATGCTGTGTGGCTTGGACGCTTCTACCCCCCCCATTCCCCCCTCTGCACCTGGAGACCAGGATCTACATGACTGCACTCTCACTACACTGATCAACACGCACTCCCTCCCCCACTTCAACATCTTCGCTGGCCCCCCCTCCCGCCCTGCGCACCTCCCCCCTCTCCCCTGTGTGGCGATGGACTGACTGCGCGATGCACCCAAGGCTGGCTGCGCGCGCACAGACTGTCAAAACTGGGTTATCCGTCATCATGTTTCTATCAATGTCCTGTGTTAAGTCTGTACATGCTTAATTAAATGTGCTGAGGTGTTTTTTTTTCCCCTCTCACGACGTGTCCTTTTGACACGTAGTGGGAGATGTTCTTTTTTTAACCTCCACCCCTCCTTCCCCAATGTTATCCTTTTCAATCTAAGTTAGCGCGGAGCGACACTAGTTGCTTAGCCTCAGTCATCATCGACATCCATGTCCTAAATGTTGTTGTTGTTTTTTATATGTTTCTTGGATGATGTACTGGAATGCAATTTCGTTGTACTGGGACGCTGGTTCAATGACAATAAATCCTCTTATTCCTTATTCCTTATATAACTGCAGACCGACCTGTTTAATTACAGTCACACATCAGAGCTTTTTACACAATTCTTTTCAAAACTTTTCAAAACAAAAATTCAAAACTTTTTGGAGTGAAATATTAACTTTTGTAACTTTTTAGCATAAACATTGGGACTTTCTGTTGCAGGAGCCACATCCAGGACTGCTGTGGAGCTCAGTGGTTCAGACAGGCGTCAGGTTTGGGTTAGGCAGCTCTGCTGAACCAAATCTGGTTTGGTTAGACAAACTCCACAATCCTCCAGCAGCCTAGCATTGGTGTAGAACCGGTCCAGGACCAGAACTGGACCAGGTCCTGCCGGGTCTGGGGTTCTGGTACCAGGAGGTTAATAGAGGTGGGCTGAATGAAGAAGCAGACGTTCCTCACCTGGTGGAGACCTCAACCTGCCAATCATCAGTCCCAGTGTGCAGTAATACGCAGCGAGCACCAGGAGGCGGGGCTTATTCACCAGGACAGGAAGTGCTTCGCTCAGGTGGGTCTCCAGGGTTTTGAAACACGGGTCTGTCCTGGAGAAAGACGTTAGTGTGAGTCATGATCTAACCCTCACCCCGAACCTGTTCAGGTGATGCAGCAGCTACCTGACTCTCTCCGTCTCCGTGACGATGAAGTTGAGGAGGGTGGAGCAGGCCGTCTCCATGCTGGGGTCTCCAGACCCGCCCCTCCCCGCCGTGCTCCTGCCCTTCAAGGACGTCCAGCTCTGAGACAGGAAGTCCACCAGCAGAACCGGGGTGTCCAAAGTGAGCAGCACCTTCCTGGGGCTGTCCTCCGCCGACAGGTGGCACAGAGCCGGGAGCAGATACCTGGAGAGGAGCAGGAAGTCATGTGACCTGCAAGGAGCCTTCATGATCTTCATGGTCAGGTGGTTCCACCTTTACCTCAGAGACTCCCGGCTCGTCCAGGCCCCTCCCTCCTCACTGACTGACACTTCAGCCATCCAATCAGAGAGGCCCTGCTCCGGGGTCCCGCCCTGCAGGTGGTGCCGCGTGTAGCCAATCAGGAAGGGCAGCAATGCGATCACATCCTGCTTCAAACAAGAAGTCTCCTCGGCTAGCCACGAACACAGAGAGCGGAAAGTGGCGAAGACGAAAGGATCATCATAGTGACCGCGATCCACCTGGGAACAAGATAAGGAGCTGAAACTCTCCATAAACACTCCTGAACCCTCCCTGACCCCTCTTAAACCCTCCTGAACCCTCCTAACACCTCCCTAACCCTCCTAAACCCTCTCTGAACCCTCCAGAGACCTTCCTGAATCCTCCTGAACCCTCCTAAACCCTCTATAAACCCTCCTGAACCCTCCCTGAACCCTCATGAACCCACCCGAACCCTCACTAAATCCTCCTGTACCCTCCAAAAACCCTCCTAAACCCTCCATAAACCCTCCTAAAGCCTCCCTGAACCCTCCCTAAACCCTCCTAAACCCTCCATAAACCCTCCTGAACCCTCCATAAACCTTCCTGAAACCCTCCTAAACCCTCCCTGAACCCTCCATAAACCCTCCTGAACCCTCCCTGAACCCTCCTAAACCCTCCTGAACCCTCCATAAACCCTCCTGAACCCTCCCTGAATCCTCCATAAACCCTCCTAAACCCTCCCTGAGCCCTCCTGAGCCCTACTGAACCTTCCGAAACCCACCTGAACCCTCCATAAACCCTCCTAAACCCTCCTGAACCCTCCCAAACCTTCCTAAACCCTCCTGAACCCTCCCCAAACCCTCCTGAACCTCCCTAAACCCTACTGAACCTCCCTAAACCCTCCTGATCCCTCCCTGAACCTCCCTAAACCCTCCTGAACCTCCCTAAACCCTCCTGATCCCTCCCTGAACCCTCCTAAACCCTCCTGAACCCTCTATAAACCCTCCTAAACCCTCCTGAATCCTCCCTAAACCCTCCTGAACCTCCCTAAACGCTCCTGAACCCTCCCTGAACCCTCCTAAACCCTCCCTGAACCTCCCTAAACCCTCCTGAACCCTCCTGAACCTTCCTAAACCCTCCCTAAACCCTTCTGAATTCCCCTGGACCGTCCTGAACCCTCCAGAATCCTCCTTGAACCTTCCTAAACCCTCCTGAACCCTCCCTGAACCCTCCTGAACTTTCCTAAACCCTCCTGAACCCTCTCAAATCTCCCTAAACCCTCATGAACCTACTTTAATCCTCCTGAACCTCCTTAAATCCTCCTGAACCCTCCCTGAACCCTCCTGAACCTTCCTAAACCCTCCCGAACCTCCTTAACTCCTCCTGAACCTCCCTGAACCCTCCTGAAACTCCCTAAACCCTCCTGCACCCTCCCTAAGCCCTCCTGAACCTTCCTAAACCCTCCTGAACCTCCATGAACCCTCCTGAACCTCCTTAAATCCTCCTAAACACTCCCTGAACCCTCCTGAACCTCCCTAAACCCTGCCGAACCCTCCCTAAATCCTCCTGAACCTCCCTAAACCCTCGCTGAACCCTCCCTAAACCCTCCTGAAACCCCCTGAACCGTCCTGAACCCTCCAAAATCCTCCCTGAACCTCCCTAAACCCTCCTGAACCTTTCTAAACTCTCCTGAACCCTCCCTAAATCCTCCTGAACCTCCCTAAACCCTCCTGAACTCTCCATAAACCCTCCTGAACCCTCCATAAACCCTCCTGAACCCTCCTAAACCTCCCTTAAACCCTCCTAAATCCCCCCTGAACCCTCCATAAACCTTCCTGAATCATCCTGAACCCTCCTAACACCTCCCTAATCCTCCTAAACCCTCTCTGAACCCTCCAGAGACCTTCCTGAATCCTCCTGAACCCTCCTAAACCCTCCATAAACCCTCCTAAACCCTCCTGAACCCTCCCTGAACCCTCATGAACCCACCCGAACCCTCACTAAATCCTCCTGTACCCTCCATAAACCCTCCTGAACCCTCCTAAACCCTCCATAAACCCTCCCTGAACCCTCATGAACCCTCCCAAACCCTCACTAAATCCTCCTGTACCCTCCATAAACCCTCCTAAACCCTCCATAAACCCTCCTGAACCCTCCATAAACCCTCCTAAAGCCTCCCTGAACCCTCCCTAAACCCTCCTAAACCCTCCATAAACCCTCCTGAACCCTCCATAAACCTTCCTGAACCCTCCTAAACCCTCCCTGAACCCTCCATAAACCCTCCTGAACCCTCCCTGAACCCTCCTAAACCTCCCTTAAACCCTCCTAAATCCCCCCTGAACCCTCCATAAACCTTCCTGAATCCTCCTGAACCCTCCTAAACTCTCCTGAACCCCCCTAAACCCTCCTGAACCTCCCTAAACCCTCCTGAACCCTCCCTAAACCCTCCTAGACTCTCCCTGAACCTTCCTACATCCTCCTGAAACTCCCTAAACCCTACAGAATCCTCTCTAAGCCCTCCTGGACCCTCCCTAAACACTCCTGAACCTCCATAAACCCTCCTGAAACTCCTTAAATCCTCCTGAACCTCCCTAAACCCTCCTGAACCCCCCTGAACCCTCCTGAACCTCCACGAACCGTCCTGAACCTTCCTAAATCCTCCTGAACCTCCCTAAAACCTCCTGAACCCTCCCTAAACCCTTCTGAATCCCCCTGGACCGTCCTGAACCCTCCAGAATACACCCTGAACCTTCCTAAACCCTCCTGAACTTTCCTAAACCTTCCTGAACCCTCCCGAACCTCCCTAAACCCTCATGAACCCTCCTGAAACTCCCTAAACCCTCCTGCACCCTCCCTAAACCCTTCTGAACCTCCCTAAACCCTCCTGAACCTCCATGAACCCTCCTGAACCTCCTTAAATCCTCCTAAACACTCCCTGAACCCTCCTGAACCTCCCTAAACCCTGCCGAACCCTCCCTAAATCCTCCTGAACCTCCCTAAACCCTCCTGAACCCTCCTGAACCTCCCTGAACCCTCCTGAACCTCCCTAAACCCCCCTGAACCCTTCATAAACCTTCCTGAACCCTCCTGAACCCTCCGAAACTCTCCTGAACCTCCCTAAACCCTCCTGAACCCTCCCTAAACCCTCCTGAACCTCCCTAAACCCTCCCTGAACCCTCCTTAACCCTCCCTGAACCTCCCTACACCCTCCTGAACCCTCCTGAACCTCCCTAAACCCTACGGAATCCTCTCTTAACCCTCCTGGACCCTCCCTAAACCCTCCTGAAACTCCATAAACCCTCCTGAACCTCCTTAAATCCTCCTGAACCTCCCTAAACCCTCCCAAAATCCTCCTGAACCCCCCTAAACCCTCCTGAACCTCCCTAAAATCCCCCTGAACCCTCCTGAACCTCCCCAAACCGTCCTGAACCTTCCTAAATCCTCCTGAACCTCCCTAAACTCTCCTGAACCCTCCCTAAACCCTTCCGAATCCCCCTGGACCATCCTGACCCCTCCAGAATACTCCCTGAACCTTCCTAAACCCTCCTGAACCTTCCCTGAACCCTCCTGAACTTTCCTTAACCCTCCTGGGCCCTCCCAAACCTCCCTAAACCCTCATGAACCCTCCTGAAACTCCCTAAACCCTCCTGAACCTCCCTTAACCCTCCTCAACCCCCATGAACCCTCCTGAACTTCCTTAAATCCTCCTGAACCTCCTTAAATCCTCCTGAACACTCCCTGAACCCTCCTGAACCTCCCTAAACCCTCCTGGACCCTCCCTAAACCCTACTGGACCCTCCCTAAACCCTACTGAACCTCCATAAACCCTTCTGAACCTCCATAAACCCTTCTGTACCTCCTTAAATCCTCCTGAACCCTCCCTAAACCCTCCTGAACCCTCCCTAAACCTTCCTGAATCCTCCTGAACCCTCCTGAACCTCCCTAAACCCTCCTGAACCCTCCCGAACCTCCCTAAACCCTCCTAAACCCTCCTGAACCTCCCTAAATCCTCCTGAACCCTCCTGAACCTCCCTAAACCATCCTAAATCCCCCTGAACCGTCCTGAACCCTCCTAAACCTCCCTAAACCCTCCTGAACACTCCTGAACCTCCCTAAACCCTCCTGGACCCTCCCTAAACCCTACTGAACCTCCATAAACCCTTCTGAACCTCCATAAACCCTTCTGTACCTCCTTAAATCCTCCTGAACCCTCCCTAAACCCTCCTGAACCCTCCCTAAACCTTCCTGAATCCTCCTGAACCCTCCTGAACCTCCCTAAACCCTCCTGAACCCTCCCGAACCTCCCTAAACCCTCCTAAACCTTCCTGAACCTCCCTAAACCCTCCCGAACCCTCCCTAAATCCTCCTGAACGTCCGTAAACCCTCCTGAACCTCCCTAATTCCTCCTGAACCCTCCTGAACCTCCCTGAAACCTCCCTAAACCCTCCTGAACCCTCCCGAACCTCCCTAAACCCTCCTGGACCCTCCCTAAACCCTACTGAACCTTCATAAACCCTTCTGAACCTCCATAAACCCTCCTGTACCTCCTTAAATCCTCCTGAACACTCCCTAAACCCTCCTGAACCCTCCCTAAACCTTCCTGAATCCTCCTGAACCCTCCGAAACCCTCCTGAACCTCCCTAAACCCTCCTGAACCCTCCCGAACCTCCCTAAACCCTCCTAAACCCTCCTGAACCCTCCCGAACCTCCCTAAACCCTCCTAAACCCTCCTGAACCCTCCTGAACCTCCGTAAACCCTCCTGAACCCTCCCTTAACCCTCCTGAACCTCCCTAAACCCTCCTGAACCCTCCTGAACCTCCATAAACCCTCCTGAACCTCCATAAACCCTCCTGAACCTCCATAAACCCTCCTGAACCTCCTTAAATCCTCCTGAACCCTCCCTGACCCCTTCTGAACTTTCCTAAACCCTCACAAACCCTCCTTAAATCCTCCTGAACCTCCCTAAACCCTCCTGAACCTCTCTAAATCCTCCTGAACCCTCCTGAACCTCCCTAAACCCTCCCTAAACCCTCCTGAACCCTCCCTAAACCTTCCTGAATCCTCCTGAACCTCCCTAAACCCTCCTGAACCCTCCCGAACCTCCCTAAACCCTCCTAAACCCTCCTGAACCTCCCTAAACCCTCCCGAACCCTCCCTAAATCCTCCTGAACCTCCGTAAACCCTCCTGAACCTCCCTAAATCCTCCTGAACCCTCCTGAACCTCCCTGAACCCTCCTGAACCTCCCTAAACCCTCCTGAACCCTCCCTAAACCCTCCTAAATCCCCCTGAACCGTCCTGAACCCTCCTAAACCTCCCTAAACCCTCCTGAACCCTCCAGAACCTCCCTAAACCTCCTGACCCCCCTAACCCTACTGAACCTTCATAAACCCTTCTGAACCTCCTAAACCCTTCTGTACCCTCCTAAACCCTCCTGAACCCCCTCCCAACCCTCTCCTGAATCCTCCTGAAACCCTCCTAAACCCTCCTGAACCCTCCTAAACCCTCCCGAACCTCCCTAAACCCTCCTAAACCCTCCTGAACCCTCCCGAACCTCCCTAAACCCTCCTGAACCCTCCCTTAACCCTCCTGAACCTCCCTAAACCCTCCTGAACCCTCCTGAACCTCCATAAACCCTCCTGAACCTCCATAAATCCTCCTGAACCTCCTTAAATCCTCCTGAACCCTCCCTGACCCCTTCTGAACTTTCCTAAACCCTCACAAACCTTCCTTAAATCCTCCTGAACCTCCCTTAACCCTCCTGAACCCTCCTGAACCTCCCTGAACCCTCCTGAACCTCCCTAAACCCTGAACCTTCCCTAAACCCTCCTAAATCCCCCTGAACCGTCCTGAACCCTCCTAAACCTCCCTAAACCCTCCTGAACCCTCCAGAACCTCCCTAAACCCTCCTGGACCCTCCCTAAACCCTACTGAATCTTCATAAACCCTTCTGAACCTCCATAAACCCTTCTGTACCTCCTTAAATCCTCCTGAACCCTCCCTAAACCCTCCTGAACCCTCCCTTAACCTTCCTGAATCCTCCTGAACCCTCCTAAACCCTCCTGAACCTCCCTAAACCCTCCTGAACCCTCCCGAACCTCCCTATACCCTCCTAAACCCTCCTGAACCCTCCCGAACCTCCCTAAACCCTCCTGAACCCTCCCTTAACCCTCCTGAACCTCCCTAAACCCTCCTGAACCCTCCTGAACCTCCATAAATCCTCCTGAACCTCCTTAAATCCTCCTGAACCCTCCCTAAACCCTCCTGAACCCTCCCTAAACCTCCTGAATCCTCCTGAACCCTCCTAAACCCTCCTGAACCTCCCTAAACCCTCCTGAACCCTCCCGAACCTCCCCTAAACCCTCCTAAACCCTCCTGAACCCTCCCGAACCTCCCTAAACCCTCCTGAACCCTCCCTTAACCCTCTTGAACCTCCCTTAACCCTCCTGAACCTCCATAAACCCTCCTGAACCTCCATAAACCCTCCTGAACCTCCTTAAATCCTCCTGAACCCTCCCTGACCCCTTCTGAACTTTCCTAAACCCTCACAAACCTTCCTTAAATCCTCCTGAACCTCCCTAAACCCTCCTGAACCTCTCTAAATCCTCCTGAACCCTCCTGAACCTCCCTAAACCCTCCTGAGCCCTCCCTAAACCCCCCTGAATCCCCCTGAACCATCCTGAACCCTCCAGAATCCTCCCTGAACCTTTCTAAACCCTCCCTGAACCCTCCTGAACCTTCCTAAACCCTCCAGAACCTTCCTAAACCCTCCCTAAACCCTCCTGATTCCCCCTGAACTGTCCTGACCCCTCCTGAATCCTCCCTGAACCTTCCTAAACCCTCCTTAAACCCCCCCCCCAAATCCCCCTAAACCATCCCGAACCCTCCTGAATCCTCCCTGAACCCTCCTGAACCTTCCTAAACCCTCCCGAACGTCTCACCTGCTGCAGGTGGTAGATGACTGCAGAGAACGCCTCCTCCAGAACTCCCAGGACCTGCCGGCTCTGCTGCAGGCTGAGAGCAGCGGCGGTGGGCGGGGTATCAGTGGGTGGGGCATCAGCTCCGCTGCAGGCCTGCTCCATGGCGGCCTCCATGATTCGGTAACAGCCTGTCAGGACGACTGCATCAGTCAGGTAAGATCAAACCCTAATCCAGGTTAGATCTAACCCCAACCCAGGTTAGATCAAACCCCAACCCAGGGTAGATCAAACACCAAACCCCTACCCAGGTTAGATCTAACGCGAACCCAGGTTAGATCTAACCCCAACCCAGCTTAGATCAGACCCCAACCCGGGTTAGATCAAACCCCAACCCAGGGTAGATCAAACCCCAACCCAGGTTAGATCTAACCCCTACCCAGGTTAGATCTAACCCCAACCCAGCTTAGATCTAACCCCAACCCAGGTTAGATCAAAACCCAAACTAGGTTAGATCAAACCCCAACCCAGGTTAGATCAAACCCCAACCCAGGTTATATCAAACCCCAACCCAGCTTAGATCAAACCCCAACCCAGGTTAGATCTAACTCCAAACCCCTACCTAGGTTAGATCTAACCCCAAACCCCTACCCAGGTTATATCTAACCCCAAACCCCTACCCAGGTTATATCTAACCCCAACCCAGGTTAGGCCAAACCCCAACCCAGGTTAGATCTAACCCCAACCCAGGTTAGATCAAACCCCAAACCCCTACCCAGGTTAGAGATAACCCTAACCCAGATTAGGTCAAACCCCAACGCAGGTTAGAACTAACCCCAACCCAGGTTAGATCTAACACCAACCCAGGTTAGATCTAACCCCAAACACCTACCCAGGTTAGATCGAACCCCAACCCAGGTTAGCTTAAACCCCAAACCCCTTCCCAGGTTAGATCTAACCCCTACCCAGGTTAGATCTAACCCCAACCCAGGTTTGATCTAACCCCAACCCCAGTTTAGATCAAACCCAACCCAGTTAGATCAAACCCCAACCCAGGTTAGACCCAGGTAAGATCAAACCCCAACCCCAGGTTAGATCAAACCCAACCAGGTTAGAATCAAATCCCCAACCCAGGTTAGATCAAACCCCAACCAGCTTAGATCAAACCCCAACCCAGGTTAGTCAACCCCAAACCCAGTTAGATCAAACCCCAACCAAGGTTAGATCTAACCCCAAACACCTACCCAGGTTAGATCGAACCCCAACCCAGGTTAGCTTAAACCCCAAACCCCTTCCCAGGTTAGATCTAACCCCTACCCAGGTTAGATCTGACCCCAACCCAGGTTTGATCTAACCCCAACCCAGTTTAGATCAAACCCCAACCCAGGTTAGATCTAACCCCAAACCCCTACCCAGGTTAGATCTAACGCGATCCCAGGTTAGATCTAACCCCAACCCAGCTTAGATCTAACCCCAACCCAGGTTAGATCAAAACCCAAACTAGGTTAGATCAAACCCCAACCCAGGTTAGATAGTTATATCAAACCCAACCCAGCTTAATCAAACCCCAACCCAGGTTAGATCTAACTCCAAACCCCTACCTAGGTTAGATCTAACCCCAACCCTACCCAGGTTATACCCCCCCCCCCCCAACCCAGGTTAGGTTTAGATCAAACCCCAAACCCCTATCCAGGTTAGAGATAACCCTAACCCAGATTAGGTCAAACCCCAACGCAGGTTAGAACTAACCCCAACCCAGGTTAGATCTAACACCAACCCAGGTTAGATCTAACCCCAAACACCTACCCAGGTTAGATCGAACCCCAACCCAGGTTAGCTTAAACCCCAAACTCCTTCCCAGGTTAGATCTAACCCCTACCCAGGTTAGATCTAACCCCAACCCAGGTTTGATCTAACCCAACCCCAACCCAGGTTAGATCAAACCCCAACCCAGGTGATCAACCCCACCCCGGTTAGATCAAACCCAAATCCCTACCCAGGTTAGATCTAACCCCAACCCAGGTAAGATCAAACCCCAACCCAGGTTAGATCAAAACCCAAACTAGGTTAGATCAAAGTCCAACCCAGGTTAGATCAAACCCCAACCCAGGTTAGATCAAACCCCAACCCAGCTTAGATCAAACCCCAACCCAGGTTAGATCAAACCCAAACCCGAGTTAGATCAAACCCCAACCAAGGTTAGATCTAACCCCAAACACCTACCCAGGTTAGATCGAACCCCAACCCAGGTTAGCTTAAACCCCAAACCCCTTCCCAGGTTAGATCTAACCCCAACCCAGGTTAGATCTAACCCCAACCCAGGTTTGATCTAACCCCAACCCAGTTTAGATCAAACCCCAACCCAGGTTAGATCAAACCCCAACCCAGGTTAGATCAAACCCAAATCCCTACCCAGGTTAGATCTAACCCCAACCCAGGTAAGATCAAACCCCAACCCAGGTTAGATCAAAACCCAAACTAGGTTAGATCAAAGTCCAACACAGGTTAGACCAAACCCCAACACAGGTTTGATCTAACCCCAACCCAGGTTAGATTTAACCCCAACACAGGTTAGATCAAACCCCAACCCAGGTTAGATCTAACCCCAACCCAGGTTAGATCTAACCCCAAGCCAAGTTAGATCAGACCAGTGGTGGTCCAGTTCTGTCTCCTCACATGTTCGTCATACTGGGTTGTGGGTTGGCAGCACCTTGCATGGCAGCTGCTGCCCACTGGTGTATGAATGTGTGTGTGAATGGGTGAATGAGAGGCCAAATGTAAACCGCTTTGAGGGCACCTTGGTGCTGATAAAGCGGTATATAAGTGCAGTCCATTTACTAGAGCCCTATGGAATCCACGATCACGGAATCGCGGACGGAATCGCGGAATTGGAGATTAAAAACGGAATTCACTTCAAATGCGCAATATAACAGAACTGAACGGCAATTTGCGTAAAAGTTTTTTCTTTTTTTTCTCCCGGACTAAAAGGAACTTTTATTGCGAGAAAATGTTCCAAGAGGGTTCACGAAAAGGTGGAGACACTCTAGCTTCTCTGCCCCCGCTTTCCTCATCATAGAAAAAAAAACACGTCGAAGCGGCAACCGAGAAACCGGCGAAGAAGCAAAGGAACTAGCGGTTTACTCTCAGCTACAGGGCAGAGCAGTTTATCCGAGATTATTATGTGTCTGGTGATTCAAAATTCTGCAAATTTTGCCAGCACACGATTGAATGGACACAAAATATACGTGCAAGGACCAGTTCCATCCATCCATTAGCTCCCGCTTGGTCCGTAGTCGGCTCGCGGGGGCAGCAGCTTCAGCAGAGGCCCAGACCTCCCTCCCCCCGGCCGCTTCCACCAGACCAGCTGAGAGATATAATCTCTCCAGCAGGTCCTGGTCTGCCCCGTGGTCTTCCAACGAGGATCAATGAATAAGTGAAAAGCACAAACGTACAAAGGCAAGAGTCACTCAACGAGCTAAACACAAACAGCTGATAATTATTTATTTAAACAGCTGTCTGTAATAGATGGAACACCTAAAGAAAAAAAAAAAACACCCGGGCACACACTCATACACACAACCGGTGTTCAGTGTTCACTGCTTTGGATTTCATAGCATCTACATCAGCTGTAGTAAATATAGTTTTTTCTGTTATCGGACACTGTTTGTCATGACATACCTGAAAAATATCATGTACGTTATGACAAACTGTCTGATAACAGAATAAATCAAACAATTAGTTTACTGCTGTTGCAATTTTTCTTTTTTGCACTTTAAATGGATTTTACCTATTTGAATTTTTTTTTTTCTTATTTATTATATAGAAAAAACTAGATTTTTTTTGTTAAAAAAAAAACAATGTTTTGTTGGACACAATATGTTTAAAAGTATAAAAACATTAAAGTTTACAGTTATAATTGCATAAATTGTCTATATTTCATCACTTTATGTACTGTTTTGGGGTTAAATTTGCAAATGCAAATGCTTAAAATGGAATTCTCAAAAATTAAAAACCGAAAAACACCAAAAATGAAAAAAATTAAAACGGAATTTGAGAAAAAATAAAACGGATTTCATAGGGCTCTAATTTACCATACTTGGGTTGACCCTATTGCAACTTTAAGTCCTAAAATCCCACCTTTTTGTTATTATATTCACAACTTTTCTAAAGTTGTGAGTTTTTGTTGTAAAAGAAAGACCAAAACAAATGTTAAAGTCGTGAATCAGCAGCTCAGCATCTCCTCAGGTCTGTGACGTCTCAATGAGTCCATCACAACACCATCAGACCTTCTGCAGAAATGGTTTGGGTCAGGGTCCATACCTCCCCTAGTGATTCTGGCCGTTTCAGAACTGCGTTTAAGTTAAAGTGTGAAATAAATAAAAGATAGCAGGTTCAGTTTACAGTGTCCAGTTTACCTGTGAGCGTCTGCTGCAGCTCAGGACTCACATCACTCCCGGGCGGTTCTTCCAAACCCATCCTGACCTCCACACAGGCCCGGTTTATCAGCAGGCAGCAGAACCTGGGCGGTCCCACTGGCTTCCACCCGTACAGATCCAACAAACAGGCGCTGAGCACCAGGATGGGCCCGATCTGGGCCGGTGTTAACTTGGCCTGCAGCAGGGGTCTCAATGCCCCCCAAAGACCGCTAACCGCTTCCCTCAACTCCTCGCTCTCTACTGCCACCCCTGCTGGGGGCAGGAACTGCACCAGCTGGGCACACATGCTCAGGCGGGTCACATCAGAGGACCGGCAGAAGTCTCTGGAGAGTCGGAGCAGGAGGGACAGGAGCTCTGGAGGGTGTTTACTCCAGGCCTTGTGCTTAGTTTGAGGAGTGAGGAGGCCCCCCAGCAGGGCCAGCACCCTTTGCTGACTAAGGGTCCGGTTCTGGTCCACTGCCTGGCACAGAGCGGGGATGGCCCCCCTGCTCAGGAGCTGGTTCGGGCCCCTGGGTAGGGCACACACAGCCGTCAGAACCTGGTAGCAGTCTGCAGCCATGGCTTCATCCAGCATGGGGGAGGTCTCCTGAAACCCTGATGAGTCTGAGACGTCCCCTAACTGGACCTCACATTCTGGACTGGGCCCAGCTTGGTTCCGCTGCTGGCTTTCCCATTTCTTCTGGTTCGACACCGGGCCGTTGGCCAGGATGCCCAGCAGCAGAGGGACAGTGGCGAGGAGCTGAGGATGTAACACCAGGTCCGGGTCGGTACTCAGGGCAGCCAGCAGGGCGGTGCCCAGAGACAGCAGCTCCTGGGGGGGAAAACCTGAGTCCGGGTCCTCACGGAGGGCAGTGACCAGGAGACGAGCTGGAAGGTTGAGGCCCACAGCCTCCAGGATGTGGTGCAGGCTGGGTTGATCCAGATGGCTGGCTGGACACAAGCGGGTTATCTGAGGAGATCCAGAACATATGATGGAAGAGAGCTGACCAGAGAACTGTGGTGGCACCATGATATGGACCACTGGAGCTGCTCATACTGGACCAGTTATACTGGAGCTGCTAATACTGGACCTGGACTGGTCTAACTGGACCAGTTATACTGGAGCTGGACCAGTTAGACTGGAGCTGCTCATACTGGACCTGGACTCGTCTAACTGGACCAGTTATACTGGAGCTGGACCGGTTAGACTGGAACTGGACTGATCATCCTGGAGCTGCACCGGTTAGACTGGAGCTGCTCATACTGGACCTGGACTGGTCTAACTGGACCAGTTATACTGGAGCTGCTCATACTGGAGCTGGACTGGTCTAACTGGACCAGTTATACTGGAGCTGCTCATACTGGACCTGGACTGGTCTAACTGGACCAGTTATACTGGAGCTGGACCGGTTACACTGGAGCTGGACCAGTTAGACTGGAACTGCTCATACTGGACCTGGACTGGTCTAACTGGACCAGTTAGACTGGAGCTGGACCAGTTAGACTGGAGCTGCTCATACTGGACCTGGACTGGTCTAACTGGACCAGTTATACTGGAGCTGCTCATACTGGAGCTGGACTGGTCTAACTGGACCAGTTATACCAGTTTTTTTGTGAATCCCACAACATGTGCCTCTGATCAAGGACATGTGGTGTGAGACACCTCTTTTTTATCCTCTCCCCCCCCATCCCCTATGTGATCATATTTTCTTCTGCTAAAAGTGCCCTGGCCGGAGGGTGGTGTACTTGGGCATGTGCTTAAGTGTACTACTCTCTGACACGGTAGAAGCGCTCTTATAGCGCTGACCCAAGCACCGTTGACTCCTGTCCATATGTTGTTGTTGTTGTTTCTGTATGTTTCTCTTGGACGGTGTACTGGGAAGACAAATTTCACTGTGTTGGGACGCTGGCTCAGTGACAATAATAAATCTGATTCTGATTCTGATTCTGATTCTGATACTGGAGCTGGACTAATCATATTGGAGCTGGAATAGTTAGACTGGAGCTGCTCATACTGGACCAGTTATACTGGAGCTGGACCAGTTAGACTGGAGCTGCTCATACTGGACCAGTTATACTGGAGCTGCTCATACTGGAGCTGGACTGGTCTAACTGGACCAGTTATACTGGAGCTAGACCAGTTAGATTGGAGCTGCTCATACTGGAGCTGGACTGGTCATACTGGACCAGTTATACTGGAGCTGCTCATACTGGAGCTGAACTGGTCTAACTGGACCAGTTATACTGGAGCTAGACCAGTTAGACTGGAGCTGGACCAGTTATACTGGAGCTGGACCTGTTAGACCAGTAGGACTAGTGGGACCGGCGGGACCAGCGGGACAGGGCTGTAGCAATACACTAATCTCACGATACGATACACGATATTCGTCTCACGATACGATATATATCGATATTCATCTTACAATACATTTACATCATTTTCCAAAAGATTTTAAAGGGACAAAGTGATTTTGTTGACATCTTGTGAGTGTTCCAATGACTTTGTTTGAATTTATTGAACTGAAATCATCAATTACACATTATATGGCTGACAGGCAGCTTGCAAATGCTGGACAAAAATGAATAAAATATTTGTTGAGAAAAATAGTTTCATTTATTTAAACAGTGCAAATTGTTGCTTGCAAGCTTTTAAAGGTGGGACACGGGGGTTTTGAAAGAAGCTTAGAATATTGATAGCCGCGGCTGAAAAATCAATACTCTCTGGGGAAATAAAATATCGATATATATCACAGAATCAATAAAATCGTTCAGCTCTACAGCGGGACCAGCGAAACCAGTGTGCATCTTGGACTCACCAGCAGGAGAGCAGCTAGTGTGTGGCTGTCGTTTTTGGCGTGTCTGAGTGTGTGCAGACACCTGTCCAACACCTGCCTCTGGGCTTCAGTCAAAGCTCTTCCTCCTCCCTGCTCCTCTTCTCCAGCCCTGCCCCCATCTGCCATGGTAACCCTGGAAACCAGACAGAAACAGGACAGCTAAGAGTCAGAAACCAGCTACAGGTCGTAGTGATGGTGCTGACTGGATCTGTCCCAGTAAGACCAGTGATACCATCACCGTGTCTGTATCAGTCCCTATTCTCAGTGACGTTTGTGGAGCTACAACACCAGCAGTCATCCACCATCAAACATGTGACCCGTACGTCTTTATCAAACTGGATTTAACCCTCATCAGTCCTGCTGGTGGACCTCTGCAGACTGTTGGAGAGGACAGGTCTACTCTCTGGGTTCTTAATTCATCAGCTTCTTAGTGGGTTTTATCAGGCTGCTGCTTGAACGCAGTCATTTGCTGACGGTCCCTAAACTCCACGGCAGGGAGTTGGAGTTGGAGGGTTGATGACACTGGTGAAATGTCTGGCAGACTAATATCTACTAAATCAGCCATTCCCAAACTTCAGAATACCAAGGCCCGATTTGAAATGTGAAAAATCTCCACGGCCCACCCAAACCTTTAATCTTAACTGTGATCAACATTCAGGACTAGAAGCTATGTTCTGACATTAATGTAAGGGGTGTTAGGTCAGAATTTTCTTAACTTTTAGGCCCAGAACCAGTGTAGCTAGAGGGTCACATTTGTACACAAATACACATTAGTTAAATATTGGAAGTAGTACTGTTATCAATAGTATTATTAATATCCCAGTATTGATCATTCTTAGTGTATGTTTTGTCTTCACTTTATATCAGAAATGTCAGAAACTAGCCCAGTTAGCCAGTAAAAGCCATGTGCTACAGAACAAAGGACCTGGCCAGGTGAGCAGCATAGGATTGTGGGAAAGGGTGATCACCTTCCTTTGTTAGAAAACACCAGCAGTGGATTGGACAAGAAGACCAGGACTGGCCAATGGGAGAGCCAAGTCTAAACCGCGGCTCCTCCCCATCTAGTTTCTGTATAAATTGTTGTGGTATTTGTTAATTCGCTCTCTTCTGTGTTAGAGACTGCCTCTACCAGGGAGCCGTGATATCACGTTTATTGCAATTAAACATCTGTGTTGTACTTGTAATACCGACCGAGACTCTCCTTTCCAGCAAAGAACACGCAGTTAGATTCTTTTCAAAAAAGATTCCTAACAATTGGTGACCCCGACGTGATCTTGGAAGACGGAGGACAACGAAAAATCTTAATAAGAAGAACCGGATTTAATCGGACCTCTTCACATTCACAGCGGCGCGCCAAGAAAACAAAGGTAAGCAGAAACCTGTTCGAAATGCAAAATTCTGCATAGATTAGGGATGAACTGTATTAGTTAGATCTGTGAAAGTGAAGAGGTACGGTGAGTCTGAGTAAATTTGATCCCAAATTTAATGTTTGTTGATTTGATTTTGAAACAATGGAGATGTTTATTTTGCAATAAAAACCGCGGGTTAATAGAAAAAGGGCCATAACGGTTGATTGGAATCCCGAAAAATTAGTGTTGGGCTTTTAAAGCTTCTTTTCCGTTTAGAGAACGGCTGATATAAATGTGTGAAGAAAGCCGGTGATTTTATTCCCGGTTAATAAATCTCGGTGAGAGAAGTCCCGAGTCCCCGGTTGAAAGAAGTCCCGGGTGCCTGGTTGAAAGAATTCCCGGGTTGTGTTGGACTAAAAAGCACCCCGGTTAAAAACCGGTAATTCCATGTTGTTAAAGCCTTGAATCTATCCTCAGTAGGGGATTGAATTTTAACGTTTTAATACTATATTGAATATAGAAAAAATATTGTGGGGCTGAAAGCACCCCGGTTAAATCCGGTTATTTTATTTATGTGTTTTGGGAGTTTTAAATTCTGATTCTATATCCGATATAGACGCGGGTCTGTGTTGTAAAGCTGCTGCAGCAACACGTGGTGTTCCGGTTTGAGAACAAAGAGTTGAAAAGTTACCTTGCAGAGTGCGTGGTGTGGCTGGTTTAGGACAAAGGCATTATATTCCATTGGAACTGGTGGCAAACTACACGTGGTGTCTTTGTTGTGAAAGCGCGGCGTTGTTTAAGCCGACATTGTCCGCCATTATGGCAGAGCGTTTAATTTATATCCACATACCGGCGCGGTGAGCGAGCTTCCGGTTTTCAAAACAAAAGCATCTGTGTTTTGGAGTTGTTCGTGTTGCTTCCGGTTTGCTTTCCCTTCCCTTCAAAACAAAAGCGCAGGCGGTGTCTTTGAGTTCAGTGTTTCCGGCGGAAACAGGAACCAGTGTGTGTGTGTGCGCATGCGTGTGACGGCGAGTGAAGCAGTGTGCAATCAGCTGTGCTTTTGTGTTGAATCAAAGTTTGCCTCCATAACAGTTTAATAATAAATGAGTGGCCATGACATTCTTCTGAATATTTTCTCATGTTAACGTTTTAATTCTTTTTTATTTCCTTTCTTTCTTATATAAAAAAGAAAAGAAAAAAAGAAAAGAAAAATTAAATAACCCTTCTCTTTTGAACAAGAAAAGTTTCATCACTTTTATATCAACTCTAGTTATTTTTGAATGATTAGGCCATTAATCTTGTCATTTTGATTTAGTCTGATAATTCCGATTTTTTATTCAGTTTTAAATTTTTAACTTTTTTAATTTTTTAAATCTTTTTAATTTTCTAATTTATTTAGATTAGACTTTTATTCCCTTTTCCCGTTTTGTTGTTGGTTTTCTTTCTAGTCCGAAGTTTCAATCCCCTTTATAATTTTTGTCTTGTTTAGATCCTCATTTGCCTCTGTTGTCTTGAGTTATTGGTATTCATTCCACTTCTGAGCATTATTATTTTATTTTTAGTTAACTATTTTTGTTTCATTGCAGTCTCTCTCTCCATTAATCAACTCAATCACGTCATTTAGTTGTTTTAGCTTGATATTGTACTTTGGTTTGGTTAGATTCCATTTTTACCATTCATCTGGATGTTTCTGAAAGAGATGGTTTTTTAATGCTGTTCTCTTTCAGAAAAAGGAGGGAGAAAGGGAGAAAGATGTCTAGTTCAAAACTGGACATCATATAAAAAAGTCAAGCTGGTCATTCACAATACCCAACTACAGTAGCAAAAGCAATTGAGGAGCTCAGCCAGCTCATAACTACTCTTCACACCACATGAGTTATTGACTGGCCGTCCTTTGCCGGGCCCGCCACGAGATGGGAGCCACCTACCGTCCCTCGATCTGATGCAGATTGAGATCGATGCATATATGGATGCATTAACTAACAAAAATCAAGTCTTGTCTACACAGGTGAAACGGAGTGTGGAGAACGACACCGAGCTGGAACCCACAGCAACACAACCTGAAAGTCCTGCTACAGGTAGGAGATTGGGTACGAGTTAAAGTCCACAAGAAAAGGTGGGCTGAACCCAGGTGAACTGGACCATTTTAAGTCATTGAACTAATATTTTACAGAGTCCAGGTTAAAAGGAAAAGCAGGCACAATTTGGCTTCACCTGACACATTGTGTACCCAATCCTCCAACAAGCCGCCATTTAGCGGAAGTTGGAGTAGATTTGGAAAAACTGGAGTGAACCCAAATTAATAAGATAGGATACTTATTGGTCAAAGTAGTAGCATGTTCACTCCAAAGTTGAAGGGAGTCAGAATACCACGGAAATTGTTTTGTTTATGAGTATTGTAATCGACGTTTTGTTCTTTGTTTTAGATTTGATCAAGCAACACGTATGAACATGCCCCAAACTTTCCGTGACATGCGTACATGTTCTCCACCAAGCCTGACCCTGGAGGCAACAGAAGGGACAGACATGGTAGCTGTAATAGGTTTTTGCAAGGTTGCACTATGAATTTGCGGATTAAATGGCATTTCCCAGAAATACATATGAAATTTCAATTAACTGCAAAACAAATAGTCATACAGCATCATACATGATACCAAACTTGGCAGAGTTGGGTATTATGTACCCTCGAACTGGTTATGCAGACATGGATATGGCTGCATTGGGTCCATTACTGCACGTTCTTTGAATATGACTGACTGTCTTGTCTGTTCCACAGCTCGACCAACACTGGAACAGATCCAACAGCAGGGTTCGCCCTAAAGATTAATGATACTAACTGAACTAACACCACTAACCTTCTAACATCCTGATCATACTTATTTTGGTGTTGTGGTAGATGTTCCAGCTTCTCTTCTTAAGAAGATGGAAAATCGCCAACATATTTCGACAATACATTCTATAATCTACAGGTTTTGATGAATTACTGAGGCCATAGCGGGATTGTCCGAACAACCCGCTGCAACCTCCCTTACAGCACAATCATATGGTTCTGAATATGATACTGGCAGAACAAGGAGGGCCTCCTGTTGCACATTTATACCAAACAATACCTCACCTGATGGTTCTGTTACTAAGGCTTTACAGGGAATCCGGGCGCTGGCCAATCAGATGACAGAGGATGCTGGAATTGAAAACCCCATCGCCGACTGGTTGTCAAGAACCTTTGGGAAGTATAGAGCCCTTGTCAGCTCTTTGCTAATCTCCATAATCACTGTTGCTGCCATCATTACTTGCTGTGGTTGTTGTCTGGTTCCCTGTGGAAGAACTTTGATTGACCGTCTCATTGTCACAGCCATCTCAAAAGAAACCTTTCTTCTTCCCCATCAGATGCCGTTGCTGCACTATGAGGACCAGCAGTTGGCAGAGGAGGAAGCAGAGGCTGCCATATTGATGATGGAAGCACGAGCATCACATCCTACCCATCAACATTTGTGCTCATCATCACCCCTTTTCAAGCCACACACCTCTCCCGATTACTGCTTCCAATTTTTGATTGAGTTACATTTACATTGCTTAAATTAATTTGCATTCTGATTGCTGTATTATCATTCCCCATTATGTTCCCCTTATTTAGTGTAGAACTTAATTTTGTTTGATTTTGTTTGGCTGGCCTTCGGCAGGAAGGTCCCCCCATAAGAGCCGGGTCCTGCTCAAGGTTTCTTCCTCTCGCGGGGGAGTTTTCCTTGCCACTGTTTGGCATAAAGTTTTTTCCTTCCTCATGGGAGTTTTTTTACTTGCCATTATCATTGTATGGATTTAAATTCATGATTTTAGTTAATAATATTTGCTCGGGGGTCATGCCTAGAATACTTGTATACTCGTAACATGCTAAACAAATGTTTGAATTGTACTGAATTGAACTTTTATTTTCAATTCTTCTGTTTAGCGTTGCCATTTTATTTCTATACCATATTGTTGTATTCATTTTATTACCACGCCACATTTTATTATTCGTTATGTTTGCTGGAATGTCATTGATTTGCATTCATTTATATACCTCGCTTGTGTTCACTTTATTCCCATGTTTTTATGCTGCTCAGTCTTTGGTTTTGATCACTTATCTCAGGTAAAAAGAAAAATTCAGACTTATGATTGTTGACACCGTTTAAACGGTGTCAAAGGAGGGACTGTTAGGTCAGAATTTTCTTAACTTTTAGGCCCAGAACCAGTGTAGCTAGAGGGTCACATTTTTACACAAATACACATTAGTTAAATATTGGAAATAGTACTGTTATCAATAGTATTATTAATATCCCAGTATTGATCATTCTTAGTGTATGTTTTGTCTTCACTTTATATCAGAAATGTCAGAAACTAGCCCAGTTAGCCAGTAAAAGCCATGTGCTACAGAACAAAGGACCTGGCCAGGTGAGCAGCATAGGATTGTGGGAAAGGGTGATCACCTTCCTTTGTTAGAAAACACCAGCAGTGGATTGGACAAGAAGACCAGGACTGGCCAATGGGAGAGCCAAGTCTAAACCGCGGCTCCTCCCCATCTAGTTTCTGTATAAATTGTTGTGGTATTTGTTAATTCGCTCTCTTCTGTGTTAGAGACTGCCTCTACCAGGGAGCCGTGATATCACGTTTATTGCAATTAAACATCTGTGTTGTACTTGTAATACCGACCGAGACTCTCCTTTCCAGCAAAGAACACGCAGTTAGATCTTTTCAAAAAAGATTCCTAACAGGGGTCAACAAATAAGGTGACACTTGTCATATTAAGTTAAGATGATGGTAGTATAACACTTAACTGGTTTGTTTTGTTACTTCTTAATGTTTTTAAATCATGTCCTTAATATTTTACAGTAATTAAAAACATTTTAAAAAGATCGAGGATTTAAAACATATTTGTTTAATTTGAATGACCTCTCACGGCCCACCTGCAGTACCGCGACGGCCCGCCAGGGGGCCGCGGCCCACACTTTGGGAATCACTGTACTAAATGATACCAACCTGGATGAAATCGGTGCTGTTTTCATGACGCTATTAAAGTTTAAAGAGAAAGAAAACAAGTGAATGTCAGATGTGAAACTAACTTTACCATCCTGCAGTGGAAACTCAGTTCACGGAGATAGTAAATACTAATAACCTTTATCTGGTCAACAGACCTATCTGGCAGCAGCTTAAAGCTGAACTACCGTTCATCAGACCCTTTTCTGTCTCCATGTCTGTCCCACACGTTGACTGGAAATACGCTGATTGGAGGGTCATATTTACAGAAACGTGTGTGTTAATCTGCCTTAAAAAAATAGTGGCAATGAACAAAATTTGCGTTAACTTTCACAGCCCTAATATATACATTAGTATACATTTATATATTAATATATGTATAAGATATTTATACATTAATATATTAACAGATATTTATATATTAGTATATTTATACATTAGTATATTAACCGATATTTATACATTAGTATATTAATCGATATTTATACATTAGTAAATTAACCAATGTTTATACATTAGTATATTTATACATTAGTATATTAACAGATATATATACATTAGTATATTAACAGATATTTTTACATTAGTATATTAACGATATGAATACATTAGTATATTTATACATTAGTATATTAACCGATATTTATACATTAGTATATTAATCGATATTTATACATTAGTAAATTAACCAATGTTTATACATTAGTATATTTATACATTAGTATATTTACCGATATTAATACATTAGTATAGTTATACATTAGTATATTAACAGATATTCATACATTAGTATATTCATACATTTGTACTCCGGCAGCACCACATCGTTATTTTTGAAGCTCCCTGAAGCCTCGACAGAAGCATTCATATCTCGTATTTTACATCTATTCTGCGGCTGATAAAACTCTGAATGTTTATAAAACGACTTACTTTAAAGACAACTCTCTCACACGCGCGACAAACGGCTCCCAGGAAGTCACGCCGTCAAAATAATCCGCCAGACCCAATCAAGCCGAGCTAAAGTCAGACAGCCAGCCAATCACAGCGGGGATTGTTGGCAGGCGGCGACTCCATCTCAGCCGTTGTTGCAACGTCGCAGGAAGGAGGCGGTGCTTCCTTAATGAGCTTAAATATCACATTTTAACCATTTGTATTGATACTTATTGAAAGAAATAGTCTTTGAGTCATCAGTTCTGCTGTTTCTGTTGAGCTGAACCTGCTCGTTGGTTCTGGTTGATCAGATCAGGCTCGAGTGGATCAGCAGAGGTTCGCTCTACTTTGATAGGTTGCCGACAAGGAATGCTTCGTTCTGATTGGTTAATAAAATTTGACAACTATTTTAAATTACCCTGTTTTAACCTGGCATTTTAAATACTTCTAAAACCTGAGTATTTTATAGATATCTGAAGGTTGTACATTAAAATGTTTTTCTCACCCTCTGAAGACAATGTTAATTAAAAAAAAAACATTCTAGAGAGAGAGAGAGGCAAAAAAAATCAAGGCTACCTGGAGAGTTGTAAGCCTACTATCAGAGATACAGGAAGGTGTGAACATTCGGAAATAGCTGCCCATAAATACAGAAAACTGTCCACTGCAGAGGCTCTGGAAACCAGACAAAGGCTCATAGCCCTGGACACCCACCTCAAGACATACACCAGAGAAGTAGAGACCAGGAGAATAAACAGGAAGTTCTCCAACAACCCATCCAAGCTCTACTCTCAATGGCAGGGCAGTAAGGTGGCAGACTCACCCAGGGCTGAGAAGGAGCAATACTGGAAGAACATCTGGGAGACGGATGCGACACACAACACCAACGCTCAGTAGCTGGTGGACCTACAAGCAAAACACAGGAACCTCCCAGATCAAGACCCAGTAGTCATCACAGTGGCAGACACCCAGAAAAGAGTCAAAAATGAAGAGCTGGACATCACCAGGACCTGACAAGATTCACACCTACTGGCTCAAGAAGCTAACTGCACTCATGTACACCTGGCAGCACAAATGAACCATCTGCTACAGTCAGGGACCCACACAGAGTGACTTACCCAAGACTGGACAGTCCTCATCATGAAGAACCCCCAGAAGGAATCATACCATCCAACCACCAGCCTAGAACCTTCAGAACCACATGCAGCTCCTATCAGTCATTATAGCAGCTCAGGTGAGTAGAGACTGGAAGTCCCAAAGCACCAGCCTGAGCACTGATTAGAAAAAAGTCTCTGACTCAATGCCACATACATGGATACTGGAGTGACTGACGAGAAGATCAAAGGACACTGACTGGCTTCATCCAGAACTCAACGAGGCTGTGAAGACAACTCTGCAGGTCGACTCAAAGCTGGTGACACAGGTGAGCATTAAATGTGGTTTATACCAAGAAGATGTCCTGTCCCCTCTACTGTTCTGCATAGACCTGGGGGAGGAAGGATGATCAAAACTGAAGGGGTTGAACTATTGGAGGGTAACATGGTAGATGTTCAGGACAGCCAGAGATACCTGGGGATCCCTCAGGCAGATGTGAATCATGAGGAGACAGCTGGGAGGTCAACCACACACAAACACCTACAGAGGTTCAGGTAGGTCCTGAAGAGTCAGCTGGTCAAGACAAGATCCAGACCATCAACACCTATGAACTACCAGTAATCAGAAACCTGCTGGAATAATCATATCCTGGTCCTGGAGGAGATGGAAGTCATGGTGGAGGAACCAGAGGAGTCATAATGGAGGAGGAACCAGAGGGGTCATGGAGGAGGAACCAGAGGAGTCATCATAGAGGAGGAACCAGAGGTGTCATCATGGAGGAGGAACCAGAGGAGTCATCATGGAGGAGGAACCAGAGGGGTCATCATGGAGGAGGAACCAGAGGGGTCATCATGGAGGAGGAACCAGAGGAGTCATCATGGAGGAGGAACCAGAGGGGTCATGGAGGAGGAACCAGAGGGGTCATCATGGAGGAGGAACCAGAGGAGTCATCATGGAGGAGGAACCAGAGGGGTCATCATGGAGGAGGAACCAGAGGAGTCATCATGGAGGAGGAACCAGAGGTGTCATCATGGAGGAGAAACCAGAGGGGTCATGAAGGAGGAACCAGAGGAGTCATTATGGAGGAGGAACCAGAGGATTCTTCATGGAGGAGGAACCAGAGGGGTCATCATGGAGGAAGAACCAGAGGTGTCATCATGGAGGAGGAAACAGAGGGGTCATCATGGAGGAGGAACCAGAGGTGTCATAGAGAAGGAACCAGAGGGGTCCTCATGGAGGAGGAACCAGAGGAGTCATCATGGAGGAGGAACCAGAGGGGTCATCATGGATGGACCTCCACCAAACTGAATAGTTGGCTGTAAGAAGCTGGACTGAAAGAAGCTCAGAGGTTCTGATCTTGGCTGCAAAAGAACTGGTCCTAAATACCAGATCTACACCAGGTCTACCAGAGCAGACAGGAACCAGATGGAGGCTGTGGAGAGAAGAACCTGAACCAGAGCAGAACATCACAGCAGATTGAAGATGCTGGCAGGTGAAGAGACATGGAACAACCAGGTAGTAATAATACTCAGGAACATCTGGACCAGGATGGACTGGAGGTCCCAGGGTCAAGACGTAGACACCTCCAAAGGTGAGTGAGAAACTAACTAACTGGTGATAGATCATCCTGACATAGTGGTGAAGATCAGTGGACAGCAGTGGTGGAGGATGTGGACATCAGAGGACAGCAGTGGTGGTGGATGAAGATCAGAGGACAGCAGTGGTGGAGGATGTGGACATCCAGAGATATGGAAACATCAGGAAGAAGCACGAGAATCTCCAGAAATACCAAGAACTGAAGGAAGATCTGGAGATGATTTGGAGAATGAAGACAGAGGTGGTGGAACTGGAACCCCCAAACTGGACTGGAGGCTCCAGCAGAAACCAGGAACAACATCTGAGACCTCTGTCCAGAAGAGGGAATTCTGGGAACATCTGAGATCCTGGAGAACCTTCAGACTCCCAGACCTCTGTTGGAGGACCAGAGCTGGACGGAGACAGCACCAGGGTGGACGAGAGGAAGAATTAAAACTACACAACACACACGCGCACACACGTGTGTGTGTGAGACTGATGTCAGCAGAGCTGGTTGATGGTTCGATCCCCTGCACCGTCTTGTGACCACTGATCCAGATGTTCCTCCTCAACCCTCCACCAGATCCATTCAGCAGAACGTCATGGTGTCTGGAGCAGAGCATTAAGCAGAGTTCAAATTATACAATGGCAATTGGGGGGGTCAACATTTTCTAGAGATGACAAAAATGACAATTTGTCCCTTATTTAGGGGGGTCGAAGTTGTAATTGGGGGTGTCAAACCCCCCGAAACCCCCCCCGTAATTCGCACTATGGCATTAAGTCATTAATTTAAGTCAATTAGATCCTTAAAAGGTCTAATTTTGAGAGCAGAAAGCATACATTAATGTTTTTGTTTTAATAAAATCAGTTTTTAAACGAACAGAGCTCAGTTTGTGACGTAATAAGGAAACAACCAATCACTGCAGAGTCCCTCCCTCCAGCAGATCCAATCTAGCTCCAACCCGTCTGCGGGTGGATCAGGGCGGAAGCCGTTTTAACGTCTGTAGTTTTCGGTTCAATTAAAAGGCAAAATGAGACTTCAAACGCGTATATGAGACGCGAATGTCATTTTGATTTAAACGTAAACTCGTGAACTGGAGCTACTGCGGCTGTAAATTAAGAACAGGCTTTATTTTATTTTGGAAGTCCAGCCACCGGAAGGAGCGTTCAGGATCTGCTCTGACAGACAGCGTCACTCATCAGCTGAGCAGCCGTCAGCGGCTCTGACCCACTTGACTGTCCGGTGGACAGAACTCCGCCTCCGGCCTCAGGAACCGGTCTCAGGAACCGGATCCACCGGGAGTCTCCTAACCCTAACCCGCTCTGCAGCCGAGTGGTGACGGTTCAACGCGCCCGGATGGATCCGCGCTCCGGCAGCTGTTAGCCTCAAGGTGATCCGGGATTACTCAGGTGAGACACCTCAGCCTACACCGTCCCGGTACTCGGGGTCCGTCTGCTTCTTAGAACCGAACATCCTCGCGGCAGAACCGTGACTGCTCTCGGTCCGGCGGAGCAGCCAGGCGGAAACTGTCGGCCTGTTCTCGGTTATGAGACCGCCACGGCTCCGGTCTTTCAGGCGCCTCAGGTCCAGCAGGCTCCGACCCGTTCCTGGGTCCAGGGGGCCCGGTTCTGCGTCATTTCAGCCCTCCATGCGGGCCAGAGGGGCTGCGCGAGAAAAACATCAGAGCAGACAGAGCTGTTCCAGGGCCTGAAACACATGGATGAGGGCGGGGGGCCGGGGCTGGAGGGGGGTGCGGTTAGTTTTAATTTTTATTTCTATAATCATACAGAAACTCAGCAGCGTTTTGCCATCAAACTAAATGTGAGTTTTTGAAAAGTTGCTACTTTATGTATTAAAATCCCATTTTTTCGTTGTAAAATGATACATTTCTAGCTTTGACGTTAAAATCCCAGTTGTTATAAAATCCTGAATCTCATCATGGAAAAAACTTTGAAAAAACTTGGTAGAAGGGTCGGTCCTCTGACCAGGACCGGTTTGGTGTCAGCTGGACCGGTTTGGTGTCAGCAGGACCGGTTTGGTGTCAGCAGGACCAGTTTGGTGTCAGCTGGACCGGTTTGGTGTCAGCTGGACCGGTTTGGTGTCACCCGGACCGGTTTGGTGTCAGCTGGACCGGTTTGGTGTCACCAGGACCAGTTTGGTGTCAGCTGTACCGGTTTGGTGTCACCAGAACCGGTTTGGTGTCAGCAGGACCGGTTTGGTGTCACCAGGACCGGTTTGATGTCAGCAGGACCGGTTTGGTGTCAGCTGTACCGGTTTGGTGTCAGCTGGACCGGTTTGGTGTCACCCAGACCAGTTTGGTGTCAGCTGGACCGGTTTGGTGTCACCAGGACCGGTTTGGTGTCAGCTGGACCGGTTTGGTGTCACTCGGACCGGTTTGGTGTCAGCTGGACCGGTTTGGTGTCACCAGGACCGGTTTGGTGTCAGCTGGATGGAGCTCATGCTCCTCAGCTTCATCTCTGGGTCAGGGTCTGGGACTCTGTGGTTCCCTGTGAGGAGCCTTGGTGGTCCTGGAGGAGTTTTGACTGCTGGAGTCTCTGTAGTCCAGGTGTCTGGCTCCACCACAGCGCCACCGTGGGTTTAATGGGACCAGTTGGATGCTCCTGTCTGGTTCCAGCTCAGGACAGTTTTCTGATCCCACCATGAGATCAGATAGAAGGAAACGTCAGTATTGGAGCTCTGAAGGTCTAATCTGCTCTTTATCTTCTGGTTCAGTAGCAGCTGCTCTGTTCAGCAGTTATCAGCTCTGAGGGAGGAAACAGAAGTAAACACATCACAACGATAAGGGTTGATGGAGTAAATGTTTTATCAGTCAGGACGTGTGCTGTCCAGAAAACGCTGGAATGATTCATTTTCTGTCTTTTTCTTTCTGAAATGGTTCTGGGCTTTTATTTATGTTGTTTTCATTGTCTTTATGAACATACTGGCTTTTTCTCAGAGTAAACATTTAGCCTGGGAAATGTAGTCAGCTGTGACTGCTGGGAAATGTAGTCAGTTGTGACTGACAGGACTCACACCTGAATGTATTTGATCGTTTTCACTTCCTTGTCGTTTCAACTAGAAGTCAAGTTAGATGGTGATAAAACTCTGAAACTAGATGTGAAGGTCTCCTCTCTCTGTCCTCCATCCTCTCTCTGTCCTCCATCCTCTCTCTGTCCTCCATCCTCTCTCTGTCCTCATCCTCTCTCTGTCCTCATCCTCTCTGTCCTCATCCTCTCTCTGTCCTCATCCTCTCTGTCCTCATCCTCTCTGTCCTCCATCCTCTCTGTCCTCCATCCTCTCTATGACCTCCATCCTCTCTCTGCCCTCCATCCTCTCTCTGTCCTCCATCCTCTCTATGACCTCCATCCTCTCTCTGTCCTGCGTCCTCTCACTGTCCTCCATCCTCTCTCTGTCCTCCGTCCTCTCTCTGTCCTCCATCCTCTCTCTGTCCTCCGTCCTCTCTCTGTCCTCCACCCTCTCTCTGTCCTCCATCCTCTCTCTGTCCTCCATCCTCTCTCTGTCCTCCATCCTCTCTATGACCTCCATCCTCTCTCTGTCCTGCGTCCTCTCTCTGTCCTGCGTCCTCTCCTGTCCCTCCCGTCTCTCTCTCTGTCCTCCGTCCTCTCTCTGTCCTCCGTCCTCTCTCTGTCCTCCGTCCTCTCTCTGTCCTCCAACCTCTCTCTGTCCTCCATCCTCTCTCTGTCCTCCACCTCCTCTCTCTGTCCATCCTCTCTGTCTCTCCTCTCTGTCCTCATCCTCTCTCTGTCCTCATCCTCTCTGTCCTCATCTCTCTCTCCTCTCTGTCCCATCCTCTCTGTCCTCCATCCTCTCTATGACCTCCATCCTCCTCTCTCTGCCCTCCATCCTCTCTCTGTCCTCCATCCCTCTCTCTATGACCTCCATCCTCTCTCTGTCCTGCGTCCTCTCACTGTCCTCATCCTCTCTCTGTCCTCCGTCCTCTCTCTGTCCTCCATCCTCTCTCTGCTAAGTCCTCTCTCTGTCCTCCATCCTCTCTCTGCCCTCCATCCTCTCTTCTGTCCTCCATCCTCTCTATGACCTCCTCCTCTCTCTGTCCTGCTCCTCTCACTGTCCTCCGTCCTCTCTCTGTCCTCCATCCTCTCTCTGTCCCCTCTCCTCTCTCCTCTCTCGTCCTCTCTCTGTCCTCATCCTCTCTCTGAACTCCGTCCTCTCTCTGTCCTCCGTCCTCTCTCTGACCTCCGTCCTCTCTCTGTCCTCCATCCTCTCTCTGTCCTCCGTCCTCTCTCTGTCCTCCATCCTCTCTCTGTCCTCCATCCTCTCTGTCCTCCATCCTCTCTGTGTCCTCCCTCCTCTCTCTGTCCTTCATCCTCTCTCTGTCCTGTCTCTCCTCTTTTCTTTCTTTATCCAGCTGGTCTTCATCAGGAAGTTCCCCCTGATGATCCAGGTCCTGATCAAGGTTTCTTACTCTTAAAGGGGAGTTTTCCTTGCCACTGTTTAGCTTAAAGTTTTTTTTCTCTCCCTCTTGAGTTTTTTTTTTTTACTTTGAATTTTTCTTTGATTAGAGTTTAATAATCTAGTTTTAGTTAATGATATTTGTTCTGGGGTCGTGATCTGGGTCTCTGTAAAGAGCCTCGTGAGAATTTGCATTGTTATAGACACAATACAAATAAGGTTGAATTGAACTGAATGAGACCTTCCTTAGATGGAGGTGGTGTTGATGGAGGTGGTGTTGTTGGAGGTGGTGTTGATGAAGCTGGTGTTGATGGAGGTGGTGTTGTTGGAGGTGGTGTTGATGAAGCTGGTGTTGTTGGAGGTGGTGTTATTGGAGGTGGTGTTGATGGAGGTGGTGTTGATTGTTGGAGGTGGTGTTGATGGAGGTGGTGTTAATTTTTGGAGGTGGTGTTGATGGAGGTGGTGTTGTTGGAGGTGGTGTTGTTGGAGGTGGTGTTGTTGGAGGTGGTGTTGATGGAGGTGGTGTTGTTGGAGGTGGTGTTGTTGGAGGTAGTGCTGATGGAGGTGGTGTTGTTGGAGGTGGTGTTGTTGGAGGTGGTGTTGTTTGGTGGTGGTGGTGTTGGCGGTGGTGGGTTGTTGGCGGTGTTGTTGTTGTGGCGGTGGTGTTGTTTGGAGTGGTGTTGATGGTGTGGTGATGTTTGGAGGTGGTGTTGATGGAGGTGTTTGTTGGCGGTGGTGTTGATGGATTGGTGGTGTTGATGGAGGTGGTTTGATGGAGGTGGTGTTGGGTGGTTGTTGCACTGGTGTTTTGTTGGAGGTGGTGTTGATTGATGGGTGGGTGGTGTTGATGGAGGTGGTGTTGTTGGAGGTGGTGTTGATGGAGGTGGTGTTGTTGGAGGTGGTGTTGATGGAGGTGGTGTTGATGGCGGTGGTTGTTGACTGGGGTGTTGGTGTTGATGGAGGTGGTGTTGATGGAGTGTTGGTGTGGTGTTGGCGGTGTTGTGGTGTTGGAGTGGTGTTAATGGAGGTGGTGTTGATGGAGGTGGTGTTGATGGTGGTGTTGTTGGAGGTGGTGTTGATGGAGGTGGTGTTGTTGAGGTGGTGTTGTTGTGTTTGGTGGTGTTGTTGGTGGTGTTTGGAGGTGGTGTTGATTTGGAGGTGGTGTTTGGAGGTTTGTTTTTGGTGTGTTTGCTGGTGTTGTGGGGTTTTGTTTTTTGGCGGAGGTGGTTTTTGGTTGTTTCTTGGAGTTCGTGGCGGTTGTTGAGGTGGGAGGTTGTGTTTGGGAGTGGTGTTGTTGGGTGTGTGTTGTGTTTGGCGGTGGTGTTGTTGGGTGGTGTTGCTGGAGGTGGTGTTGTTGGTGGTTGGTTGTTGTTGGAGGTGTGTGTTGCTGGCGGTGGTGTTGTTGGTGTTGTTGGAGGTGGTGTTGATGGAGGTGGTGTTGTTGGAGGTGGTGTTGTTTGGCGGTGGGTTGCTGGCGGTGGTGTTGTTTGCGGTGGTGTGCGGTGGTGTTGGGGCGGTTTGTTGTTGATGGCGGCGGTGTTGAGGCGGTGTGTGTTGGAAGGCGGTGTTGATGGAGGCGGTGTTGATGGAGTGTTGATGGAGGTGGTGTTGATGGAGGTGGTGTTGATGGAGGTGGTGTTATGGAGGTGGTGTTGATGGATGTGGTGTTGATGGATGTGGCGTTGATGGAAGTGGTGTTGTTGGATGTGGCGTTGTTGGATGTGGTGTTGATGGAGGTGGTGTTGATGGAGGTGGTGTTGATGGAGGTGGTGTTGTTGGATGTGGTGTTGTTGGAGGTGGTGTTGTGGATGTGTGTTGGAGGTGGTGTTTGAGTGTTGTTGGTGTTGCTGGTGTTGCTGGTGGTGTTGCGGTGTTGCTGGGGTGTGTGTTGTTGCGAGGTGTTTGGCGGTGGGTGGTGTTGCTGGCGTTGTGGTTTTGCGGTGGTGGTGTGGTGTTGGCGGTGGTGTTGCTTGTTGTTGTTGTCTTTGCGGTGTTTGCCGGTGGTTGTTGTTGGTGTTGTTGGCGTTGTTGGTGGGTGGTGTTTGGTGTTTGGCGGTGGTTTTTTTTGGCGGTGTTTTGCTGGCGTTTGGTGTTTGAGGGGTGTTGTTGGCGGTTTTGTTGTTGGGAGTGGTGCGGTTGTGGAGGTGGTGTTGCTGGGCGGTGGTGTTGTTAGGATGGTGTTTGTTTGGAGGTGTTGCTGTTGGAGGTGTTGGAGGTGGTGTTGATGGAGGTGGTGATGGAGGTGGTGTTGGAGGTGGTGCTGTTGGAGGTGGTGGTGATGGAGGTGGTGTTGGAGGTGGTGTTGTTGGAGGTGGTGCTGTTAGAGGTGTTGGAGGTGGTGCTGTTGGAGGTGTTGGAGGTGTGTTGGGGTGGTGTTTTGGTGTTGTTGTTTGTTGTTTGGAGTGTTGTTGGAGGTGGTGTTTATGGAGGTGGTGTTGATGGAGGTGGTGTTGATAGAGGTGTTTATGGAGGTGGTGTTGTTGGAGGTGGTGTTGGAGGTGGACTGATACCTGCAGCAGGTAGAGATAGAGCTTCATGGTGCTGGGTGTCTGTGGAGCAGCTCAACCACAGCTGTTAGCACTGGTGCTGCAGGTCAGATGTTATTTTGTGGTGTTGCACAGTGATTAAATCCATCTCATCTTTAGTGTCTTAATGATTCATAATACAGTTGAATTGTAAATCTAAATTAACTGTTTAAATTATTTATCCTCTCCAGCACTGTGTCGAAGCTGCTGGGACGGCCATGTTGGATCTCTTCCTCAGAGACCTGGTGTTGAGTCGTCCTCACCCATCGCCTCACAGCACCTTGCTGCCAACCTAAGTCAACCTGCCACACCTGTCCTTCATCACCAGCCCAGAAGACAGGTAGATATGCTCATGTTAGCAGCCTCCGTCTGAGGAACATCTGGCAGCTGCATTTCTGTCTGATGAACATCTGGCAGCTGCAGCCTCTGTCTGAGGAACATCTGGCAGCTGCAGCCTCTGTCTGAGGAACATCTGGCAGCTGCAGCCTCTGTCTGATGAACATCTGGCAGCTGCACTTCTGTCTAAACATCTGGCAGCTGCAGTCTCTGTCTGATGAACATCTGGCAGCTGCACTTCTGTCTGATGAACATCTGGCAGCTGCACTTCTGTCTGATGAACATCTGGCAGCTGCAGCCTCTGATGAACATCTGGCACCTGCACTTCTGTCTGATGAACATCTGGCAGCTGCAGCCTCTGTCTGATGAACATCTGGCAGCTGCACTTCTGTCTGAACATCTGGCAGCTGCAGCCTCTGTCTGATGAACATCTGGCAGCTGCACTTCTGTCTGATGAACATGTGGCAGCTGCACTTCTGTCTGATGAACATCTGGCAGCTGCACTTCTGTCTGATGAACATCTGGCATCTGCAGCCTCTGATGAACATCTGGCACCTGCACTTCTGTCTGATGAACATCTGGCAGCTGCACTTCTGTCTGATGAACATCTGGCAGCTGCAGCCTCTATCTGATGAACATCTGGCAGCTGCACTTCTGTCTGAACATCTGGCTGCTGCAGCCTCTGTCTGATGAACATCTGGCAGCTGCACTTCTGTCTGATGAACATCTGGCAGCTGCAGCCTCTGATGAACATCTGGCAGCTACACTTCTGTGTGATGAACAGCTGGCAGCTGCAGCCTCTGTCTGATGAACATCTGGCAGCTGCACTTCTGTCTGATGAACATGTGGCAGCTGCACTTCTGTCTGATGAACATCTGGCAGCTGCACTTCTGTCTGATGAACATCTGGCAGCTGCACTTCTGTCTGATGAACATCTGGCATCTGCAGCCTCTGATGAACATCTGGCACCTGCACTTCTGTCTGATGAACATCTGGCAGCTGCACTTCTGTCTGATGAACATCTGGCAGCTGCAGCCTCTGTCTGATGAACATCTGGCACTGCACTTCTGTCTGAACATCTGGCTGCTGCAGCCTCTGTCTGATGAACATCTGGCAGCTGCACTTCTGTCTGATGAACATCTGGTAGCTGCAGCCTCTGATGAACATCTGGCAGCTACACTTCTGTCTGATGAACAGCTGGCAGCTGCAGCCTCTGTCTGATGAACATCTGGCAGCTGCACGTTTGTCTGACGAACAGCTGCACCCATTTCTGAAGAGCAGCTGCAGCCTCTCTCTGTAAACAGCTGGCACCTGCAGCCACACTAGCAGAAGCTCATCCCGCTCATATGCTTGATGTCATTTTTTTGGTCAGTACGAAGCGCCAGTTAGTAAGTAGTCTTTGCTGCAGTTTGTCAACAGCTGCAGATGTTTGTCAGCAGCTGCAGACGTTGCCAACAGCTGCACAGCTAACTGAACCCAGCAGAGCTCTGCTTTGAACCGTGGCAGCCCTCGTTTCAGACACTGCTTCAGTAGTGATACTTGAAATGAGGATGTTTGGACAGATTTAATCAGACTGAAGTTAGCAAATTAGCATAGGCTAAGCCAACCAAGCTAACATAGTTCATTGTGAGTGACATTAGGTGGGCGTGTTCCAGCCAGATTCCAGTCCTGCTGTTGGTCAGTTGGTGCAGTGGCTTTGATGCTGCCTTTAGTACAGGTTAAAGTCTCACCTGTAGTATGAATTTTATATATGTAATCTCATCCACCTCTTTATCAGCTCCACCTCTCTAGTAGTGGGTTGGACCTCCATTTCCACCTTGGTGTGGTCTTCTGCTGCTGGAGAACATCTGCTTCAAGGTTCCAGTGTTGTTCAGAGATGGTCTTCTGCAGACCTTGGTTGAGTTCCTGTTGTCCTTCTATCATCTCCAACCAGTCTGTCTATCCTCCTCTGACCTCTGACATCAGCAGCTGGATATCTTCTCTTTCTGGACCATCCTCTGGAAACCCTGGAGATGGTTGTGGAGAAGATCCCAGTAGACCAGCAGTTTCTGGAACACTCAGACCAACAACCTGGACATGTTGTTTCTTCTCCATTCTGATGGTAGTTTGAACTTCAGCGGGTCGTCTGGACCATGTCTACATGAAGAAATGTGATTGGCTGATTAGATATTAGTGTTAGGAGCAGCTGAACAGGTGGTGAACAGATGGAGCAGCAGGTAACTGAATCTGTTCCTCTCCACAGGTGAAAACATGTCCTGTCATCATGAGAAGCTGCTCACCTGGAGCTTACCTCACCTGCTGCTGCTGCTACCACTGACCCACTTCTGGCTCCTGGTCCCACCTACAGGTAAAACACCAGCTTGATCTCTAGGAATCAATCAATAAAAACCACCGTTGGCTGAGAACTGATAGAGAAACATATCTGTGCTCACACACTTTAGGATGTGGAGACATTTAGATGGTTCAGTTTATCTCATCTGAGGTGGACGCCTGCAGCCATGGAGAACAAAGCAGTTCTCTGTTTGTGTAGAGGACAAAGAATCCTGGTCCAGGGGTCGGAAGACCCCACAGGTTGGGGGGGGGGGGGGGGGGGGTCCTCTCTGAGGCCAACTGTAGAGCTTTGTAGCTGCTGTTTTCAGAGTCACTCTGATGCAAACTTGTTGCCATGACAGAGCTGACTGAGCTTTCTTTTATTGCCCCTACCAACCACTAGAGGCTGCGGTTCCTCTACCGACCACTAGAGGCTGCAGTTCCTCTACCGACCACTAGAGGCTGCGGTTCCTCTACCGACCACTAGAGGCTGCCTTTCTCCACCGACCACTAGAGGCTGCGGTTTCCTCCACCGACCACTAGAGGCTGCGGTTCCTCCACCGACCACTAGAGGCTGCGGTTCCTCCACTGACCACTAGAGGCTGCGGTTCCTCTACCGACCACTAGGTTCTGGCTCCAACAGAGAGTCAGTCTCCTTTGATCTCCATCTTAAATTGTCCAGCCTTACAGCAGAAATATATTTACCTGTCTTGGGTATTCGACTCTTAGGGACTTTCCGTTTCTCCCTCTGTTACTTTCATTCCTTCATATTTAGAGCCTTGTGTGAGAAGGTGGTTGTACCGAGTTTGGAAACCACTGGATGTCTTTAGACTTTAGGTGCAGCAGCTCTTTGCATTGCTGAGATGTCTGTGAGAGGGTTGGGTCCTGCAGACCTTGTACTTCTGGTTTAATTAGTATCTTGTTTTGCCAGGAAGCCTCACTTGCTGTTTGTTGACGAGCAGCTGCTGCCAGTCGGCTTCAGTGTGTCAAAAGACTCAGGAGCTGGAATTCACCAACAGAGTTCTTGTTCTGAAAGAGGAACATCTGAAATTGTGAGAAACAGATCCATGAAGAGGTCTTCTGCAGATTCTTCTCTTCATTTGGTTTTGTAGCTTTAATTCAGCAAAAGTAATCAGAAGGCACTTTACAGAAGTTACAGGTTCAATACGCTCCAAGCAGATGTAGTCCAGCTCCTGACCGTGGTCTTTTCCAGACCCTGTTTTTTTCCAGTCTCTGGTCCTGTCCTGACCCTGGTCTTTTCCCGACCCTGGTCTTCTCCAGACCTTGGTTGGAAAAGATTCAGTGCATGATATCATTGTTGAGAATTGTGAGGACGGTACGACTTGTGATATCCAGTGTTATCTGTTATAGTATAAATACTCTGTCAGTAAAAGCTCTATGAAGACACAAAGAACTAGAAATGGACTAGACCAGGTCTTGATATTCCTAAAGCACCTTTGTGCTCCTGCTGGCTTACATCGTGAGGACATCTAGGGACCTGATAGAAGCCTGTGGAGAGAAATGTAGTGGGCCGAGTACGGAACCCTGAGGAACACCATGACCATATGATCACCTTACACTCTGTTCTCCCTCCTCCTGTGCTGGTCCAGGTGCGGCGTCAGGTGTGTGCCGGGTCACTGGTGGCGTTCTGGGGATCCACTGGAGCAGCACCATCAGCATGGGCTGGTACCCGCTGGCAGTGGGGCGGGGCGGGGCCACGTGCTGGCAGTCATGCTGCCTGGAGCCGAGCTGCCAGGCTGTGTGGAGCCTCGGTGGCCGCTGCGTCCTTCTCAACTGCTCCCAGAAGGACGGCTGCCCCGTGTCCACCCTCCCACAACCTCACGAGGAGTCGCTGGGCCTCCTGCAGCTGCTCTCCAAGGTTCGCTCCAATGAGACATCCACTCAGATTAGGTAGACTTCAGAGGGTTTCCTGCCTCTGACCACATGAGGGCGTCCAGATCTCTGCTGTTGATACTGAACTGATGAGTCTGGCTCATCCTCTGATACCAATGATGATGATGATGATGATGATGATGATGTGTGGCCCTGCAGGTTCAGAAGTAAAATAGTTTTAATGACATCTCTGTGGCCCCTCAGATGTTTGGGAGCTGATGTTACAAGACCCCAATGTGATGAGAGACTTCGAATTAGAGGTTTTCAGAACAACCCGAATACCCGAGGTTTCGACCCGACCCGAATCGGGTCTCGGGTCCAATCAAAAGACGTGACTCCAGGTTCGGGTCTGAATCGTTACAGTTAGTCTCGGGTCCGGTCGGTGCTCTCTGACAGGCTGGGTCCATGTTTACTCGAGAGTTAAAGATATTGGCGGAGGCAGCCAATGTCAGGACTCGGGGCAGTTTAATTAATTATTCATTAACGTGGCCTGTTTGTTATGAAACAATTGTGTTGCCGTAGCGTGTTATTAGCGGTTTGCCCGGCAGCCGTAAAGCACAACGGATCGCCAACATGACAACGCTGGATGAGAAAACATATTCACTACACGTCCTGACCGGTGTAGGCTATTAGCGTTAGCTGCTGCTACCAATAGCATCTGTATCCACAAAGAAAATAATGACGTGGATTTATTGTTGTTTACATCACGTTGCCTATGTAGCAACTGAACCAGTAGAAGAAGACAACTTTAGGTAAGAAAATCAAGTTTTATTCAAATTTCACATTTTTATTTTATAAATTTTATTCAACGCTAGACAACTTTAACATGCTGCTCTCCAGCGAAGGCGGACGCTTTTCTGTGAGCTCCTCTCCCTCTATCTGATCCTCGTTGCTCTTTGTCCTGTCTGCGTGTTTTTGGAGCCTCATATGGATAATATCTGAATATCTAAATTAACCATGGATCTGATCAGCTGGTTTCTCAATGCAATTGATCGAATTTTTTCGACAAGAAGGGAAACAAAAGGAGAGCCCTCGTGTCCAGATGGAACACATGCAGCCGGGTACGTTCAAGATCCATGGGGGAAATGGCGATTGAACTGCCAGGCTCCTCTGTTCATCGAGGATGCTGAAGATGTTTACATATTTGGATTTATGATCATCAGATTCCTGCTGTTTGGAGTTGGCGGACACCTGATGTATCGGAGAATTAAGCGCACGTATGCTGCTATTCCGGACCTGTTGTCCGTGTGCGTGGAGGTTAGCCGTGCTGTGAGTGCCGAGACTGTAAAAAGAGACGAGATGAATCGGAAACTGGACGTGATTCACGGTGTGAGTCACCGACAGCTGATGATGCATGAACTGATGGGGAGAATTGATAACAATCTGGGGATACTACATGCACAGCTTAGGGAGAGCTGACATGAATAATTCGGACTTTTGGATGATTCCCATGAGAGAACCAGCAAAGGACTCAAGGCAGGCAAAAATTCATTGTCAGCCTGGCCGAAATCAATCTCTCTTATCTGAATCTGGCTCCCCTGAGCGGCCTTCACTCAAGGCCATGTTGAAAAGCATCTCTCCAAGGTTTTATCCGAAGAAGGCTCTGCCCCACCACGTCCCCCGCTCCATATCCTTTCCCCGAGTCTCAACGTCCTCGCTGGATCCTGATGTTCTCCCCCCACGCGGAGCGGACTGATTGCGCTGCGCGCCACCGGGTGCGCGTGCACGGGCCGCTTGGCTGGGACTTTTTCCTGACCCATATGCAGGGGTGTCAGTTCTCCGCGGATTCGCTGATTTCAGAGTATTTTGCCATCCTGGGGGTCATTTTTGAGATACGTGCAGATCCGGTTTAATATTTTCGGGGGGGGGGGGTACCCTCCACCACCACCACCACCAACGTGACGTGAATTCTCGATTGCGATTGGTTGATTGAGTGATTGAGACCAGAGCATGCGCAATGAGCCCGTTGACAATACAGCCGCTATCACAGCCAGATCAACCGTCAAGTAAGCCTGAAGCACATATTTTCTGATATTTCTCCCTTTCTTTCTCCCTTTCTTGTTTGGATGTATGATTATTAGCTTTAGATTCACAGGAGAGATGTTTATTCCTTATTGTACTTATTTATTGTTAGACAACGCGAATGAAATATACAGCGCTTCTCACCACTGGTAAATGTAGCTAGGAAACGAAAGCTCATCTGCCTCGTCACCGGCGTGGTCCTGTTTCGTCCCGCTTAGCAATGTAACCTCCAAGTACATTTAAATTGCCGATTTCTGAAGTGCTCAGTTTACATATTAGGGCAATTATATGATAATTCAATTTTTAAAAAATCTCCCGACGCCAACCCCCCCCTGTCAAAATAGAAAACTCCTCGAATCTACATGATTCACGTAGGTCTCTCTTTTTGACTTCAAAACGGCAAATTTCGCTGAAAGGTGGGGGATTTTCATGCCTGAAGTATTAGTTATTCCGCAGAGCTTTTTGTGATTTAAAAAAAAAATTAAGAAAAGCTAATGTTCAGAGTTATAGGCATCAGAAATGTTGAATTTAACATGCTATTTTCTATAACTCTTACTAAAGTTTTGGATCCATGTATCTTGTCAGTGATGTTTTATTGTTGAAGTTCACGAGTGACTGAATCACTAGTCATTCTGAGTTTTTGCCTTTAATAGGCAACTAAATTGTTTCATAACAACTACTTTTATTTTTGATATCTAACCTCAGTCTTATGCTCAGTGGATTCTCACATTAGCAGGAATAATTAAACTTTCTGCCATTTTTATCTTTTATTTTCTGTTGAGGGAAAGTAAGAATTGGATTTTAAGTATGAGCAGAGTTTTGCAAACCTGTGAAGTGAGGCACCAGATTGGGAGTTTTGCATTTCATTATGTAACGTCAATTATCCCCCCAGGTATATTGTAAAGGCTTAAGTCAGGGGTGTCAAACTGATCCGTTAAAGGCTGCAGGTTTTTGTTCAACCATGCAGAAACACAAAGAACATTTTTTTACTTACAAATTGTTAGTAAAAAATGTTCTTTTCACTATCAAACATTTTCAGTAAAATGTTTAGTCTGTTGGATCTTCAGTAAGTAAAAAAATGTTCTTTTCATTATCAAAGTAACAATATGGACAAATACACAATGCTGTGCTCAGAATGCCTCTTTAAGCACCTCCAAATTTTCTCGAGCCCCCCCCCCCCCCCCCCCCCCCCGCTTCAGTGTTTTTTCCAATTTCCCGTTGACACCCCTGATATGATGTCTTCGTAATAAGTTTATTATGCTTGTGCTGAGGTTTTTTTTGTGAATCACACAACATGTGCCTCTGATCAAGGACATGTGGTGTGAGACACCTTTTTTTTATCCTCCCACCCCCCATCCCCTATGTGATCATATTTTCTTCTGCTAAAAATGCCTTGGTCGGAGGGTGGTGTACTTGTGCATCTGTGGGCTTGAGTGCACTGCCCTTTGACACGGTAAAAGCGCTCTTATAGCGCTGATCCAAGCACCGTTGACTCCTGTCCTTATGTTGTCTGTATGTTTCTGTATGTTTCTCTTGGACGGTGTACTGGGAAGACAAATTCCTCTGTGTTGAGACGCTGGCTCAGTGGCGACAATAAATTTGATTCTGATTCTGATTCTGATGAGCAACTCTGGGCTGGATTGTCTCGGATCTATTCAGGTAACACGGTTTGGTTCGTGGTCGGAAATAAAGACTCGGGTCGGGTTGGTTTCGGGTTGAATTTTCACGGGTCCATTCGGGTCCATGAAAGTGGACCCGTGAAGACCTCTACATTGAATCCTTTAAAGGAGATGCATTTATCTGACACCCTTCAGGAAGAAAACAGGCCAAAGGGATCCTAACGGAAAGTAAAAGCCTGCTGGGCATTACAGCGCCTTCAGGCATCTGAGGGACGAAGAGCTCACATGAAGAGAATCTCAGATATTTTAAGTCCCTGAAAAGATCTAAGAATTCTGACTTTTATAAATTCACAAATTTGCAAAACTCAAAACTTGATGCTTCATGAATTTGTAATTTTTCTTTCTTAAAAAAATCCCTCAGAAATTCAAACTTTATACTAAGTTGCACATTTGGAAAAAGAAAAAGAATCTGTTTTTTAAAAATTCACACATTTGTGGGATAAAATTGTCCATAAAATAGAAGAATTGTCAGTTTGTAAATCTGCAGAATTCTGACTCTTCTGGTTGTTTCTCCACAAACACGAACATGGAGGCTGAACTTCTGCTGGTGGCTCCACATCTGCATCATCTACAACTCGTTTTAATCCAGAAACATATGATACGTTCTACATTACATGGTTCTAATCATTCCTGGGATTGATGATGCGTTATTTAATTAGGGTTAAGGTAATCAGCAGAAAGCGTAGCCCCAGTCCTGGTCAGCCCTAACCCTAACTCCAACCCCAACCCTAACCCAGTCCTGGTCAGCCCTAACCCCAACCCTAACCCAGTCCTGGTCAGCCCTAACCCCAACCATAACCCAGTCCTGGTCAGCCATAACCCTAACCCCAACCCCAACCCTAACCCCTAAACCGTAGCTCCAGTCCTGGTCAGCCCTAACCCTAACCCCAACCTTAACCCCTAAACCGTAGCCCCAGTCCTGGTCAGCCCTAACCCTAACTCCAACCCCAACCCTAACCCAGTCCTGGTCAGCCCTAACCCCAACCCTAACCCAGTCCTGGTCAGCCCTAACCCCAACCATAACCCAGTCCTGGTCAGCCATAACCCTAACCCCAACCCCAACCCTAACCCCTAAACCGTAGCTCCAGTCCTGGTCAGCCCTAACCCTAACCCCAACCTTAACCCCTAAACCGTAGCCCCAGTCCTGATCAGCCCTAACCCTTACCCCAACCCCAACCCTAACCCCTAAACCATAGCTCCAGTCCTGATCAGCCCTAACCCAACCCCAACCCTAACCGCTAAACCATAGCTCCAGTCCTGGTCAGCCCTAACCTGAACCCCAACCCAGTCCTGGTCAACCCTGACCCTAACCCCTAAACCGTAGCTCCAGTCCTGGTCAGCCCTAACCCTAACCCCAACCCCAACCCTAACCCCTAAACCGTAGCTCCAGTCCTGCTCAGCCCTAACCCGAACCCCAACCCAGTCCTGGTCAGCCCTAACCCCAACCCCAACCCAGTCCTGGTCAACCCTGACCCTAACCCCTAAACCGTAGCTCCAGTTCTGGTCAGCCCTAACCCTAAACCCAACCCTAACCCCTAAACCATAGTTCCAGTCCTGGCCAGCCCTAACCCCAACCCCAACCCTAACCCAGTCCTGGTCAGCCATAACCCTAACCCCAACCCTAACCCCTAAACCGTAGCTCCAGTCCTGGTCAGCCCTAACCCCAACCTCAACCCTAACCCTGGCCTGGTCAGCCCTAACCCTAACCCCTAAACCGTAGCTCCAGTCCTGGTCAGCCCTAACCCTAACCCGAACCCTTACCCCTAAACCGTAGCTCCAGTCCTGGTCAGCCCTAACCCTAACCCCAACCTTAACCCCTAAACCGTAGCTCCAGTCCTGATCAGCCCTAACCCTTACTCCAACCCCAACCCTAACCCCTAAACCATAGCTCCAGTCCTGATGAGCCCTAACCCTAACCCCAACCCTAACCCCTAAACCATAGCTCCAGTCCTGGTCAGCCCTAACCTGAACCCCAACCCAGTCCTGGTCAACCCTGACCCTAACCCCTAAACCATAGCTTCAGTCCTGGTCAGCCCTAACCCTAACCCCAACCCCAACCCTAACCCCTAAACCGTAGCTCCAGTCCTGGTCAGCCCTAACCTGAACCCCAACCCAGTCCTGGTCAACCCTGACCCTAACCCCTAAACCATAGCTTCAGTCCTTGTCAGCCCTAACCCTAACCCCAACCCCAACCCTAACCCCTAAACCGTAGCTCCGGTCCTGGTCAGCCCTAACCCGAACCCCAACCCAGTCCTGATCAGCCCTAACCCCAACCCCAACCCAGTCCTGGTCAACCCTGACCCTAACCATAACCCAGTCCTGGTCAGCCCTAACCCTAACCCCAACCCCAACCCTAACCCCTAAACCGTAGCTCCAGTCCTGGTCAGCCCTAACCCTAACCCCAACCTTAACCCCTAAACCGTAGCTCCAGTTCTGGTCAGCCCTAACCCTAAACCCAACCCTAACCCCTAAACCATAGCTCCAGTCCTGGCCAGCCCTAACCCCAACCCCAACCCTAACCCAGTCCTGGTCAGCCATAACCCTAACCCCAACCCTAACCCCTAAACCGTAGCTCCAGTCCTGGTCAGCCCTAACCCCAACCTCAACCCTAACCCTGGCCTGGTCAGCCCTAACCCTAACCCTAACCCCTAAACCGTAGCTCCAGTCCTGGTCAGCCCTAACCCTAACCCCAACCTAACCCCTAAACCGTAGTTCCGGTCCTGGTCAGCCCTAACCCGAACCCCAACCCAGTCCTGATCAGCCCTAACCCCAACCCCAACCCAGTCCTGGTCAACCCTGACCCTAACCCCTAAACTGTAGCTCCAGTCCTGGTCAGCCCTAACCCTAACCCCAACCTTAACCCCTAAACCGTAGCTCCAGTCCTGGTCAGCCCCAACCCTAACCCAGTCCTGGTCAGCCATAACCCTAACCCCAACCCTAACCCCTAAACCGTAGCTCCAGTCCTGGTCAGCCCTAACCCCAACCTCAACCCTAACCCTGTCCTGGTCAGCCCTAACCCTAACCCCTAAACCGTAGCTCCAGTCCTGGTCAGCCCTAACCCTAACCCCAACCTTAACCCCTAAACCGTAGCTCCAGTCCTGATCAGCCCTAACCCTTACCCCAACCCCAAACCCAACCCTAACCCCTAAACCATAGCTCCAGTCCTGATCAGCCCTAACCCTAACCCCAACCCTAACCCCTAAACCATAGCTCAAGTCCTGGTCAGCCCTAACATGAACCCCAACCCAGTCCTGGTCAGCCCTAACCCCAACCCCAACCCTAACCTCTAAACCGTAGCTCCAGTCCTGGTCAGCCCTAACCCGAACCCCAACCCAGTCCTGGTCAGCCCTAACCCCAACCCCAACCCAGTCCTGGTCAACCCTGACCCTAACCCCTAAACCGTAGCTCCAGTCCTGGTCAGCCCTAACCCCAACCTCAACCCTAAATGTAAATTTCCCCATTGTGGGACAAATAAAGGAATATCTTCTCTTATCTTAACCCTGTCCTGGTCAGCCCTAACCCTAACCCTAACCCCTAAACCGTAGCTCCAGTCCTGGTCAGCCCTAACCCTAACCCCAACCTTAACCCCTAAACCGTAGCTCCAGTCCTGATCAGCCCTAACCCTTACCCCAACCCCAACCCCAACCCTAACCCCTAAACCATAGCTCCAGTCCTGATCAGCCCTAACCCTAACCCCAACCCTAACCCCTAAACCATAGCTCCAGTCCTGGTCAGCCCTAACATGAACCCCAACCCAGTCCTGGTCAGCCCTAACCCCAACCCCAACCCAGTCCTGGTCAACCCTGACCCTAACCCCTAAACCGTAGCTCCAGTCCTGGTCAGCCCTAACCCCAACCTCAACCCTAAATGTAAATTTCCCCATTGTGGGACAAATAAAGGAATATCTTCTCTTATCTTATCTTAACCCTGTCCTGGTCAGCCCTAACCCTAACCCTAACCCCTAAACCGTAGCTCCAGTCCTGGTCAGCCCTAACCCTAACCCCAACCTTAACCCTAAACCGTAGCTCCAGTCCTGTCAGCCCTAACCCACCTCCAGTCCTGGTCAGCCCTAACCCCTCAGCCCTAGCCCTACCACCCCCACCCCAACCCCAACCCCTAAACCTAAACCCCCATCCAGTCCTGATCAGCCCTAACCCTAACCCTAACCCCAACCCAACCCTAACCCCTAAACCATAGCTCCAGTCCTGGTCAGCCCTAACATGAACCCCAACCCAGTCCTGGTCAGCCCTAACCCCAACCCCAACCCAGTCCTGGTCAACCCTGACCCTAACCCCTAAACCGTAGCTCCAGTCCTGGTCAGCCCTAACCCCAACCTCAACCCTAAATGTAAATTTCCCCATTGTGGGACAAATAAAGGAATATCTTCTCTTATCTTATCTTAACCCTGTCCTGGTCAGCCCTAACTCTAACCCTAACCCCTAAACCGTAGCTCCAGTCCTGGTCAGCCCTAACCCTAACCCCAACCTTAATCCCTAAACCGTAGCTCCAGTCCTGATCAGCCCTAACCCCAACCCCAACCCCAACCCTAACCCCTAAACCGTAGCTCCAGTCCTGATCAGCCCTAACCCCAACCCCAACCCTAACCCCTAAACCATAGCTCCAGTCCTGGTCAGCCCTAAACCTAACCCCAACCCCAACCCTAACCCCTAAACCATAGCCCAGTCCTGGTCAGCCCTAACTCGAACCCCAACCCAGTCCTGGTCAACCCTGACCCTAACCCCTAAACCATAGCTCCAGTCCTGGTCAGCCCTAACCCTAACCCCTAAACCGTAGCTCCAGTCCTGGTCAGCCCTAACCCGAACCCCAACCCAGTCCTGATCAGCACTAAACCCTAACCCCAACCCCAACCCTAACCCCTAAACCATAGCTCCAGTCCTGGTCAGCCCTAACCCCAACCCCAACCCAGTCCTGATCAGCACTAACCCTAACCCCAACCCCAACCCTAACCCCTAAACCATAGCTCCAGTCCTGGTCAGCCCTAAACCTAACCCCAACCCCAACCCTAACCCCTAAACCGTAGCTCCAGTCCTGATCAGCCCTAACCCCAACCCCAACCCTAACCCCTACACCATAGCTCCAGTCCTGGTCAGCCCTAAACCTAACCCCAACCCCAACCCTAACCCCTAAACCATAGCTCCAGTCCTGGTCAGCCCTAACTCGAACCCCAACCCAGTCCTGGTCAACCCTGACCCTAACCCCTAAACCATAGCTCCAGTCCTGGTCAGCCCTAACCCTAACCCCTAAACCGTAGCTCCAGTCCTGGTCAGCCCTAACCCGAACCCCAACCCAGTCCTGATCAGCACTAAACCCTAACCCCAACCCCAACCCTAACCCCTAAACCATAGCTCCAGTCCTGGTCAGCCCTAACCCCAACCCCAACCTAGTCCTGATCAGCACTAACCCTAACCCCAACCCCAACCCTAACCCCTAAACCATAGCTCCAGTCCTGGTCAGCCCTAACCCGAACCCCAACCCAGTCCTGGTCAGCCCTAACCATAACCCCAACCCTAACCCCTAAAACATAGCTCCAGTCCTGGTCAGCCCTAACCTGAACCCCAACCCAGTCCTGGTCAGCCCTAACCCCAACCCAGTCCTGGTCAACCCTGACCCCAACCCCTAAACCATAGCTCCAGTCCTGGTCAGCCCTAACCCGAAAACCCAACCCAGTCCTGGTCAGCCCCAACCCCAACCCAGTCCTGGTCAACCCTGACCCTAACCCCAAAACCGTAGCTCCAGTCCTGGTCAGCCCTAACCCTAACCCCAACCCTAACCCCTAAACCGTAGCTCCATTCCTGGTCAGCCCTAACCCCAACCCCAACCCTAACCCAGTCCTGGTCAGCCCTAACCCCAACCCCAACCCTAACCCTGTCCTGGTCAGCCCTAACCCTAACCCTAACCCAGTCCTGGTCTAACCCCAACCCTCCTGGTCTCCAGGCAGCTCAGAACAGCTTCGTCTCCAGATTTAAATGTGTCTCTAACGTCCTGTCCTTCCTCCTCCTGAAGGGTCCTGTCATCTCGAAGCACAGAAGTCCTCGTCTCGCTCCACACGCAGGAGGACACAGGATGCACACAGGACACGTCAGGGACACGGTAACGTGGCGGGACATGGTCATGGGGAGGTTCATCTGTAGAAGCTCATTTCTGTCAGTCGTGATCAGCTGTAAACCCTGAGGAGAAACGATGACACCAGTCAGCTCAGAGATGAATCAGAATCAGGTTCTAAGTTTCTCCTGCAGCAGTTGATGGAGCCTTTTATGGACCATTACTTCTTTAAGGGTTAGGGATTGAGGTCCAAGTGTTTCCAGAGGAGTTTTTGAACCCTCTTTGCTCTGTGGACAGATGTTCCATCTTCCTGAAGAAGAACTTCATTAGCAAACCTGCTCACCAGTGATGGAACTAGAAACGATAACGCCGGTCTTCTGTGTTGGTCTTGTACCTCACATCTGCTCCAGATCATCAGCTGCTCTGGAGACGTGCTTGCTGCCTTTCTAGAGCTCCACTGGTTCCAGTTCTGGTCCTGGAGCTCCTCCACTCCACGCCGCTGTGCTCTGTGGATGCATGGAGGTGGAGCAGCAGAACATGTGGTCTCATTATGCCCCTGGTCCTCCTCAGGAGGTGGTACCAGGTGGTACCAGGGGCTTCATTCAGAGGAAGGTTATTTGGGTCTAATCCTCTGATATACGTCTCCACAACTTGTGAAAGTGACCAGGATGAGTGAGATGTTCCTCGGGAGGTCTAGCTGCTGTGTTCCAGTTGAGGTTGAGCTTGTCTTCTGGGCTGGTAATGGAGCCAGTTTGGGTTTCTGATGGTGGTGGGTTTATTGTTAGGTCTCTGACGGAGGGATGGAGATGGTGGGATATGAGGACCTGGACTGCCAGAGAGATAGAGTTATAGGCTAACCCTAACCCATATCACGTGTGGACTGGAATCAGTTACCTGCAGCGTTCAGAGAGGAGTTGGATCTCCATGGAGGTTGGACCCTCAGAGGGAAGGTGCTCCTGCAGATCCAGATCAGTCGTAACTGAGGAGTCTGTCCCACATGGACAGGGATGGAAACAGTTGTTGGGTTTTAAGACAGATGGAGGTGATGCTGCCACATCTGTATTTCTGAGCAGTTCTTGGAAGCTCTTAGAGCTGCATCAGACTAAAGTTCCAGCTTCATGTTCTTGTCCAGCGTGGATCCGTGGTTCATCTCCTTCATCCAGACTGCTGCTCTTTAGCCATCTGGAACCTGCTGTTCTGAGTTCAGCTCTTTGTGATGATGGTTTGGTCTTTGCTCCTCCCATTCACAACCACTGGGACTGAACGTGTTGATTATCAGAGGTGGAGCTGATCTTCTGTGTGAGTGACCGCTGTTGTTCAGTTAGACGTGTGGACGGTACCTACAAACATCAGGAGATCCGGTTCAATGTCTGTTCATCTGATGTTGGCGTCTGATTGGCTGACTGGAGCTGGTGCTCTCCTGGTCGGAGCTGGTGCTCTCCTGGTCGGAGCTGGTGCTCTCCTGGTCGGAGCTGGTGCTCTCCTGGTCGGAGCTGGTGCTCTCCTGGTCGGAGCTGGTGCTCTCCTGGTTGGAACTGGTGCTCTCCTGGTAGGAGCTGGTGTTCTCCTGGTTGGAGCTGGTGCTCTGGACCACATGCTTCCTTCTTTGGTTGAACGTTCATCCAGAGGTGTTTTCTCTGTATTTCTGGTCCAATCAGAGTCCAGTCCAGAGGAGCCAGAACTCAAAGAGGGGAACCATCAGGATGTGTTCAGAGATATAAATGACACGGTGACTCCGTCATTTATTCAGATAAAGGTCTAATTCATTTCTGCATTTATATTCCTGTTGCTGTTTTTCACATCAGAAATGTTGAGTTTTTCCTTCTGCCTCCATAACTTCAGCCAGTTTCATGATGATGATCTTTCCCAGAGACACAGGACTCATCAATACGTTGACTGAAATGTGTCTGCAGGAAGCAGCTCCCACAGCTCCCACAGCTCCCAGCACCGCCACCTCTGTGCAGACGGCCCAGAGGAACCTCAGCCAGTCCACCAATGGGAGTTCAGACGCTCCATCTCAGCAGAACTCCACACTCAACGGAACCGTGGCTCCTGCAGCATCTTCCAGCAGCAGTGACGTCATCACCCCCACAGCCACCGCCGTCGCCACGACGCCGACCGAGTCCGGTGAGTGGGAGCTGCATCACAGAGGGGCTGTGCCTGCCTCACCAGTCTGACACGGTCCAGAAGTGTAGAGACCTGGTACCATGTGGCGTCGAGAGTTAGACGTGAGGCTAGAAGCAGGAGGTCCACGTTCCCAGCAGCCGCTCAGACAGTGTTCAGCCAGATGAACATGTCTGCCGTGAAGTTGCAGGGAGCTGCTGGGACACCTGGAGCGTCTCTACTCTGACCTGGAGCTGCTGCAGAGCAGCAGGAGCTGCAGATGCTGCAGACGCTGCAGACAGTGCTGGTGCTGCAGACGCTGCAGATGCTGCTGATGCTGCAGATGCTGCAGACGCTGCTGACGGTGCAGACGCTGCTCTGCAGCATCAGCAGCGTCTGCAGCTCTGCAGCTACTGCTCTGGTCAGAGCTGAACAGATGTGGTCCGCCGCCCTGGTCAACCTAAAGCTGTAAATGGTAAAGTTCACGATGTTACGACATGAAGTCATGATTTGATGTTAAAGTCAAAGTCAAAGTCAAAGTCAAAGTCAGTTTTATTTGTCAATTCTTTCACATGTGCTATACATACAAAGGAATCGAAATTGCGTTTCTCACTATCCCATGCAGACAAGTAACAGGACAGGACAACAATAAAGTGCACAGGCACAGCAGGACATAAGACAAAACGTAAACATAAAAACAGAACTAAGGCAATAATAAATAAGGTGCAAGGCTTATACTTTTCCTAGTACAGAAAAAAGATAAATAAGGTGCAAAGGTTTATACTTTTTCCTAGTACAAAACTGATATTAACATTAATACTAAAACCCAATACTAGAAGTAGTGTACTATGAGGTAATGTATGTTGTAGTGCAAGAGTCAGTAATGATTTAATATTATGGATGAAGATATGTGCAGTTTCCATAGTGCAAATAACATTCCTGAGGGGGGGGGAGGGGGGGGGGGGCGGGGCGGGGCAGGTTCTAGACACCAGCCAGTTTGGTGGCTCTGTTGGCAGAGGCTGGGGATAGGGAGGGGAGAGAGTTCAGCAGTCTCACAGCCTGGTGGATGAAGCTGTTGGTAAGTCTGGTAGTGCGGGAGCTGAGGCTCCTGTACCTCTTGCCAGAAGGCAGGAGGTTGAAGAGGTTGTGTGCGGGGTGGCTTGTATTGCTCACAATAGTGAGCGCTTTGCGGGTTAGGCGGGCAGTGTATATGTCCTTCAGAGAAGGGAGTGATGCACCAATTATCCTCTCAGCTGTTCTCACTATGCGTTGGAGAGTTTTTCTGCTGTAGTCTGTGCAGCTCCCACCCCACACAGTGATGCAGCTGGAGAGGATGCTCTCTATGGTTCCTCTGTAGAATGTGGTCATGATGGATGGTGGAGCACTTGACCGCTTGAGTTTGCGCAGGAAGTAGAGGCGCTGCTGAGCTTTCTTGGCCAGTGATGCAGTGTTGGTGGTCCAAGAGAGGTCCTCACTGATATGCACCCCCAGGAACTTGGTGCTGCTCACCCTCTCCACTGCAGCACCATCAATGGTCAGTGGGTGGTGTTGAGTGTGGCCTCTCTGGAAGTTGACAACAGTCGTGTCCTCTGAGGACGGCGCTGATCAGGTCCGTCCATCTTTACAGGTTCAGCCAGCTTCAGCCTGGACTCTGACTAGAACCTTCCAGAACCTTTTATTCTGTTCTTCATCATTCTGATGCAGATCTGCTGCTGGGTTTGGATCATTTCCTGTCACATGACCCAGTTTCAGTCCAGCTGTCAGACAGATGGACTCGTGTGTCTCTAGAATATTCTGGTCTCTGGCCGGGGTTCATCTGACATGTCTCATCTGCAGCTGATGGGACAGTAGATGTTAACGCTGCCATGTTAACATCAGGTGTTCTCCAGGTGAGCTGTTACCTGTCTGACCTCCTCACGTGTGTCCTGACAGTGAGGGAGCTGGTGGTGTCGGCAGGAGAGAACGTGGAGGTCACGCTGCCCCGCAACGAAGTGGAGCTCAACGCCTTCATGGTCCCGACGCCCCCAGCAGGTGAGACCTGGAGACCTGGAGACCTGGCTCGGCTGAGCTTCACGGCGCCAGGACTTCCAGGGTTGGCCCCTGAGAATAGTCTGTTACCATGAGGGCTCCAAAATCAGAAAAGTTTGGTTCCTTTATGAAAAGATGTTTTCCACCTGTGAAGCAGCAAAGTAACCAGGAGGGTCTGTGATCTGGTCACACCTGTGGACTAGATCACCCCCATGTTTTGGGGTTTTTATGAGTTTTAAGGTAAAAATATTCCATCATAATCTGTGATTTTCCTTCAGTTAGATTTCATTCATCATCAGAAATCAGATCCCAAAAAAATCTGAGACCAACCAGGATCAGTTGGGCTGGGAGACACAACCGTTGCTTTGTTCTGATTGGCTGATGAGGGGGCTGTGATCTGTTCTCTACAGGGACAAACTATGCATATGACTGGCGGCTGCTGACGCATCCCAAAGATTACAGCGGGGTGATGGAGGGCCAGAAGAGCGCCACGCTGAAGCTCAGCAAGGTACCACTCAGTGACTAGGCTGTAACCGCTGGACCTTCTGACTGCCTCACTTCCTGTCTCTGTCTCCTCTGGGTCAGCTGACTGAGGGTCTGTATGAGTTCGGCGTGACCGTTGGCGGCGAGGCACACGGAGAGGCTTACGTCAACGTCACCGTGAAACCAGGTGAGTGAGAAATAATTCCAAACATTCCTCCCATTAAGGCAGGATTCCCTCAATGGGATTTCCTCAATGGGATTTCCTCATGCAGTCCTGATTCCAGTCCTGATTCCACTCATGATCCCAGTCCGGATCCCAGTCCTGATTCCACTCATGAGCCCAGTCTTGATTCCAATCCTGATTCCACTCATGATCCCAGTCCTGACTCCACTCATGATTGTAGTCCTGATCCCAGTCACTACTCCAGTCCTGATCCCAGTCCTCATTCTGTCCTGATTCAAGTCGTGATTCCTGTCCCGATTCTAGTACTGATTCCACTCATGATGGCAGTCCTGATTCCAGTCCTCATTTTAGTCCTGATTCCACTCACTCTTCCAGTCCTGATTCCAGTCCTGATTCCACTCATCATTGTAGTCCTGATCCCAGTCCTGATTCCACTCATCATTGTAGTCCTGATCCCAGTCCTGATTCCAGTCCTGATTCCACTCACGATCCCAGTCCTGATTCCACTCATGATTCCAGTCCTGATTCCACTCAGGACTCTAGTCCTGATTCCAGTCCTGATTCCACTCATGATTCTAGTCCTGATGCCAGTCCTGATTCCACTCATGATCCCAGTCCTGATTCTACTCATGATCCCAGTCATGAGACAACTCACTATTCCAGTCCTGATTCTAGTCCTCCTTTTCCAGTCCTGATTCCACTCACTATTCCAGTCCTGATTCCAGTCCTGATTCCACTCATGATTCCAGTCCTGATTCCACTCATGATTCCAGTCCTGATCCCAGTCCTAATTCCACTCATGATTCCAGTCCTGATCCCAGTCCTAATTCCACTCATGATTCCAGTCCTGATCCCAGTCCTGATTCCACTCATGATTCCAGTCCTGATTCCAGTCCTGATCCCAGTCCTGATTCCAGTCCTGATCCCAGTCTTGATTCCAGGAGGAAAGGGGAGGAATGGAGGAGGAAAGCTGGTCCTTCGGTGGTTGAATCCTGGGAGCGATGCTGAAAGGACCTGTAGACAAAATTGCTCAATTCTTGTTGTAAAATTGAACAAATCACGATTTTTTTTTAAAAATTCATAAAATCACGAAAAACCAAAGAAATGTGACTTTCTGACAAAAAGACTTTGTTGTAAAACTTTTTTATCTAAACATTGGAACTTTGTAAAATTACAATTATAAAATTGAAACTACTTTTTGATTTTTTGTTATAAAATCAGTAATTTTTTAATATCACAACTTTTTGTTGTGAGCAGTAAATTTTTTTTTGTTGTAAAATCTCAAACTCTTCAATGTATGAAGGTTTCCAAACCAAAGAAGATTTTGAGCTCAGTTTAGTGAGAAATAAAGGGAATAAAAGTTTATCTGCAGAACATTCAGACCCAAACACAACCAGAGGGTTAGGGGTTAGGGGTTGGGGTTAACCTTCACTGAAATGACCCCAGGTAGAAGCCAGATCCAGGTATCCAGGTATCAGAACGACCCTTGACCTGTCTTTGCTTCCTGACAGAGCCGCGGGTCAACAAGCCTCCAGTCGCTGTGGTTTCCCCCAAGTTCCAGGAGATCTCCCTGCCGACCAGCTCCACGGTGATCGATGGCAGCCGTGAGTGTCTGCAGGACAGCAGCACCTCTGATACCGGGTTAAAGACGTGCCCTTAACCAGAACTTCCTGTCCTCTGCTCAGAGAGCACCGACGACGACAAGGTGGTAGGCTGGCACTGGGAGGAGGTCAAAGGGCCCCTGAGGGACGAGAAGGTCTCCGCTGACACAGCCATCCTCACCCTCACCAGCCTGGTTCCCGGGAACTACACCTTCAGGTACGGCAGGAGCCCCGACTCAGCGGGGGCCTGGCGGCCCGCTGGTGGACCGCTGGTGGCCCGCTCACTGGCCCACTCGCTGGCCCGCTGGAGGCCCGCTGGTCTCCCACTGGTCAACCGCCCTAGGCGAGATTACCACCCCCCCCCCCCCCCCCCCGCCCCCCCGATCGCCCATTGCAATTCAATGACAACAACCAACTGAGAAATCATGACTGTTTAATTTGAGCATTTGAATGACAAACTCAATGGTAACAATAATTACTTTCAACTAAACTTGTCTTTTAACTAAAGACTACAAGTTTACACGTCTGGACAAGTCCATTTAAACGCTCCTGAGACATGGTGGATCTCAGGTGTTTCCACGTCAGCAACATGCTGCTTCAATACAGGATCAAACTTTGCCATGAGCTCTACTTCTTTCAGGAAGTTGCCGTTATTTGGTTCATGAAGTTTGTCTGTGGTTCCCCTGAGAGCAATATTTCTCTCTGCCAATGACTGTATGATGGCCACCAACCTGGTCAGGACTTCACGCCACCTCCTCCTTTCAACTTCTATTAGTGCCATCTCAGCTCTGTCTATTGTTTGGCCCTTGTCAAGACGAGTTTCAAGTTCTCACCATGAGGCCATGTGCTTCAAATGATCTGGACTGTTCTCATGAGATTTTAGTATGTCGTTGCAATTTTTCCAGTCATTTAGTCCATCACTGATTTGTGTTTTCTGTGAGAAGAGCTTACAACAGAAGCAGTATAAACTGTTGGTTTTAATGGAATATACCATCCAACTCCTCTTGATCTTCTTTTCATTGATTAATTGTCTATAGAAGTAGTTGTGATGGCAACTTCTCCCATCTTCTCTTTTTGGAAAGTCAAAGTGTGATGTTAGCTGATATGGGCCTCTGTGGACTAACTCCACCCTCACCTTATCAGATGGGGATGGCCACTCAGCAGGGTCTAAAGGTGCTGCCTTGAGAGACTCATCGTGTACTTCAGGTTGTGTTGACAGGGTGTCATCAGGCTGTTGAACAGTGCATGCTGTGCTTGTTCCTTCACCTGCAAGAAAATCAAACACACAAAATATAAACACATGCAAATATAAATATTAGTCCTTCAGTATCACACAATGATTTAAAAATTACAGGGCATCAGGCAAGAAACACATCTGAAGCATAAATGATGAATAACAGTATTGTTCAGTAATTCATGTAATTCCAGAAGTCACCTGCATCAAGCTGACTTTCAGAGGTGGGTGGTGTGGTAACACTTGATGCAATAGTGCTGCTGCATGGCACCTGACTTCAAACATGCTGTAACACCACAGCATTAAGTTTGTTGTGTCATTCTACTTCACTTCATAAACACACTTTATTACATTTGACTAATAACTTCATTACTGTAATTACTACTTACATTAACAACAATAACATCAACAACAACAACATAGCAAACAATAAACTTACATGCTTCAGGGAGCTGTGTTTGTGTGGATGTTTGATCAGAAGGCACTGCTCCAGCAGCTGTTTGGGGCATCTGCAAATATTTTCTGAGTGCATCTAGACAGATATAGAGTAGATATATTTATGACTATACAAGCAAAAATTAAAAAAAAAAATAAAAAAAACCAGCTGCTGCTGCAGTTTGCATTTTCATTACCTGGTTACTGAATTTCAGCAATCATTAGGCACAATATCAAATGTGATAAGTACAGTAGGAGGAGGAGAGCTAAGCAGCAGCGACACTGGACTCACAGTTGTTAATAGTAGTAATGGTAAAATTAATTTTCAATTTGTTGAAACTGTAATGCAGTATCAGAGCGGACCCACGGGCAGGGATAATAACTGTGTAGAAACTATCCTATAACGGATGGAACAAACTAACTTTTACATTCTTCTCATCATAGACATAAATGGCGCCGATGCAGTTCATTTCACATTAAACAACACAGAGAGCAGCCAGCAGAAAGCTGTGTTTTTGTATTTTTAAAAAGGAAGCCAGATACAGGAGTGAACTGATCATAGCCGGCCCATCCCCAGCTGACCGGCGGCGCGTGCACATGATTTGGCCTCTATTTTGATCCCTCTCATAATTTATTAATACCATTTAGTAGCTATCAGTGTGTTTTATTATTTTTTTAGCATGTTAAGTCAGCATTGCCCATGCCCAAAGTCCTCTGGCGTTGTTTAACGTTACTTCAACATAGCTAGCTCAAATACAAAGTCTTCACACAAAATGGCATAAAAAAAGAAAAGGCATTAATGTTACCTTTATATTGCGACTTCTTCTTCTCCTCCTCTTTTCTTCTCTTTCTGTCGCACCTGAGGGCTTGGACGGCCTTTTCATCTCGCAAACACCTGTCCGAGATCGTCTTCCACTTGACCTGCTGACCTGATCTCTGATCCGCGCATCATGATCCGGACCCAATAACGACACGTCACGTGCTCACACATCATTTAGGAACATGTTCCTGTTTATTTATTTGTAATGTTAATATATACTTTTTTTCTAGACAGAAAACACTAAGTGAGGGCGCCGGTGGGCATAGAAAATTATTATTTTATTATTATTTTTCCTCAAGGCCACGGGGGACTGGCGGCGTGGCGGGGCCCGTCCAGCAGATGGCGCCCTAGGCGGCCACCTATATCGCCTATGCCAAGAGCCGGCCCTGGCTGGTCTCCCGCTGGTGGCCCGCTGGTCTCCCCCAGGTTGCCTGCTGGCTGTCCGCTGGCCGGCCGCTGGCCGGCCGCTGGTGGCCCGCTGGCCGGTCGCTGGTGGCCCGCTGGTCGCCCACTGGTCTTATTAGTCCTTTATTCTCCAAGTGTACGGTCTCTTTGTGGTCCTGCTCATGGAGGGGTCTTCCAGTAATGCTGTTAAATGTCAAGCTAACTGTAACCCGGCCTACTTGGTCTCTGGTTGGTTGGTAAATGAAACGCAGGTGCTAGGGTTAGGGGTTAGGGTTAGCACACCTGGTTTCAGGTCTCAGGTGTGCTCGTTGATGCTCAGACTCTGTTGTCTGTGTCTGGGAGGGGAAAGACAGTTTGGTGTGTTTCTTCTCACCTCCTTCTCCAGTTTGACAGTAACGGACTCGGACGGAGCTACCAACTCCACCCAGGCCTCCCTGTCCGTCAACAAAGCCAAGGACTACCGGCCCGTGGCCAACGCCGGCGCCAACCAGGTCTGAGCTGCCCCTGAAGACGCACGTCTTTGTCTTTTCAAAGTTGAGCTCTGACTCCAGGTATTTTGGCAGGTCATCCAGCTGCCACGCAACTCCATCAGTCTCTACGGCAACCAGAGCACCGATGACCACGACTCGCTGTCCTACGAGTGGTCGCTAAGCCCAGAGAGCAAAGACAAGGTGGTGGAGATGCAGGTGGGTGGAGATGGGGGTGGGTGGAGATGAGGGAGAGTGGAGTTGAGGGTGGAGGGAGGGTGGAGGTGAGGGTGGCTGGAAGGAGGGTGGAGGTGAGGGAGGGTGGAGGGAGGGTGGAGGTGAAGTAGGGGGGAGGTGAGGGTGGAGGTGAGGGTGAGTGGAGGGAGGGTGGAGGTGAGGGAGGGTGGAGGTGAGGGAGGGTGGAGATGGGGGTGGGTGGAGGTGAGGGAGGGTGGCGCTGCAGAGCTCACATTTGCAGGGGGTGCTGACTGTCACACCGTCCTGTCTTTGTGGCCTTCAGGGGGTCCGGACTCCCATCCTGCAGCTGTCCGCCATGCAGGAGGGCGACTACACCTTCCAGCTGACCGTGACCGACTCGGCGGGACAGCAGGACACTTCTCATGTGACCGTCATCGTGCAGCCAGGTGAGCAGGGATGTGTGTGAACACGTCTGATCAGCTGATCAGCAGCTCCTTGAGTGCAAACACATCCTGGAGAGGAATGTTTGAATAGGACACTTCTGTCCAAACAGAGCAGAGCTGGTCGACTTCGGTCTGAACAGCATTGAGGGAACCAACTCTGACTGGAACCAGTGACTGACTCTGGCTGGAACCAGTGACCGACACTGGAACCAGTGGCCTACACTGGAACCAGTGACCGACTCTGGGTGGAACCACTGACTGACTCTGGAACCAGTAACCGACACTGGAACCTGTGACCAACACTGGAACCAGTGACCGACTCTGGAACCAGTGACCGACTCTGGGTGGAACCAGTGACTGACTCTGGAACCAGTGACCTACTCTGGAACCAGTGACCGATTCTGGCTGGAACCAGTGACCGACTCTGGAACCAGTGACCGACTCTGGAACCAGTGACCGAATCTGAAACCAGCGACCGACTCTGGAACCAGTGACCGACTCTGGCTGGAACCAGTGACCGAATCTGGAACCAGCAACCGACTCTGGAACCAGTGACCGATTCTGGCTGGAACCAGTGACCGATTCTGGCTGGAACCAGTGACCGATTCTGGGTGGAACCAGTGACTGACTCTGGAACCAGTGACCTACTCTGGAACCAGTGACCAATTCTGGCTGGAACCAGTGACCGACTCTGGAACCAGAGACCGACACTGGAACCAGTGACTGACTCTGGCTGGAGCCAGTGACCGAATCTGGAACCAGCGACCGAATCTGGAACCAGCGACCGACTCTGGAACAAGTGACCGACTCTGGCTGGAACCAGTGACCGAAGCTGGAACCAGCGACCAAGTCTGGAACCAGTGACTGACTCTGGAACCAGTGACCTACTCTGGAACCAGCGACCGACTCTGGAACCAGCAACCGAATCTGGAACCAGCGACCGACTCTGGAACCAGTGACCGACTCTGGCTGGAACCAGTGACCGAATCTGGACCCAGTGACCGACTCTGGAACCAGTGACTGATTCTGGCTGGAACCAGTGACCGACTCTGGAACCAGTGGCCGACTCTGGAACCAGTGACCGACTCTGACTGGAACCAGCGACCGACTCTGACTGGAACCGGGGACCGACTCTGACTGGAACCAGCGACCAACTCTGACTGGAACCAGCGACTGACTCTGACTGGAACCTGTGACCTACTCTGGAACCAGCGACCAAATCTGACTGGAACCAGTGACCTACTCTGGGACCAGCGACCGACTCTGGAACCAGTGACCGACACTGGAACCAGTGACCGACTGACTGGAACCAGCGACCGACTCTGACTGGAACCAGGGACCGACTCTGACTGGAACCAGCGACCAACTCTGACTGGAACCAGCGACCGACTCTGACTGGAACCCGTGACCTACTCTGGAACCAGCAACCAAATCTGACTGGAACCAGTGACCTACTCTGGAACCAGCGACCAACTCTGGAACCAGTGACCGACACTGGAACCAGTGACCTACTCTGGAACCAGTGACCGATTCTGGGTGGAACCAGTGACTGACTTTGGAACCAGTGACCTACTCTGGAACCAGTGACCGATTCTGGGTGGAACCAGTGACTGACTCTGAAACCAGTGACCTACTCTGGAACCAGTGACCGATTCTGGCTGGAACCAGTGACCGACTGTGTAACCAGAGACCAACACTGGAACCTGTGACCGACTCTGGCTGGAGCCAGTGACCGAATCTGGAACCAGTGACCGACTCTGGGTGGAACCAGTGACTGACTCTGAAACCAGTGACCAACTCTGGAACCAGTGACCAACTCTGGGTGGAACCAGAGACTGACTCTGGAACCAGTGACCTACTCTGGAACCAGTGACCGACTCTGGGTGGAACCAGTGACTGACTCTGAAACCAGTGACCAACTCTGGAACCAGTGACCAACTCTGGGTGGAACCAGAGACTGACTCTGGAACCAGTGACCTACTCTGGAACCAGTGACCAACTCTGGGTGGAACCAGTGACCGACACTGGAACCAGTGACTTACTCTGGAACCAGTGACCGACTCTGGGTGGAACCAGTGACTGACTCTGGAACCAGTGACCTACTCTGGAACCAGTGACCTACTCTGGAACCAGTGACCGATTCTGGCTGGAACCAGTGACCGACTCTGGCTGGAACCAGTGACCGAATCTGGAACCAGGGACCGACTCTGGAACCAGTGACCGACTCTGGCTGGAACCAGTGACCGAATCTGGAACCAGCAACCGACTCTGGAACCAGTGACCGAATCTGGCTGGAACCAGTGACCGATTCTGGCTGGAACCAGTGACCGACTCTGGAACCAGTGACCGACACTGGAACCAGTGACCTACTCTGGAACCAGTGACCGATTCTGGGTGGAACCAGTGACTGACTCTGGAACCAGTGACCGATTCTGGCTGGAACCAGTGACCGATTCTGGAACCAGTGACCGACTCTGGAACCAGAGACCGACACTGGAACCAGTGACCGACTCTGGAACCAGTGACCGACTCTGGCTGGAACCAGTGACCGAATCTGGAACCAGCGACCAACTCTGGAACCAGTGACTGACTCTGGAACCAGTGACCGACACTGGAACCAGTGACTGACTCTGGCTGGAACCAGTGACCGAATCTGGAACCAGCGACCGACTCTGGAACCAGTGACCAACTCTGACTGGAACCACTGACCGAATCTGGACCCAGTGACCGACTCTGGAACCAGTGACCGATTCTGGCTGGAACCAGCGACCGACTCTGGAACCAGTGACCGACTCTGACTGGAACCAGTGACCGACTCTGACTGGAACCAGTGACCGACTCTGACTGGAACCAGCGACCAACTCTGACTGGAACCAGTGACCTACTCTGGAACCAGCGACCAACTCTGGAACCAGTGACCGACACTGGAACCAGTGACCGATTCTGGGTGGAACCAGTGACTGACTCTGGAACCAGTGACCTACTCTGGAACCAGTGACCGATTCTGGCTGGAACCAGTGACCGACTCTGGAACCAGAGACCGACACTGGAACCAGTGACCGACTCTGGCTGGAGCCAGTGACCGAATCTGGAACTAGCGACCGACTCTGGAACCAGTGACCAACTCTGGGTGGAACCAGTGACTGACTCAGGAACCACTGACTGACTCTGGGTGGAACCACTGACGGACACTTGAACCAGTGACTTACTCTGGAACCAGTGACCGACTCTGGGTGGAACCAGTGACTGACTGTGGAACCAGTGACCTACTCTGGAACCAGTGACCGATTCTGTCTGGAACCAGTGACCGACTCTGGAACCAGTGACCGAATCTGGCTGGAACCAGTGACCGATTCTGGATGGAACCAGTGACCGACTCTGGAACCAGTGACCGACACTGGAACCAGTGACCTACTCTGGAACCAGTGACCGATTCTGGGTGGAACCAGTGACTGACTCTGGAACCAGTGACCGATTCTGGCTGGAACCAGTGACCGATTCTGGAACCAGTGACCGACTCTGGAACCAGAGACCGACACTGGAACCAGTGACCGACTCTGGAACCAGAGACCGACACTGGAACCAGTGACCGACTCTGGAACCAGTGACCGACTCTGGCTGGAACCAGTGACCGAATCTGGAACCAGCGACCAACTCTGGAACCAGTGACTGACTCTGGAACCAGTGACCGACACTGGAACCAGTGACTGACTCTGGCTGGAACCAGTGACCGAATCTGGAACCAGCGACCGACTCTGGAACCAGTGACCAACTCTGACTGGAACCACTGACCGAATCTGGACCCAGTGACCGACTCTGGAACCAGTGACCGATTCTGGCTGGAACCAGCGACCGACTCTGGAACCAGTGACCGACTCTGACTGGAACCAGTGACCGACTCTGACTGGAACCAGTGACCGACTCTGACTGGAACCAGCGACCGACTCTGACTGGAACCAGTGACCTACTATGGAACCAGCGACCAACTCTGGAACCAGTGACCGACACTGGAACCAGTGACCGATTCTGGGTGGAACCAGTGACTGACTCTGGAACCAGTGACCTACTCTGGAACCAGTGACCGATTCTGGCTGGAACCAGTGACCGACTCTGGAACCAGAGACCGACACTGGAACCAGTGACCGACTCTGGCTGGAGCCAGTGACCGAATCTGGAACTAGCGACCGACTCTGGAACCAGTGACCAACTCTGGGTGGAACCAGTGACTGACTCAGGAACCACTGACTGACTCTGGGTGGAACCACTGACGGACACTTGAACCAGTGACTTACTCTGGAACCAGTGACCGACTCTGGGTGGAACCAGTGACTGACTGTGGAACCAGTGACCTACTCTGGAACCAGTGACCGATTCTGTCTGGAACCAGTGACCGACTCTGGAACCAGTGACCGACACTGGAACCAGTGACTGACTCTGACTGGAACCAGCGACCGACTCTGACTGGAACCAGTGACCTACTCTGGAACCAGCGACCAACTCTGACTGAAACCAGTGACCGACTCTGACTGGAACCAGTGACGTACTCTGGAACCAGCGACCAACTCTGACTGGAACCAGCGACCGACTCTGTCTGGAACCAGTGACCTACTCTGGAACCAGTGACCAACTCTGACTGGAACCAGCGACCGACTCTGGAACCAGTGACCGACTCTGACTGGAACCAGCGACCGACTCTGACTGGACCCAGTGACGTACTCTGGAACCTGCGACCAACTCTGACTGGAACCAGCGACCGACTCTGACTCGAACCATTGACCTACTCTGGAACCAGCGACCGACCGACTGGAACCCGAATCTGGATGCTTCACAGGAGCTCTGGTCTCAGTCAGGTTCCTGGGGTCAGGGACGGATGACCGTCAGCAGGTCCTCTGTGATGTAACATCCCTGCTCTTCCTCCACCAGAGAACAACAAGCCACCGGTGGCCGACGCTGGACCGGAGAAGGAGCTGACGCTGCCCGTGGACAGAACCACGCTGGATGGCAGCAAGAGCAGGGACGACCAGAAGATAGCCTCCTACCACTGGACCAAGACCAGGTCTGACCCGTAACGGGCTGCTTTACTGGTCCAGTTTCTGCTCCTGCATCTGTCTGACCTCCTGCTCCTCCTCCTCCTCCTCCTCCAGTGGTCCTGACGGTGTGAAGATTGAAAATGCAGACAGCGCTGTTGCCATAGTGATGGGTCTGGAGGAGGGGACATACGAGTTCACCCTGATGGTCACTGACGAGAGGAAGCTGGAGAGCAGCGACACGGTGACGGTCATCGTCAGGGAAGGTTTGTTACTGAAGCAGAGGATTATGGGTCTGAACCTGCATATATGTCTAGAACTAGGTCTGCAGGTCCTCCAGTTTAAACATAAAAATCTAACAGTAGATCTGCAGCTCCTCCAGTTTAAACGTAGAAATCTAACAGTAGATCTGCAGCTCCTCCAGTTTAAACATAGAAATCTAACAGTAGATCTGCAGGTCCTCTAGTTTAAACGTAGAAATCTAACAGTAGATCTGCAGCTCCTCCAGTTTAAACATAGAAATCTAACAGTAGATCTGCAGGTCCTCCAATTTAAACATAGAAATCTAACAGTAGATCTGCAGGTCCTCCAGTTTAAACATAGAAATCTAACAGTAGATCTGCAGGTCCTCCAGTTTAAACGTAGAAATCTAACAGTAGATCTGCAGGTCCTCTAGTTTAAACGTAGAAATCTAACAGTAGATCTGCAGCTCCTCCGGTTTAAACATAGAAATCTAACAGTAGATCTGCAGGTCCTCCAATTTAAACATAGAAATCTAACAGTAGATCTGCAGGTCTCCAGTCCTCCAGTTTAAACATAGAAATCTAACAGTAGATCTGCAGGTCCTCCAGTTTAAACATAGATATCTAACAGTAGATCTGCAGGTCCTCCAGTTTAAACATAGAAATCTAACAGTAGATCTGCAGCTCCTCCAGTTTAAACATAGAAATCTAACAGTAGATCTGCAGGTCCTCCAATTTAAACATAGAAATCTAACAGTAGATCTGCAGGTCCTCCAGTTTAAACATAGAAATCTAACAGTAGATCTGCAGGTCCTCCAGTTTAAACATAGATATCTAACAGTAGATCTGCAGCTCCTCCAGTTTAAACATAGAAATCTAACAGTAGATCTGCAGCTCCTCCAGTTTAAACGTAGATATCTACCAGTAGTTAAATGTAGATATGTGGTCATGATCTGCATCTAGAAGCATCTAGAGACTACTTTCATTTTAATAGATGCTGTTGAAATCAATTTGAATTGTATTTATAGATTTCTTATTGATGTCATCACCAGGGTTCCAACTGTTGACGACCCTCACTGATACGGTCACAACATCTAAACACACCCTCACTGCTCTCTGGAAGACCTGCAGATCTAGTTTTAGATATCTATGAGCCTCTGGACCACTCAGCTTTCTGGATCCCCAGGTGTCCACCAGCAGGTCCCAGCAGAGCTCTGCTGGTTCAGATGTTGGTTCAGTTTGACACCTGAAATCAGGATGTTTGCACAGATTTGAATAAATAGATATTAACAGGTGATAAAGAGCTGACACAGCTGACTGTGATTGACAGCAGGTGGGCGTGTCCCAGTCCAGATGTTCATCTGTATATCAGTGTGGTTGTGTAGTCGGTTCCTGGTTCTGCTGAAACTGAGACAGATGGTGACATCACAGGAGGTTTGTCTGTTTAAACGGTCCTGGAGGAGTCCCATCACGCCAGACTCAGATGGTCCAGATGTGTTGCCATGGCGTTTCAGAGTGGCTGAGGCTGTGAAGGAAGCACATCTGTTTCTGAATCTTCTCATGTTCTCCACCAGAAAAAGACCAGCCGCCAGTGGCTCACGTGGTGTCCAGTCCACCCGTCTCTCTGCCGGTCAGGACAGCTGTTCTGGACGGGTCCCGGTCCACTGATGACAAAGGGGGCATCAGTTTCCTGTGGACCAGAGAGGACAGTAGTCCTGCAGCTGGGGTGAGGCCTTCTCCTGCTCTTCACAGTCCACCAGAAACCTCATGAACCCGCATTTTATTCAGGGTTTGACTCAACTCTATTACAGGTCCTGGTCTTCCAGGTCCTGGTTGTCCAGGTCCTGGTCATCCAGGTCCTGGTCATTCAGGTCCTGGTCATCCAGGTCCTGGTCCTCCAGGTGTTAGTCATCCAGGTCCTGGTTGTCCAGGTCCTGGTCATCCTGGTCCTGGTGATCCAGGTCCAGGTGTTAGTCATCCAGGTCCTGGTTGTCCAGGTCCTGGTCATCCTGGTCCTGATGATCCAGGTCTCAGTCATCCAGGTCCTGGTCTTCCAGGTCCTAGTTGTCCAGATTTTAGTCATTCAGGTCCCGGTCATCTAGGTCTTAGTCATCCAGGTCCTGGTCATTCAGGTCCTGGTCCTCCAGGTGTTAGTCATCCAGGTGTTAGTCATCCAGGTCCTGGTTTTTCCAGGTCCTGGTGTTCCAGGTCCTAGTCATTCAGGTCCTGGTCCTCCAGGTGTTAGTCATCCAGGTCCTGGTTTTTCCAGGTCCTGGTGTTCCAGGTCTTAGTCATCCAGGTCCTGGTCATCCAAGTCTTAGTCATCCAGGTCCTGGTCATCTAGGTCTTAGTCATCCAGGTCCTGGTGTTCCAGGTCTTAGTCATCCAGGTCCTGGTGTTCCAGGTCTTAGTCATCCAGGTCCTGGTTGTCCAGGTCCTGGTCATCCAGATCCTGGTTGTCCAGGTCTCAGTCATTCCGGTCTTTGTCATCCAGGTCTTAGTCATCCAGGTCCTTAGTTATTCAGATCCTGGTCATCCAGGTCCTGGTTGTCCAGGTCCTGGTTCTCCAGGTCGTAGGGCCAGCAGTCTAAGCAGAGGGCCCAGACCTCCTCTTCTCCATCCAGCTCCTCCAGTGGAAGACAGGGGTCAGTCCTCCATGTGTCCTCTATGAGACATTAGTGGGACAGCATTCGACTCCCTGAAGTCCATCAACTGGTCTCCTCAGTTCCTAGACAGGTGGATTCAAAGACTGAGTCAAACATGGATTCCTTAGACTTGACAGCTGATACAGTCGGTTTTATCTGAACCTGTCTCATGAGGACGGCCAGGACGTTCCCAGGTTGTGTAATCTTGAACTCTCTTTGTACCAGGACGTGCTGAACAACTCTGACCACCAGGCAGTGCTGTTTCTGGGGAACCTGGTGGAGGGGCAGTACAGCTTTAAGCTGACGGTGACGGACAGTAAAGGCCAGAGCAGCTGGGCCCGAGGAGTGGTGGAGGTCAGAGCAGGTAGGCGGCGTCTGAACGCAGTCTCCTCAGCTCACCTGAGCACCTGAACGCCAGCGTCCTCAGCTCACCTGAGCGCCTGAACGCCAGCGTCCTCAGCACACCTGAGGCCCGCTGTCACACGCTCTCATGGTTTCCCTCAGATGTGTGGGAGCGTGACCTGGTGGAGATGGTTCTGGAGGTGTCTGTGTCCCAGGTGTCCCAGCGCCAGCGGGACATGCTGCTGCGTCAGGTCGGAGTCCTTCTGGGCGTCCTGGACAGTGACATCGTGGTCAGAGAGATCAGCACCTACAACGAGCACAGGTGAGTCCTGCTCCAGCTCCTGACCTCATGGTCAATCATCATGAGAAGGCTCAGGTCTTCCTCCTCCTCCTCAGCACCCGTCTGGTCTTCCTGGTGTCCGGAGGTCCAGGGCGCCCCCCTCTGTCCGGCAAGAGCGTCGCCCTCAGCCTTCGAAACAAACTCCACAAACAGAAGAGCGACTTCCTGATCTACAAAGCTCGACGTGTCGACACAGTCGGTGAGTTGTTGGCTCAACGTTGTTGGGACGTCGCTGTGACGTTGCTGGGACGTCATTGGGACGTCGCTGTGACGTCGCTATGACGTCACTTTGATGTCGTTGGGACGTCGCTGGGACGTCATTGGGACGTCGCTGAGACGTCACTTTGATGTCTCTGGGACGTCACTTTGACCTCACTTTGATGTCGCTGGGACGTCGCTTTGATGTCGCTGGGACGTCATTGGGACGTCGCTGAGTCGTCGCTGTGAAGTTGCTATGACGTCACTTTGATGTCGTTGGGACGTCGCTGGGACGTCGCTGTGACGTTGCTGTGACGTCGCTATGACGTCACTTTGATGTCCTTGGGACGTCGCTGGGACATCATTGGGACGTCGCTGAGACGTCACTTTGATGTCGCTGGGATGTCACTTTGACCTCACTTTGATGTCGCTGGGACGTCGCTTTGATGTCGCTGGGACGTCATTGGGACCTCGCTGAGACGTCGCTGTGACGTCGTTGTGACGTCGCTATGACGTCACTTTGATGTCGCTGGGACGTCGCTTTGATGTCGTTGGGACGTCGCTGGGACGTCATTGGGACGTCGCTGTGACATCACTTTGATGTTGCTGGGACGTCGCTTTGATGTCGCTGTGATGTCGCTGTGATGTCACTTTGATGTCGTTGGGACGTTGCTGGGACGTCATTGTGACGTCACTGGGACATCATTGGGACGTCGCTGGGACATCATTGGGACGTCGCTGGGACATCCTTGGGACATCATTGTGATGTTATTTTAACATCACTGGGACATCTTTTGGATGTCGCTGGGACATCGTTGGAACATCGCTGTGATGTCACTTTGACGTCGTTGGGACATCACTTTGACATCGCTGTGACGTCGTTGGGACGTCACTTTGATGTCGTTCTGACGTCGCTGGGACGTCGCTTTGATGTCACTTTTACATCGTTGGGACGTCGCTGTGACGTCGCTGTGACATCGTTGGGACATCGCTGTGACATTGTTGGGACGTCGCTTTGACGTTGTTGGGACGTTGTTGGGACGTCGCTGTGACGTCGTTGGGACGTCGCTTTGACGTTGCTTTGACATCGCTTTGACCTCCGTCAAACTCCTGAAGTTTGCAGATGACACCACCCTCATTGGACTCATCTCTGATGGTGACGAGTCTGCCTACAGGTGGGAGGTTGACCACCTGGTGGCCTGGTGCAGCCAGAACAGCCTTGAGCTCAACGCTCTAAAGACAGTGGAGATGGTTGTGGACTATAGGAAGAACTCAGCCCCACCTGCCCCCCATCACCCTCTGGGACTCCACTATTGACACTGTGGAGTCTTTCTGCTTCCTGGGAACTGTCATCTCCCAGGACCTTCAGTGGGAGCTGAACATCAGCTCCCTCATCAAGAAAGCACAGCAGAGGATGTATCTTCCTGAGGCAGCTGCAGAAATTCAGTCTGCCGAAGACAATGATGGTGCAGTTCTACACAGCCATCATTGAGTTCATCCTCACCTCCTCCATCACCATCTGGTCTGCTGCTGCCACCGCCAAGGACAAGAGCAGGACCTGGACTCCTCCAGAACCCTGAGACCTGGACCTGGACTCCTCCAGGACCCTGAGACCTGGACCTGGACTCCTCCAGGACCCTGAGGCCTGCAGGAAAGATTGTGGCTGATCCCTCCCCCCCCACCAACTCTTTGAGTCACTCCCCTCTGGCAGGAGGCTGCGGACCATCAAGACCAAAACCTCACGCCATAAGAACAGTTTTTAACCGTCTGCTGTCAGCCTTATCAATAAGACCCGGAACCCCTCGACACCCCCCACTCTCCACCTCTGACTCTAACACTGCTGTCACATTGACAGAACTCAGAACACTATGGTTACATTAACGCTCAGTCTGGACTACCTGTTCATTTGCACATTTTCATGGCACATCACTCTTGGTCACTCTGCCCTTAATGCAAAAAACAGTTTGTGTATATATATTTATATTGTAATATTTTTAGTTTACATTGTTATATTTTTCCTTAATTACATGCACCATCATCGCCACAACAAATTCCTCGTATGTGTAAAATCATACCTGGCAATAAAGCTGATTCTGATTCTGATTGGGACGTCACTGGGACATTGCTTTGACGTCATTGGGATGCTGTTGGGAAGCCATTGGGATGTCCCTGTGACGTCATTGGAATGCTGTTGGGACGCCATTGGGACGTACCTGTGATGTCGCTGTGACGTCATTGGGACGTCACTGGGACGCCGCGGGGACGTCGCTGGTACACCGCTGGGATATCACTGGGATGCTGTTGGGACATCACGGGGAAGTCACTGTGACGTTGCTGGGATGTCGCTGGAACGTTGCTCATACGTCGTTGGGACGTTGCTGGGACGTCATTGGGACATCACGGGGACGTCGCTGGGACGTCATTGAGACATCATTGTGACATCACTGGGACATCACTGGGACGTCATTGGGATGCCGCTTTGACGTCGTTGGGATGTTGCTGTGACGTCGCTTTGATGTCATTGGGACGTCACTTTGACGTCGTTGGGACGTCGCTGTGATGTCGCTTGGATGTCGCTTTGACGTCATTGGGATGTCACTGTGACATCGTTGGGATGTCGCTTTGACATCGTTGGGACATCGCGTTGGGACGTCGCTGTGATGTCGCTGTGATATCGCTTGGACGTCATTGAGATGTCGCTTTGATGTCGTTGGGATGTCGCTTTGATGTCGTTGGGATGTCGCTGTGACGTCGCTGTGACGTCGCTTTGATGTCATTGGGACGTCGCTGTGATGTTGCTTGGACGTCGCTTTGACGTCATTGGGATGTCACTGTGATGTCGTTGTCGCTT
>JAGFBZ010000966.1:0-115000 GCA_018398805.1 Hirundichthys speculiger | reverse complement strand
CAAAGTTTATTTAGAACTTTAGAAACAAAGTTTATTATTAGATATGCAGTCATGGAAAAAATTATTAGACCACCATTTTTTCTTTACTTTCTTGTTCATTTTAATACCTGGTACCACTAAACATCATCATGTGACTAAAACAGACAGAAAAGAAAACACTGAATGCATAAAAGCAGTGTTTTTGGCAGTACAACTCCATAGCTATTGATGTAAAAACTTAAGTGATTTAGGTTATAATCAAGAAAACCATGGAAAATGGTAAGATCCATCCATCCATCCATTTTCTATACCCGTTTCATCCTTGAAGGGTCACGGGGATCCGCTGGAGCCTATCCCAGCTGTCTACGGGCGAAAGGCAGGGGGTACACCCTGGACAGGTCGCCAGTCCATCGCAGGGCCACATATACAGACAAACAACCATTCACACCCTATGGGCAATTTGGAATTATCAATTAACCTGACATGCATGTCTTTGGACTGTGGGAGGAAGCCGGAGTACCCGGAGAGAACCCACGCAAGCACGGGGAGAACATGCAAATGGTAAGATATCAGCTCTTAAATAAAACTCTTATGAGTAATCTTTGTGGTTATCGTTATGTTTGTCCAAACAAATGTACCTTTAGTTGTACCAGGCATTAAAATGAACAAGAAACTGAAGAAAACAAGGGTGGTCTAATAATTTTTTCCATGACTGTATATTATATATCGGAAAGTGGCCCTGTTTTGGGTGCATGTCGTTTGCCGGAAGTCATAACTACACATGCGCCTAACCCAGCGATTGACAGGTGGACTTATGCATTTTTCCGTCTTCAGTTTTGTCCATCACTGAATCTACTCTACAGCAAAATGGATCATTTTGGTAAATAATCTCATAGAAATACACAACAGAATAGTTAACAGTAGAACCGCCAAGATTCCAAACTTCCTAGAACCACAGAGGGGGGTCATTTTTAGCCCATCGCTGCAATAGCGTCAGTGATGCTAACATGTCATTTCTAATAGTTGTGAAGTGGCTCATTCCTGAATATTTCTGAAATAATAATAATGGACACTTGTCAAAATAAGTGTTTAAAATGTATATTTTTGCGAGCTTTTTTTCTACTTAGCCGAATGCTGCGCACCTTTTCTCTCTCAGCCACACAAATAAATACATCGGTACGTTCATCAACAAACTGTAGGAGCTGTATGCTAACACAAACATGAAAACAACACTATTTACAATACAAAACCACAGATTTCAGATGTAAATCACAGATATTTTAATAATTTTGGAAAAACAGATTAACGCTGCGTGCTTCCCCTCACGCACACATGACTCCATTCCCAGCCCTCCTCTCCACCGGTGCGCCTCCGCCACTGTACAGTCACAGGTGTGCTGTATCACCTGGTCCATCAAGTACATGAATGCATTCATAGGGTCGTCAATGTTGCGGCACGCGTATGCAGTTGGACCACCTCTCCCCACCGGGACATTTGTGGACTGGGCTCTCCCGGTCCGTGGCCCCAGCTTTATGGGCCTCCAAACGGTTCCGTTCTTGGCCGTCCCATGTAGCTGACATACAGGTTGAGCTCTGAACAATGTAAATATTTATGGTTAGATCAGTCAGAGTCGTAGCCTCACTAAAATACCAAATCATTAGAACCAGAAACTTAAACGCTTGACTTCTGAATTTACCTGTCAGAGTATTTCCGCGAGCCCCCACTGTGTCTGAGGACTGAATGTATGTGGCGGTGACCCCTCACTTATAGAAGCCGGGGCCTTTTTCATAAATTCGCCTCCTCATCCTCAGTTGATGTCGTATTACCTGGTAAAAATGACGGGTCATCGGTCCGCCCGCACCGATTCCTCCTCACTCACATCTACCGTTATTTCTGCTCTTTCTGACTCCCTCACTCAGATCCTGGTACAACAGCCAGGCTGTTATTTTTGTTGGATTCATGTCTTAAATTTTGCTGTTTGTTTGAAAGATTTAGTGATGACAATAACTGTCAAAGTCCGATAAGGCCACAAAGTTTGAGCATTGCCAAGCAACTGGAAGTGGGGCGCGGAGGGGCGTGGCGCAAAAAATGACAGCTGTATACAGGGTTTATATGAGGGGGTGAAAATGACCCCCTCTGCGGTTCCAGGTATTGATGGTCATATTCATTTTTTTTTTTATCACACACTCACCAGAATTCACTGAATGATTAATAAATCCATTTTAGAAAAAGTCATGAACTTACAGATGTAGGGGTTTTATTTTAAGAGAAATATAAACATTTGAAAATGCTAGGAGGTAAAAATATAGTAAGCATCATGGAAACAGAATAAAATGCGCTTTCATGCTTGTAAATGATTCTGAAATGTAGTAATAGTAGACGATATGAGGGGTTTTTCATAAATGACAATGCTGCTGGTGCCATATTAACCCCTGACGTATGGGGTGACGAAAAACACTGGCGACCAAAATTGCTAGCTGGCTACCAACTTCAAAAACCTGGTAGCCAGGGGCGACTTGGTAAAAATTCTAATTTTATGCCCTGTGATGATGATGATGATGAGGATGGTGATGATGGTCGTGGTGGTGGTGATGATGATGGTGGTGGTGGTGATGATGGTGATGATAATGATGGTGATGGTGATGGTGATGATGACGATGATGATGATGGTGATGGTGGTGATGGTGATGATGATGGTGATGATGGTAATGATGGTGATGGTGATGATGATGGTGATGATAGTGATGGTGATGATGATGGTGATGATGGTGATCGTGATGATGATGATGGTGATGATGATGATGATGGTGATGATGGTGATGATGACGGTCATCATGACGGTGATGATGACGGTGATGATGGTGATGATGATGATGACGATGGTGATGATGGTAATGATGGTGATGATGATGATGATGGTAATGATAGTGATGGTGATCGTGATGATGATGGTGATGATGATGATGGGGGTTGTGATGATGGTGATGATGATGATGGTGTTGATGGTGATGATGATGGTGATGATGATGGGGATGATGGTGATGATGATGGTGATGGTGATGATAGCGATGATGGTGATGATGATGGTGATGATAGTAATGATAGTGATGATGATGGTGATGATGATGGTGATGATAATAATAGTAGTGATGATGATGATGGTAATGGTGGGGATGATGTTGGTGATGATAATGATGGTGATGGTGATGATAATTATGGTGATGATAATGATAGTGATGATGATGATGGTGATGATGATGGTTATGATGATGATGGTGATGATGGCGATGATGATGGTTATGATGATGATGGCGATGGTGATGGTGATGACGGTGGTGATTATGGTGATGATGATGATGGTGATGACGATGGTGATGATGATGATGGTGATGATGACGATGATGATGATGGTGATGGTGATAATGATGGTGATGGTGATGAAGAATGATGATGGTGATGATGACGGTGATGATGGTGATAATGATGATGGTGGTGAAGATGATGATGGTGATGATGATGGTGGTGGTGATGATGATGGTGATGATGGCGATGATGGTGGTGATGATGATGGTGATTATGGTGATGATGGTGATGATGACGATGATGGTGATGGTGATGATGATGGTGATGATGACGGTGATAACGGTGATGATGGTGATAATGATGATGGTGGTGATGATGATAGTGACGATGGTTATGATGGTGATGATGATGGTTATGATGATGATGGTGATGATAATGATAGTAATGATGGTGATGGTGGTGATGATGATGATGGTGATGATAGAGATGTCCCGATCCAGCATTTTGAACTTCCGATCCGATACCGATATTTATTTGTACTTCCGATCCGATACCGATATCTGCCGATACTGATACCGGCCTATCTGAGCATGTATTAAAGTTTTAAGTAATTTAACCAACTTACTTTGTTGTCAGACTCATGCTGAATAGGGTTTTACTCCTGATAATAACTAGCCAGCTGAATTAGGTGCATTTGAATTATACACATTGGTTGGTAACGAAACTGACCTATTTATTCAACAAATCAACACAAAATAGACAAAATGATAAATAACAAACAGAAATGGCATCAGTAAACCACGGCTTTACAAGCCATAAGTGCAGATAATATTGTTAATTGTGTTAAGCAAACACAACCTGAGTTTAACCATCTATTAACAGCATTAGTACCTGTGCTTTGACACTGTTCAGTGGCAGTTTGTCACGATTCCCAAACGTCCCAAAACGGGGGGGGGGGGGGGGTGGGGGGGGTGGAGAGGAGGAGAGGAGCTCGAGTTGTCTCGCGCGGGGGGCGGGGTGTTTGTGGCTGTGCACTGAGCCCGACAGACAGAGAGAAAGACAGAGAAAAGCGCGGCTCGCGAGGCAGACAGCAGCCATCAGCGGCCAAGTGATGGCTTCAAACCTAGCGGTTTGAGTGCGCGTGAGTCGCTAAATCACCAGAAAAAGTCGCTAAATTTGTCGCTAGTCGCTTTTTACAAATTAAGTCGCTAGGGGGGTCTGGAAAGTCGCTAGATATAGTGACAAAGTCGCTAAGTTGGCAACACTGATTGGGAGGGAGATGCTCGTGTGCTGAAGGTGTGCTGGAAAATGCGGACCGGATATTAGGGAAACACAGAGCAAAACCTGGAATGGGTTATCTGAATAATGCGCTGCGCGGTGCACTGGAAAACCCGGAACGGACTTTGGAAAAAAAATGGATCGGGAGTCTGGATCGGCATTTTTAGGGCTTGCCGATCCGATACCGATCTGCATTTTTTGCTCATATCGGCGGCCGATCCGATCCGAATATCGGATCGGGACACCTCTAGGTGATGATGATGATGATGGTGATGATAATGATAGTGATGATGGTGATGATAATGATAGTGATGATGATGATGATGGTTATGATGATGGCAATGATGGTTATGATGGTGATGATGGTGATGATGGTGGTGATTATGGTGATGATAATGATGGTGATGATGATGGTGATGATGATGGTGATGGTGATGATGATGATGATGGTAATGATGATGGTGATGATGATGATGATGATGATGGTGATGATGGTGATGAAAGTGATGATGGTGATGATCATGATGACCCTAACACTACCCTCACATGTTGAACCTGACCTCTAACACGCTTCTCCTCTGTGTCTAACACACATGTTCTCAGAGTGGAGCGTGCTCTACGTGACCATAGCATCCTTCATGATTGTGGTTGCTGTGGCAACGCTGGTCTGGGTGGTGGTGTGCTGCTGCAGCAGGTCAGTTCAGTGTCCTCCAGAGATGAAGCTCTGCACCTTTGATCAGATCATGATGTTTGTTTCTCCTGAAAGGCGCAGGAGCAAGGTCCGCCGGAGCAAGAGTCGCTACAAGATCCTTGAAGCTGACGAGCAGGAGAGTTTGGAGCTTCAGGCGCCTCGAGTCGGTGAGAGCAGATCTGGACCAGAATCAAGACCAAGACGGTCTTCTTCCCTACTTTAGGAGACACGTTATATTCATGACGTCTCTGTGACAGTTGGAGGTTTGACTCATTCAGGAGGTCCATCCTTGAAACTCAAACACGACTGTTGGTATCTATTAAAGCCACGCTATGTAGTAACACCACTTCTGACCACATGGGGCAAACTGTCGGTGGCTCTTCTGTCAACACAGCAGGTCTGATAATGAGTGAGGACAGTCTTGTAATACCACTTTGCCCCACTAGAGGAGCACTCTGTTGTCATACAATTCACTTCGGTTCAGCTTTATTTGTGTCTCGTCTCTAAACTGGCTCCAGGTAGTTTTCAGAGACCCAGATCATGACCTCCTGAGGAAATATTACCAGCTTTAAATAATTAGATTCTAATTAAAGAAACAATGGCCAGTAAAAAAAACTCCCCTAGTGGGAGAAAAACCTTTCAGCCCAACGGTTTCAAGGAAAAACTCCCCTTTAAGGACCTGGATGATCAGGGGGACCTTCCTGATGAACACCAGCCAGGATATCAGTACAGTAGAAGAAAGACATCATTCACAGGTGTCGATGTCGTAAAAGGGCGGAGCCAGCAGGACTGGAAGGGAGCGGGACCACGCCCACATTTTGTCAGTCACAGTTAGCTAATTTAGCTTGGCCGGCATAGCTAATGCTAATCTATGATGCTAATGAATATAACTTTATTCACTGAAACAACAAGTGAAACGATCAGCAGACATCGTCTAGAAGAGTTCAAACCATGCTGGAGGAGCTGTGGAGCTGCTGGTGGTTAGAAATGGCCGCTGCGTTTAGCTGAACTTCATTGTCAGAGCCTTCAGACCGGTCAAGGTGCTCAGTTGGTTTAGTTAACTGTGATCTGGAAGGTCTGCAATCATCTAGGATAATGCTCATGTCAGGTTCATGCCAAATGCTAAGTAGCTGAAATAATGACAGCTAGTTATTGGTTTTATCAAAAAACATGCCTCTAATTATCCATAAAGTTATATCTTGATATAATCTGACCTGATGGGGTCATGGATCCGTCTCTGGAGACCAGAACTGCGGACTGTGTCCAGTTGTAGAGCTGCTACTTTTCTCTGCTGACCTGAACTCTTTTCCAGGTTTGATTCAGTCGAGTCACATGACCTGTTGCTCCCGTGGGGTCAGAACTGGACTTTTGTCTTTGTTTTTTTATGATTCACAATTTTTATTTTATTTTTCATTTTCATTATGCAACAATAACAAAAACAAACAACAACAAACAGACCCCCCCACCCCTCCCCAAACCAAACACCACCATCTGTGTTAATCTTTTTCTGGTTACCAACATCTACCTCCGTGCTCCTTCACATAACTGCCATAGTTACACTAACCATAACAATGAAACCATAATGTAGGAAAAACAAAAATAGACACACAATGATTTGTGATAAAATCAATACCAGAAGTAGATAAAATGAGCACTGCATTAAGGAGGTATTCTAACAAACAACACAATCAGAGTGACAATAAAACTTAAAATACATATTAAAATACGAAGAAGCACAGAATCAGAATCAGAATCAGAATCAGAATCGCCTTTATTGTCATTGTATTGCATACAACGAAATTTGAGTGCAACTCCCGGTGCATTTGTGTAAAATAAAATAAAATAGGAATAAGATATAAAATATAAAATATAAGATATAAAAAGTGGCAGGTGCTATGTAAATATATGTACATTCAATAACTGTTCAGTAGACATTCACTTGAAATGAATGGATGAATCTTATTGCACATAAGTCCCATAGTAAAGATATAGATATGTATCTATACACATTTTACTGAAACTTGGCGTCTCTCCACTATATAACCCCTTAAAGAAAGTTAAAAGATAGACTTTTGTCTTTGTTAATCCACCAACAGCAGTCATACAGATGTGACATTCATAGCAGGGCTCTTTACGCCAAACACTCCAGAGGTTCATGTGGACAAGCTTGAAATCAGGCCACGCCCCCACAGATGTTGTCGGTTTAAATAAGGTTTCTTTTTTTTTGTCTGCATTTACATTCATGGTCAGTGTCATCTGGTAAAACCGTCGTGTGTGTTTATGTAGTTTAATCTTTTAGTGTTAATGTGAAGGCTGAACGTGTCCTTCAACAGTCCTCTTTTAACTTGTGTTAAAATATCGACCAAAATTGCGTTTTTTGTCACAGAATTTCAACTTTGTCGTATAACTGCAACTTTCTGTCATTTCTGCAGAAAAATCCTAACTTTATGTTCTAAAATCACAAACGTTTTGGTGTTCAGTCGTCAATGTCGTAATATCTCAACTTTGTTGTGAAAACCTAGAGTGTAAAGGGGGAGGAGCTTGTATTCTAACACGTCTGTCCTCTTCCTCCTGCAGCCCGCCTGAAGCCCGTCCCTCCTCCCACCTCCTCGGCCCTCATGCGCTCAGACTCCTCCCTGGACAGCGAGGATGGGCAGGGTGTCATCCCCTGGACAGAGCAGGAGCGCGGACATCTTCTGGGGCCCCAAAACGGCTCCATGAGGAACGGCCAGGGCCCCGCCAGGGCCAAGAAGCAAAGAGACGAGTTGCTATAGCAACAGAGGAGGCGGAGGAGGAGCACCACTGAACTGAAATCCTGCTGCCTCACTGAGCCGGGGGCGGAGCCGTCCTACCCAGACTCGGCCCCCTCTGGTGGCAGCTCACACTGGTACACCAGCCACTGAGCACGTTAGCACCTCTGCTTGCACGCCGGAAACACTGAAGCTACGAAACACTGCCACGACCGCGGAGGGCGGCTCTCCGAACCAAACAGAAGCTGCATGAGTAGCAACACTGATAGCGGAGCATCTGCTGCATGTCTGTGTTTTCATGTCTGTCATGAACCCTGGCGCCGCCCTGAGCCCTGGTGCCGCCACGAGCCCTGGTATGCCCTGAGCCCTGGCGCCGCCACGTCTGCAGCCACTGGGCTTTTATTTTGAAAGGCCGTCGGGTTGCAACTCACTGGAGGACCCGACTGTAACAGGTCCGGTCCCAGGGGAGGAGGTGATGATGATCTGCTTCCTCCTCCTCCGCGCTCATCTAAGCTGTTGTTTGGGGTTTTGTTCTTTTTCTTTGGTGGTTAGTCGTTAATGCACTTTGATTTGGTGTCTTTTGGTTGCTGTTGTTGCTTTAAAAGGCAGAAGTTCAGCTGTGATGGTTGACGTTTGAAGTTTGGCCAGAGAAGCAAACGTCTGCTGGCCTTCGACATGAAGATGTTACAGTCAAACTGTTTATGACACGTAGAACTTACGTAGAGCTGACGGTGGAAGTTTTATTTCTGGCGAAGTTTTTAATTTCAGGTAATTTTTCCATTTCAGAGGTCATTTATGTGTATGATTTAAAGCTGTTAAGGGGTTCACCTTAAAGGTTGCATATGCAGTCATCCCACCTGAACACGTGGGGTCAACGAGTCCAGCGCTCCTCCAGGGGAACCTCAGTCCTGTCAGTGGCTCTGTCGCCCCCATGTGGTCAGAACTGGTGTTACTGCAGCCAGTGGCTTTAAGGAGGGAACCTGAGAAGCTGTTTTAAGATCAGATATCGACAGGTCTTGTAGGATTTCTGGTTGGGGGGGAGATTTTTGGGGGTAAATATGTTTGAAAGGTGTCCTTTTAAACATCTGTGAGGAAAACATCTGGGTGATCCTAAAGGTTACAGAACTGTAAAGAGTCAGCTGTCTGACAGCATCGTTTCTTCTTCTTCTGACTAAACCAGACCAGGAATCCCACCTGAACATCTCCTGTCCTGATCCTAACCTGTCCTGGTTCAGGACCATGTCCTGGTTCAGACCACTTTAACCGGCTGAACCAGGAGACCATGTCCTGGTTCAGGACCATGTCCTGGTTAAGACCACTTTAACCGGCTGAACCAGGAGGTTCTGTCCTGGTTCAGACCACTTCAACTGGCTGAACCAGGAGACCGTGTCCTGGTTCAGACCATTTCAACCGGCTGAACCAGGAGGCCATGTCCTGGTTCAGGACCATGTCCTGGTACAGACCACTTCAACCGGCTGAACTAGGAGGTTCTGTCCTGGTTCAGACCACTTCAACCGGCTGAACCAGGAGACCGTGTCCTGGTTCAGACCACTTCAACCGGCTGAACCAGGAGACCATGTCCTGGTTCAGGACCATGTCCTGGTACAGACCACTTTAACCGGCTGAACCAGGAGGTTCTGTCCTAGTTCAGACCTCTTTAACCGGCTGAACCAGGAGGCCGTGTCCTGGTTCAGGACCATGTCCTGGTACAGACCACTTTAACTGGTTGAACCAGGAGGTTCTGTCCTGATTCAGACCTCTTTAACCGGCTGAACCAGGAGGCCGTGTCCTGGTTCAGGACCATGTCCTGGTGCAGACCACTTTAACCGGCTGAACCAGGAGGTTCTGTCCTGGTTCAGACCTCTTTAACCGGCTGAACCAGGAGGTTCTGTCCTGGTTCAGACCTCTTTAACCGGCTGAACCAGGAGGCCATGTCCTTGTTCAGACCCCTTTAACCAGCTGAACCAGGAGGCCGTGTCCTGGTACAGACCACTTTAACAGGCTGATTGTTCAGAGCACCGTGGTCCTGAATGTGGTCTTTCTTCTGCTGGTGTCTCTTCTGTCTGAACTGGTCCCTGTCGGGTCCGTGGTGGTTACTCGGCCGTCCGCTGAGGGAAGTGGAAATCAAGCAAGCGCACCAAAGTGCCGACGCCATCAAACCTTCAGACGCGTGGTCATGTGGTCTCTGTTTCTGGGACAACAGCCATCATTTCTCATTCATCGTTGTTTCATTTCCCAGAAGTCTGTTTGTGCTCATCTGTTCTGTTACATTTGGGATTCTGGACATTACTGTGAAGTTGGACACAAATGGTGAAAAACTGCTGGGTGAAGTCTTTCTTTTTGTTCTGAATCAATTTTAATGAAGCATGGTGTATTTTCTTTCTGTGGTCAAGCCTGATGGAACTGGATTGTCTGTAAAGTAAAAATAAATTTTTTTTGCTTTTTGACTGAGTTTTTTTTTTAAAAAACTGACCTGAGGCCTGCTGGGGTTCCTCAGGGCCCCATGCTGGGTCCCTTTGGATTTTATAGCCCACATCTGTTTCTTGAGCCCAGCCCTTTACAGAACCTTCTGATGTAGATCTGCTGCTGTTTGGATCATTGCATCACCCTGTCACATGACCCGGTTTCAACCAATCATCATCTCTGGTACACAGAGGAGTCCAGTCAGTGATCACAAGCTGTTCATGTCCCAAACCATCAGCCCTCCACCACCGTGGTTGGTGCTGGCTCTGATCCATCCATCATCTCCCCCTCATCCAGGTCCAGGTCCAGACCTCCCTCCAGCCACCTGCCTGGACTCTTCCAGAATATTCCAGTGTTCTGGATCTGACAGCAGAATAACTGGACAACAAAACAGCAGGTCCCACCAGATTAACTCTTGAAGGGTCCTGGTCTTGGGCCAGTGGTCAGCTACCAGCATAGCTAATTTCAATTCATCCATCCATCATCTAGACCAGTTTAATCCTCTGCAGGGTCTCAGGATCTACTGGAGTCTATCCCAGCTGTCTTCAGGTCTACAGTCAGGGTCCACCTGGACAGGTCTCCAGTCCATCACAGGACCACAAACACTCCCAATCCCTCCTCCAGGTGATCTAGAACCACCAGTTAACCTGACATGGATGTTTCTGGAACCTGGAGAACCTGGAGGAAACCCACCCAGAAAGACCTGCTGAGGTTCAGACCAGGAACCTTCTACTGGGAGACTACAGAGACCACCAAGATACCCTGCTGTCCTAAAGAAGATGTAATAAACCTTTTTTTCTTTTTTAAAACAAACTTGGCCCGACTCTTCCTGAGGTATCGATGTAACGTCTCTGACATCCTGCAGGACATCAGTTCCCATTTCAATCATACTCTTTACAACTCAGTTTCAACAAAAAACTCCCACCCAGCTCAGGTAGACTCCACTACCTGTCCATCAGGGGTGTGCCTCCTTTTAAACCGATGTTAACGTTTTACGCTTTATCTATGCTTTTATGTCACACATATACAGTGAGTTGGTATAAATGTTAATTACACCTTAGTTGTCATTGATATTTGTGCTGGTTGTCTGTTTACTCTGTAAATACACTGAAAAAAACCATACTTGGCAGTTTGAGGTTGTTTTGTGTAGTGCTCGCTTCACTTTGTTTTCTTTCTTTATATACTGAAGACATAGATACTGAGAGATGTTGGTGAGTTAGAGCTGATAAATGCTCTACATAGAGCTACATAAGAAGCTATTTCCTCTGCTGTTGTTGCTGTATGTTGGCATCTTAAAATGCTTTACATGCTTGAATCCAGAGACCATGTTCGTTTACATCATGTGTTCAGGTTAACATGCAAAGTTTTTAACAGTATTTAAGATTCAGTGTCAGACTTTCACTTTTCATGATCGATGTTTTAGTTTTTTTAGGTCAGATTTTTGGAATTATCATTCACTGACTTCAAGCGATCTACTATCTTAGTACTATTTTGGTCTTGTTTTAACCTTATTCATGTTTCTTATTTAGTAATTTAGACAAAAACACATGCACTACAGCACTTCTGTTTTCTACCGTAGGTCTAGTCAGTCTGTATGCAGCAGTGCTCAGTACTTCTACTTTCAGCGTCCCACCCAAGGACGCGTTGAAATGCGACTGTCCAAGCTCAGGATGTGAACTACTGTACTGGCCTACATCACCAGTTAAAAGCTACAGCATGTGGACACAACATGTCGTCCAAGCCGCAGGAAGACACTTACAGAAGTGTCTGGTGATGTAATAGGAATGTAGAGCTTCCCGTCAGTCCATCTGCAGCCTCGGCTGCTGCAGGGATCAGCGTTTCTCTTCAATCAGGAAGAGATCGTTCTCTGACCGCACTGAAACACATCACACAGAAAATTCAACACTTGAAGAGTTTATAACGACAGAAGAAGAGAACAGGTTCAGGTGATTGATTAATTACAGCAGCAGCTTAGACTCACAGACAGGAAGCTCCTCTGCTTCATGACATCAACAACAGCACAATATTACTTCACTGCATCATAAAACCCATGAAATAAATCAATATGTCACTTGTTTTTATTTGTAGAAATGATGTCTTACCTGTCTGCAGTTTCCATGTGGATTCAAAGGAGAAAAGCAAATATTAGAAAATATAATTTCAAAACACAGGAAAAAAGTTTACAACTAAATAGTCAATAGCACGGCTGAAGGAGTGGTGAAATGTAACATTTGAATATTAAATACTGTAGGAAAAAAAAATAATTCTGAACTTCTTGCTCCTGAGTCTTAATATTCTGCTTCTACTTCATCATGTCCTCGATGATTATTATGAAATAATTATTGAATTATGCATTTATACATCTTTATTATAAATTTGGTCTAATCTATATTCAAACTTTAAATACTTTATTTACTAATGCATTTTTATTTCATAGTTTTAATGATTGTCACATCATTTCATTTAATTAATAATGTAACCCATAAATAAAATACAGTATATAAAAAAATGTTTTCTTTTCTTACTGTTTGATCATGCTTATGATAACTTTAGAATTTTAATAATATTTCATCACTACAAATATATAAGATGTCTAAAATCCTAATATGGTTGTTGTTTTTTTCCGCGTTGGGCTGAGCTGGGCTAGAGGACACTGGGAGGTGCTTTTAATGGTTTTTCTTTATTCTTATCTCTTTCTACATTATCAGTTTGTGTGACACGTCATGCGAACAAATGATCAGAGGTTGTTTGTTCTTACCTCAATGTAAGATCTTACCTCACATGACCTCACTGTAAGATGTTCTTACCTCACATTACCTCGCTGTAAGATGTTCTTACCTCACATTACCTCACTGTAAGATGTTCTTACCTCACATGACCTCACTGAAAGATGTTCTTACCTCACATTACCTCACTGTGATGTTCTTACCTCACTGTAAGATGTTCTTACCTCACATTACCTCACTGTAAGATGTTCTTACCTCACATTACCTCGCTGTAAGATGTTCTTACCTCACATTACCTCACTGTAAGACGTTCTTACCTCACATGACCTCACTGAAAGATGTTCTTACCTCACATTACCTCACTGTAAGATGTTCTTACCTCACATTACCTCGTGTAAGATGTTCTTACCTCACATTACCTCGCTGTAAGATGTTCTTACCTCACATTACCTCCAGGTCTGAATGTCCTTCAGACATGTCTGAAGTTTGTCTGACGGTTCTGTTTCCTCTGGTTTCATGGATCAATACAGCTGCAGATCAATGAAGTTTGATCTGAAGTTTGTCTGACGGTTCTGTTTCCTCTGGTTTCATGGATCAATACAGCTGCAGATCAATGAACACTGATGTCGGGTCTCAGGGGCAGCATGTATAGAAAGTATGGATCCTAACACTGAACCCTGTGGGACACCATAGCAGACCCTGGTCTGTGAAGAAGAGACGTCATGAACATGAAGGAACTGGAACCTGTCAGGTGTGATTGAAACCAGACCAGTTCTGTCCCTTTAATCCCAGTAACCTGCTCTAATCTGAGCAGTAAATGCTCTCATCAACGGTATTGTAACATATTGTGTTGAATAACACTGGTTCATTTAGTGCTTTGCTTTTCTACCTATAGTTTTTGTCCCTGTTGAGTTCCCGTAGTCCTGCTCTGTGAAGCGTGACAATAAATAAGAGGTCCGCTCGCTAACAACGTTGTCTGGAGTACAATATATTACATGGTGTCAGAACTCTGTCAAGAACAGAAAAAACAATGGCAACCTCTCAGTTTGAACATCCGAAAATAGACTGGGACGCTCCGGATCTGTATCAGGAGTTTGAAAGGTTCAGGAGTCACGTCACGTTTGTATTTGACGGTCCCCTCTCGGAGCTAGAAGCTAAACAACAAGCCGGCTGGCTAGGAACGTGGATCGGCGAACAAGGCAGAGACATCTACAAGACATTAACCTGGGCTGACGGCGAAAAAGGAGATCCGGTTAAGGTACTGGATAAATTTGCCGGCTACATACGGCCGAGGAAAAATAAACGGATAGCCAGACATCGTTTCAAACAAAGGAAACAAGGCTCGACTGAAAGTTTCGACAACTTTGTGAAGGATTTGAGGCTCATATCAATGGATTGTGAGTACGCTGACCCAGACGACGTGTTAATTGATGCAATCATCGCGGGAGTGAGAGAAAAGCGAGTCCAAGAAAGACTGCTGGACAGAGGTGAGGATCTGACGCTAGCCAAAGCTCTAGAAATCTCCCAGCAGTTTGAAATGTCACAGAGACAAATGAAAATCGTCAGAGAAGATGATTCACAAGTATCTGTTGTGTCTTCTAAGACAAAATATTCTGCATCAAACAATTATGGACATAACAGAGGACAGAAAAAAAATACGTATCACAGACAAGCATCAGTCAGTCAAGCTAAACACTGCCCAAGCTGCGGTAAAGACTCGAGCCACAAGTGGAATAAAGGGCAGCGTCCAGCTAAAGGTTCAACATGTTCCTATTGCCACAAACCAAATCACTGGATGGCTGTGTGTCGCAAGCGTGCGATAAATTCAGTGAGTGTTGAGCCAGTGTTAAGTCAGGATCCACATGAGGATGAAATCCTGACCATAAATCTGACACAGACTGATGATGCAGAAGATGATGATGAATGGACGGCATGCTTACAGATTCTGTCGCAGCAAGTGCGATTTAGATTAGATACAGGTGCCAAGTGCAACACGTTAACTCTGAACAGTTACCAGCTTCTTCAGCACACCGGTGAGCTAAAACGCTCCAACACCATCCTCCGCACCTACTCCAACCACAAGCTGAAGCCAGTTGCTGCAGTTGATCTACAGGTAAATTACAAAACCTGTGAAGTGAGTGCAGAGTGAGAGTTGAAATTGTGGACATTGCACAGGAGAATGTACTCAGTGGCACCACAGCTGCAGCTTTAGGTCTGATTGCTCGTCTCGCCTCACTGCAGACCACTACTGTAAAAAACAAGTTGAGCAGTGGTGATGTCATCACCCCAACACAGAGTGCACCTGCTGGACTGGCTGAGTTTCCAGAGCTAACACACACCACCCGGACTCTGCCAGGTATATACAAAATCAAAATTGATCCAGATGCTGCGGGTGTGGTCCATCCTGCACGTCGCCAACCAGCTGCACTTAAAGAAAAGATAGTGGAAAAACTACATGAGATGGAAAAAGATGGACACATCACCAAAGTCGAACAGCCTACAGAGTGGGTGAGTTCCATGGTAGCCACAGTGCGAAATGGCAAAGTAAGAATCTGCATTGATCCAAGTGACTTAAATAAAGTCATTAAGAGGGAACACCACCCCATGCGCAACATAGAGGATGTTGTCTCTGCAATCCCTGGTGCCAAAGTCTTCTCAGTCTTGGACGCCAAGTCAGGATTTCTACAGATAAGACTGGATGAAGAGTCATCTCTCATCACAACGTTCAATACCCCGATTGGCAGGTACAGATGGCTGAGACTCCCATTTGGACTGAAATGTGCACCAGAAATTTTCCAGCGCATCATGGATGAAATGCTCGAGGGCATTGCAGGTGCTGTTAGTGTGATGGACGATATTCTTGTAGCCGCCCCCACAGTGGCGGAGCATGATGCAATTCTACGCAGAGTCGTCGAGAGAGCAACAAGCTACAATCTGAAGCTGAACTTCAGCAAGTGTCACATCCGACAGTCAGCTGTGTCATATGTAGGTCATTTAATAACAGCTCATGGACTGAAACCAGACCCAGCAAAAGTTGAAGCAGTACGCTGTATGACACCGCCAACAGACAAGGATGGTGTCCGCCGTTTCCTAGGCTTTGTCACTTATCTGTCAAAGTTCATACCAAACCTCAGTGAAGAGGATGCTCCACTGCGTCAGCTCCTCAAAGGTGACGTAGAGTTCCTGTGGCAGCCAGCACAGCAACGAGCCTTTGACAGACTCAGGGAATTATGCACACGCCCGCCGGTGCTGAGATTTTTTGATCCAGCGAAGCCTGTGGAAATTTTCTGTGATGCTAGCAGCAGTGGGCTGGGCGCCGTACTGCTACAGGAAAACCAGCCTGTCGCCTTCTCGTCAAGATCACTGACGGATGCAGAAACGCGCTATGCGCAAATTGAGAAGGAGATGCTCTCCATCGTACATGCCTGTGTCAAGTTTCACAACTACATATTTGGAACACATGTCACAGTTTACAACGACCACAAACCTCTCGAAAATATCTTTGAGAAATCACTGCTCTCCACCCCTATGCGCATCCAGAGAATGCGTCTGCGACTACAGTGGTATGACTTAACTGTCAAGTACAGGAGAGGAAAGGACATGGAGTTGCCTGACACACTCTCTAGAGCACAACTTCCAGAGAAGAAGCCAGAGATTGATGGGCTAGAGTGTGTCTCCATGCTCAGCTTTGTCTCAGTTAGTGACCAGAAATACACTGAACTGCAAGAGTGCACCAAAGAGGAGCTAAGCTGTCTACAGCAAACAATACAGCGTGGCTGGCCAGAACACAGACGGGAATTGCCCATTCCTGTTCAGCCATATTGGGACTCGAGGAGCCAGCTCGTCTGTTCTGATGGAGTTATCTACAAAGGACTACGAATAGTAGTGCCCCCTTCTCTACGAGAACACATGCTCAGACTGATACACCATTCGCACTTAGGGATGGTGAAAAGCAAACAGCGAGCCCGGGAAGTGTTATACTGGCCAGGTATGAGTGCAGAAATAGAAGAAGTGGTCAGGAACTGCAGCAGCAAGTGTGCAGACTTCCAGAATAAGCTGCCCAGACAGCCATTAAAGCCAACGGAAACACCAGAGTTTCCATTTGAGAAAGTAGCATCAGATCTGTTTGAGTTTGAGGGTAAACACTACATCCTGCTTGTGGATTATTACTCAAAATTCATTGAAGTGGATGAACTGAAAGACATGCGCAGTCGCACCACCATCGAAACCCTGAAAGCACAGTTCAGCAGACATGGCATCCCAGCTACTCTGCGGACAGATAATGGTACACAATACTCCTCAGAAGAGTTCAAAGACTTCTGTGAGAGCTATGGTATCTCACACAAGACGTCGTCGCCGCACACACCACACTCAAATGGTGAAGCAGAGCGTGCAGTGCAAACCGTTAAGAGACTTTGGTGTAAAGCACCAGACAGGCACCTTGCGCTGATGGATTACAGAACAACTCCGCTTGAGCAAGTAGGCCTGTCACCTGCTCAGCTCCTTATGGGCAGGAGGCCTCGCAATAAACTACCTACTGCTCGCATCCTGCTGGCGCCAAAAGCATATGACCCCCTCAAAGTCAAGCACCTGCTGGACAAAACCAAGGACAGTCAAAAGTTCTACTACGACCGCAAGAGAGCAGGTAAACCCCCTGTTGCCCTTAAGCCTGGAGATGAGATCAGGATGCAGCCGTATCCTGGCAACAACAGGTGGTCCCCTGGAGTTGTAGTGAAACAACACAGTGCACCGCGATCATATGTTGTGGACTGTGGAAACACAGAGTACCGCCGCAACAGTCAACACCTTCGTAGAAGCACTGCAGCCGCCAACCAACCTCGGCACTGGATACGTGCTGAACCATGGACTGAGCCGGCAGAGCCACCTGAGAAGGAGCAGCAACCTTCAGCTCCTAATGTTCTGCCTCGCTCTCCGCCCAAAGCAACTGTGAGCCCCACTCGAGCCCAGCCAGCTGGACAGTTCACTACCAGGCTGGGCAGAGTTGTGAAGCCTCCTGATAGACTGAATCTGTAATTGATTGTGTTGATAAATTAGTTTACATTAAGACAGTGAAGAGATACTAATAGCACCTTCCTAGTTACTGTGTGAAGTTTATTACAAAGCTGTTTCATTGCTTTCTATTTGCAACTGAGTTAAGAAGCTACAGGTACTACTACTATAGACTGAATATTGAAGTTTGTTTACTTGAATTGAGATTTGTTTATCTGGAAACCTAAAGGTACAGTTAAAGGTTAAACAGTATAAGAGTCAGTTTTATGTTAACTTTTAAGTGCAATATATAAAGATGTTTCTTTTCTGAGAAAGGGAGATGTAACATATTGTGTTGAATAACACTGGTTCATTTAGTGCTTTGCTTTTCTACCTATAGTTTTTGTCCCTGTTGAGTTCCCGTAGTCCTGCTCTGTGAAGCGTGACAATAAATAAGAGGTCCGCTCGCTAACAACGTTGTCTGGAGTACAATATATTACAGGTATCAACGGTTTTTATTTTGAAAACGATGAAGTTTTTTAAAGCAGCTTTATTTTGAAATTTCCCACAGGAAGACTTTTTTAATCCAGGAAGCGTTTAACTAAACTGCGTTTGTGGTTCAGAACCAGACAAACGGAGTAAAAAGGGAGTTCTGTTGGACTGTCCTCCAGCTGGAAGACATGGGGGACAGACAGCGGTCCTCGCTCGGAGGAAACCCGGACTGGATGTCTGGTCTGCCGGAGGAGCTGCTGAACGTCCCGCTGTGGAACCTGGCCGTTCCCGGTAAACACCTAAACGGTCCATAACTGGACTCAAACGGAACCAAATGTGAACAAGCAGCTCCGAGTCTGGGTTTAAAACTCACCGTCACGTTTCTGCTCTTGGATGTCAGGCAGCCACGACAGCATGTCCTTCTGTCTGGATGTCTCCTCCCCGGTCCTCAGATCTGAATCCGGACTCCTTAGACTCTGCGACTCCCTGTTTCCCTGCTGCACCCGGGCCTGCGTCTACCGCTGGGCCACCACGCAGGTACGGAGCACAGGTAGATACACTGGTAGAGTACACAGGTACGGAGCACAGGTAGATACACAGGTAGATACACAGGTACAGCACACAGGTAGATACACAGGTACAGCACACAGGTAGATACACAGGTACAGCACACAGGTAGATACACAGGTACAGCACACAGGTAGATACACAGTAGGGATGTAACGATATGGAAAATTTGATATCTCGATTATAGTGACCACATTATCACGGTTTACGATATTATCACAATATTCTTAATTACTGTAGTACATATGTCTAAAAAAAACATACATTTTAATAATTTCACAAATTTTTGTGATTTTCTTGTCATATTGAAACAACAGAAGCCAAAATTTTATCAAAATGAAACTTTCACATTAAACGGAGAAACGACTGGCACAGAAAGAGGTTTTATTTTAAATAAACAAAATAAATAACAGGAACAAAGCTAATTTGTCTGGTGCAAATTTAAATAAATACTTTAACAACCATAGTAGGTCAAAATATGCAAACAATTATCAGGAACAAAAATTATAGTGAAGTTCAAATTAAATAAACTTTTGACTTTAAATAAGTATAAATGTTCAAATAAAGAAACAGTTGTTTAGGAGCCAAATATGTTGTTCTGAATTGTAGTTCACTCTGTGTGTCTGTGGGTGGCGCTGTGTTGTTACCTGAGGGTCAGGTATAAAGGTAGCTGCCTGTTATTGGTTAGGTGTTTGACCTGGAAGGGCAAAAGGTTTTTGACCGCTGTGGCGCTAACTGCCGGCGTTATGGTTGTCGGATCAGTTAATGGAATAAATTAATATTTTAACTGGATCAGAAGAACATCGTTCCGGTCATTTTTCAATGTCCTGCGTGCTATCACCACTTTCCGCCATGCTAAAGTTACAATGCCGATGTTACAAGCTACATATTTACGCGAGACACAGTCGTGAGTCGCTCGCAGACTTGAATGAGGCTGATATCACATATCCTGGTAATCAACCGCAATAATGAGATGAAGTCAAACATAAACAGTAATCGTTACCGCGTAAAATTTTACCGCGCTTTACCGTAATACCGCTAACCGTTCCATCCCTAATACACAGGTACAGCATACACAGGTGCACAGGTTAAGCTGACAGTCAGTTAACATTGTAACAGTGTGCTCAAAGGTTTTCTGGCTTTGTGAACCTGAACCAGGAGAAACCTGGTTCAGGTTTCTCCTGGTTTCTCCTGGTTCAGGTTTCTCCTGGTTTCTCCTGGTTTCTCCTGGTTCAGGTTTCTCCTGATTTCTCCTGGTTTCTCCTGGTTCAGGTTTCTCCTGGTTTCTCCTGGTTCAGGTTTCTCCTGATTTCTCCTGGTTTCTCCTGGTTCAGGTTTTCCCTGGTTTCTCCTGGTTCAGGTTTCTCCTGATTTCTCCTGGTTTCCCCTGGTTCAGGTTTCTCCTGGTTTCTCCTAGTTCAGGTTTGTCCTGGTTTCTCCTGGTTCAAGTTCCTCCTGATTTCTCCTGGTTTCTCCTGGTTCAGGTTTCTCCTGGTTTCTCCTGGTTTCTCCTGGTTCAGGTTTCTCCTGGTTTCTCCTGGTTCAGGTTTCTCCTGGTTTCTCCTGGTTCAGGTTTCTCCTGGTTCAGGTTTCTCCTGGTTTCTCCTGGTTTCTCCTGGTTTAGGTTTCTCCTGGTTTTTCCTGGTTTCTCCTGGTTCAGGTTTCTCCTGGTTTCTTCTGGTTTCACCTGGTTCAGGTTTCTCCTGGTTTCTCCTGGTTTCTCCTGGTTTCTCCTGGTTTCTCCTGGTTTCTCCTGGTTCAGGTTTCTCCTGGTTCAGGTTTCTCCTGGTTTCTTCTGGTTTCACCTGGTTCAGGTTTCTCCTGGTTTCTCCTGGTTTCTCCTGGTCAGGTTTCTCTGGTTTCTGGTTCAGGTTTCTCCTGGTTTCTCCTGGTTCCAGGTTTCAGGTTTTTCCTGGTTTCTCCTGGTTCAGGTTTTCTCCTGGTTTCTCCTGGTTCAGGTTTCTCCTGACTGGTTTCTCCTGATTTCTCTTGGTTTCTCCTGATTTCTCCTGGTTTCTCCTGGTTTCTCCTGATTTCTCCTGGTTTCTCCTGGTTCAGGTTTTTCCTGGTTTCTCCTGGTTCAGGTTTCTCCTGGTTTCTCCTGGTTCAGGTTTCGCCTGGTTTCTCCTGGTTTCTCCTGGTTTCTCCTGGGTTTCTCCTGGGTTCTCCTGATTTCTCCTGGTTTCTCCTGGTTCAGGTTTTTTCCTGGTTTCTCCTGGTTCAGGTTTCTCCATGGTTTCTCCTGGTTTCTCCTGGTTCAGGTTTCTCCTGGTTTCTCCTGGTTTCAGGTTTCTCCTGGTTTTCTCCTGGTTTCTCCTGGTTCAGGTTTCTCCTGGTTTTCTCCTGGTTTCTCCTGGTTCAGGTTTCTGGTTTTCCTGGTTCAGGTTTCTCCTGGTTTCTCCTGGTTCAGGTTTTCCTGGTTTCTCCTGGTTTCTCCTGGTTTCTCCTGGTTCAGGTTTCTCCTGGTTTCTCCTGGTTCAGGTTTCTCCTGGTTTCTCCTGGTTTCTCCTGGTTTCTCCTGGTTTCTCTCCTGGTTTTCTCCTGGTTTCTCCTGGTTCAGGTTTCTCCTGGTTTTCTCCTGGTTCAGGTTTCTCCTGATTTCTCCTGGTTTCTCCTGGTTTCAGGTTTCTCCTGTTTCTCCTGGTTTCTCCTGGTGGTTTCTCCTGGTTTCTCCTGGTTTCAGGTTTCTCCTGGTTTCTCCTGGTTTCCTGGTTCAGGTTTCTTTCCTGGTTTCTCCTGGTTTCCGGTTCCTGGTTCAGGTTTCTCCTGATTTCTCCTGGTTTCTCCTGGTTCAGGTTTTTCTCCTGGTTTCTCCTGGTTCAGGTTTCTCCTGGTTTCTCCTGGTTTCTCCTGGTTCAGGTTTCTCCTGGTTTCTCCTGGTTCAGGTTTCTTTCTCCTGGTTTCTCCTGGTTTCTGGTTTCTCCTGGTTTCTCCTGGTTTCTCCTGGTTTCTCCTGCTTCAGGTTTCTCCTGGTTTCTCCTGGTTCAGGTTTCTCCTGGTTTCTCCTGGTTCAGGTTTCTCCTGGTTTCTCCTGGTTCAGGTTTCTCCTGCTTCAGGTTTCTCCTGGTTTCTCCTGGTTTCTCCTGGTTCAGGTTTCTCCTGGTTTTTCCTGGTTTCTCCTGGTTCAGGTTTCTCCTGGTTTCTCCTGGTTTCTCCTGGTTCAGGTTTCTCCTGGTTTCTCCTGGTTCAGGTTTCTCCTGGTTTCTCCTGGTTCAGGTTTTCCTGGTTCTCCTGGTTCAGGTTTCTCCTGGTTTCTCCTGGTTTCTCCTTGGTTTCTCCTGGTTTTCTCCTGTTTCTCCTGGTTTCTCCTGGTTTCTCCTGGTTTCTCCTGGTTTCTCCTGATTTCTCCTGGTTTCTCCTGGTTCAGGTTTTCCTGGTTTCTCCTGGTTCAGGTTTCTCCTGGTTTCTCCTGGTTTCAGGTTTCTCCTGGTTTCTCCTGGTTTCTCCTGGTTCAGGTTTCTCCTGATTTCTCCTGGTTTCTCCTGGTTCAGGTTTTTCCTGGTTTCTCCTGGTTCAGGTTTCTCCTGATTTCTCCTGGTTTCTCCTGGTTCAGGTTTCTCCTGGTTTCTCCTAGTTCAGGTTTGTCCTGGTTTCTCCTGGTTTCTCCTGGTTCAAGTTCCTCCTGATTTCTCCTGGTTTCTCCTGGTTCAGGTTTTTCCTGGTTTCTCCTGGTTCAGGTTTCTCCTGGTTTCTCCTGGTTCAGGTTTTCTTTTTCTCCTGGTTTCTCCTGGTTCAGGTTTTCTCCTGGTTTTCCTGGTTTCCTCAGGTTTTCCTGGTTTTCTGTTCAGGTTTCTCCTGGTTTCTCCTGGTTTCAGGTTTCTCCTGGATTTCTCCTGGTTTCTCCTGTTTCTCCTGGTTCAGGTTTCTCCTGGTTTCTCCTGGTTCAGGTTTCTCCTGGTTTCTCCTGGTTCAGGTTTCTCCTGATTTCTCCTGGTTTCTCCTGGTTCAGGTTTCTCCTGGTTTCTCCTGGTTCAGGTTTCTCCTGATTTCTCCTGGTTTCTCCTGGTTCAGGTTTCTCCTGGTTTCTCCTGGTTTCTCCTGGTTTCTCCTGGTTTCTCCTGGTTCAGGTTTCTCCTGATTTCTCCTGGTTTCTCCTGGTTCAGGTTTTCTCCTGGTTTCTCCTGGTTTTTGTTTCTCCTGGTTCATGGTTTCTGGTTTCTCCTGGTTTCAGGTTTCTCCTGGTGGTTCAGGTTTCTCCTGGTTTCTCCTGGTTCAGGTTTTCTGGTTTCTCCTGGTTTCTCCTGGTTCAGGTTTTTCCTGGTTTCTCCTGGTTCAGGTTTCTCCTGGTTTCTCCTGGTTCAGGTTTCTCCTGGTTTTTCCTGGTTCAGGCTTCTCCTGATTTCTCCTGGTTTCTCCTGGTTCAGATTTTTCCTGGTTTCTCCTGGTTCAGGTTTCTCCTGGTTTCTCCTGGTTCAGGTTTCTCCCGATTTCTCCTGGTTTCTCCTGGTTTCTCCTGGTTCAGGTTTCCCGGTTTCTCCTTTTCCTGGTTTCTCCTGGTTTCTCTGGTTCAGGTTTCTCCTGATTTCTCTGGTTTCCTGGTTCAGTTTCTCCTGATTTCTCCTGGTTTTTCCTGGTTCAGGTTTTCCTGGTTTCCTGGTTCTCCTGGTTTCTCCTGGTTCAGGTTTCTCCTGGTTTTCCTGGTTTCTCCTGGTTCAGGTTTCTGGTTTTCCTGGTTCCTGGTTCAGGTTTGGTTTCTCTGGTTCTCCTGGTTTCTCCTGGTTTCTCCTGGTTTTTCCTGGTTCAGGTTTCTCCTGGTTTCTCCTGGTTCAGGTTTCTCCTGGTTTCTCCTGGTTTCTCCTGGTTCAGGTTTCTTCTGATTTCTCCTGGTTTCTCCTGGTTCAGGTTTCTCCTGGTTTCTCCTGGTTCAGGTGTTGTGGAAAAAAAATAAGATCCGATCTTGATGAGAAAATCAGAATGGAATTTATTACAGAGAAAAGAGACAGACATACAGATACTTGTGGCCACAAGGAGAGCGACCAGCCACCACTCCGCAGAGTACTGGCTGATGACTCTGCAGATACAAAGATTAGGCTGATCTTTATACCAGACAGCAAGGTGTTACAGATTTGCATACAGAGTGTAGACACAGTAGGTGGTGGTCAAAGCAAAAAGACATTTGTCTCAAGACAGACTGATTGAGTTTAGCAATGTTATACAGAGGCATTTGTTTAAACAGACTGATTGAGTTTAGCAATGTTAAAACAGTTCCTTGATCAAGAAGTTATTTAGTTGATGCTAATTGAATTTAGGAAGTCACAGCTGACCCCTGACGTGTCTCCTAGATCAATGAGCCACAGCCGACCCCCGTGCTTGCCTTTTGTCAGACATTTGGTTTCGTTGACTATTGATGTGTATTGGTCTTGTTAAGAAAGGCATCACTTTTAAACATGTTGTTAAACACAAATAACAAAATTACAGATGAAATAAACCAAATAAAAATTTCCTCCACACAGGTTTCTCCTGATTTCTCCTGGTTTCTCCTGGTTCAGGTTTTTCCTGGTTTCTCCTGGTTCAGGTTTCTCCTGGTTTCTCCTGGTTCAGGTTTCTCCTGATTTCTCCTGGTTTCTCCTGGTTTCTCCTGGTTTCTCCTGGTTTCTCCTGGTTTCTCCTGGTTTCTCCTGGTTTCTCCTGGTTCAGGTTTCTCCTGATTTCTCCTGGTTCAGGTTTCTCCTGATTTCTCCTGGTTTCTCCTGGTTCAGGTTTTTCCTGGTTTCTCCTGGTTCAGGTTTCTCCTGATTTCTCCTGGTTTCTCCTGGTTCAGGTTGCTCCTGATTTCTCCTGGTTTCTCCTGGTTCAGGTTTCTCCTGGTTTCTCCTGGTTCAGGTTTCTCCTGATTTCTCCTGGTTTCTCCTGGTTCAGGTTTTTCCTGGTTTCTCCTGGTTCAGGTTTCTCCTGGTTTCTCCTGGTTCAGGTTTCTTCTGATTTCTCCTGGTTTCTCCTGGTTCAGGTTTCTCCTGGTTCAGGTTTCTCCTGGTTTTTCCTGGTTTCTCCTGGTTCAGGTTTCTCCTGATTTCTCCTGGTTTCTCCTGGTTCAGGTTTTTCCTGGTTTCTCCTGGTTCAGGTTTCTCCTGGTTTCTCCTGGTTTCTACTGGTTCAGGTTTTTCCTGGTTTCTCCTGGTTCAGGTTTCTCCTGGTTTCTCCTGGTTCAGGTTTCTCCTGGTTTCTCCTGGTTCAGGTTTCTCCTGGTTTCTCCTGGTTTTTCCTGGTTCAGGTTTCTCCTGTTTTCTCCTGGTTTCTCCTGGTTCAGGTTTCTCCTGATTTCTCCTGGTTTCTCCTGGTTCAGGTTTTTCCTGGTTTCTCCTGGTTCAGGTTTCTCCTGGTTTCTCCTGGTTTAGGTTCAGACTCAGTCAGCGTCTCCCTGAGATTAAATTATTCTAGTAAAGTAACATTTTTCTGTCTTCTGGTCATTTTATTTGTTGTGTTTTTCTGAGTCTTTGAACTGTTTTTATTCTAGAAGATGGTAGCTGATGCTGTTAACTGTCCTGAGAAGAGGTGACAGGTGGTGGGTGGCAGGTAACAGGTGGTGGGTGGCAGGTGACGGGACAGGTGACAGGACAGGTGACAGGTGACAGGTGGTGGGTGGCAGGTGACGGGACAGTTGACAGGTGGTGGGTGGTGGGTGGCAGGTGACAGGTGGTGGGTGGCAGGTGACGGGAGAGGTGGCGGGTGACAGGTGGTGGGTGGCAGGTGACAGGACAGGTGGTGGGTAGCGGGTAACAGGTGGTGGGTGGTAGGTGACGGGACAGGTGACAGGTGGTGGGTGGCGGGTGAACGTGGGGGTGGCAGGTAACAGGTGGGGGGTGGCAGGTAACAGGTGGTGGGTGGTGGGTGGTGGGTGGCAGGTGACGGGACAGGTGACAGGTGGTGGGTGGCGGGTGACAGGTGGTGGGTGGCAGGTGACGGGACAGGTGACAGGTGGTGGTTGGTGGGTGGCAGGTGATGGGACAGGTGACAGGTGGCGGGTGACAGGTGACAGGTGGTGAGTGGCAGGTGACGGGACAGGTGACAGGTGGTGGGTGGCAGGTGACAGGTGGTGGGTGGCGGGTGGTGGGTGGCAGGTAAAAGGTGGTGGGTGGTGGGTGGCAGATGACGGGACAGGTGACAGGTGGTGGGTGGCAGGTAACAGGTGGTGGGTGGTGGGTGGCAGGTGACGGGACAGGTGACAGGTGGTGGGTGGTGGCTGACATGTGGTGGGTGGCAGGTAACAGGTAGTGGGTGGTGGGTGGCAGGTGACGGGACAGGTGACGGGACAGGTGACAGGTGGTGGGTGGCAGGTGACAGGTGGTGGGTGGCAGGTGACGGGACAGGTGACAGGTGGCGGGTGACAGGTGGTGGGTGGCAGGTGACGGGACAGGTGACAGGTGGTGGGTGGCAGGTGACAGGTGGTGGGTGGTGGGTGGCAGGTGGCAGGTGACAGGTGGTGGGTGGCGGGTGACAGGTGGTGGGTGACGGGACAGGTGACAGGTGGTGGGTGGCAGGGGAAAGGTGACAGGTGGTGGGTGGCAGGTGACAGGGGAACTGGTGACAGGTGGTGGGTGGCAGGGGAAAAGTGACAGGTGGTGGGTGGCAGGTGACAGGAGACAGGGGACAGGTGACAAGTGACAAGTGGTGGGCGGACCGACCGCTCATCCAGGTCAGGTGACGGTTCAGAGGTGACTGGACTTCTTTCCCTTCGTGTTTGAAGACGTTCTTCCTCCCATCCAGAAGAATCCGTCAGTTCAGAGTGACCAGTGAGGAGTTTGGAGCGTCTCCAGCTCCAGTCCTGGGGGGTCCCGCATGTCTTAGATCAGGGGTCTCCAGCTCTAGTCCTGGGGGGTCCCGCATGTCTTAGATCAGGGGTCTCCAGCTCCAGTCCTGGGGGGGGGGATCCTACATGTCTTAGATCAGGGGTCTCCAGCTCCAGTCCTAGGGCGGTCCTACGTGTCTTAGATCAGGGGTCTCCAGCTCCAGTCCTGGGGGGGGGGGGGGGTCCTACATGTCTTAGATCAGGGGTCTCCAGCTCCAGTCCTGGGGGGTCCTACGTGTCTTAGATCAGGGGTCTCCAGTGCCAGTTCTGGGGGTCCTACGTGTCTCAGATCATTGGTCTCCAGCTCCAGTCCTGGGGGGTCCTACGTGTCTTAGATCAGGGGTCTCCAGCACCAGTTCTGGGGGTCCTACGTGTCTCAGATCATTGGTCTCCAGCTCCAGTCCTGGGGGGTCCTACGTGTCTCAGATCAGGGGTCTCCAGCTCCGGTCCTGGGGGGGTGTCCTATGTGTCTCAGATCAGGTGTCTCCAGCTCCAGTCCTGGGGGTCCTGCAGGTCTTAGACCAGGGGTCTCCAGCTCCAGTCCTTCAGGGGTTCCGCATGTCCTAGATCAGGGGTCTCTGTTGTGGAAAAAATAAGATCCGATCTCGATGAGAAAATCAGAATAGAATTTATTACAGAGAAAAAAGACAGACATACAAATACTTGTGCGCACAAGGAGAGCGACCAGCCACCACTCTGCAGAGTGCTGGCTGATGACTCTGCAGATACAAAGATTAGGCTGATCTTTATACCAAGACAGCAAGGTGTTACAGGTTTGCATACAGAGTGTAGACACAGCAGGTGGTGGTGGAGGCAGAGACAGTTGCCTTAGCCATTTGTCTGCAAACAGACTGATTAAGTTTAGGGATGTCATACAGAGGCATTTGTTTAAAACAGACTGATTGAGTTTAGCAACGTTAAACAGTCCCTTGATCAAGAAGTTCTTTAGTTGATGCTAATTGAATTTAGGAAGTCACAGCTGACCCCTGCCGTGTCTCCTAGATCAATGAGCCACAGCCGACCCCCGTGCTTTGCCTTTTGTCAGACATTTGGTCTCGTTGACTATGATGTGTATTGGTCTTGTTAAGAAAGGCATCACTTTTAAACATATTGTTAAACACAAATAACAAAATTACAAGATGAAATAAACCAAATAAAAATTTCCTCCACATCTCCAGCTCCAGTCCTGGGGGGGCCTGCAGGTCTTAGATCAGGGGTCTCCAGCTTCAGTCCTGGGGGGGTCCCATGTGTCTTAGATCAGGGGCCCCCAACTCCAGTCCTGGGGGGTCCTACGTGTCTTAGATCAGGGGTCTCCAGCTCCAGTCCGGGGGGGGGTCCCACGTGTCTTAGATCAGGGGTCTCCAGCTCCAGTCCTGGGGGGTCCTACGTGTCTCAGATCAGGGGTCTCCAGCTCCAGTCCTGGGGGGGTCCTGCAGGTCTTAGATCAGGGGTCTCCAGCTCCAGTCCTGGGGGGGGGGGGGTCCCACGTGTCTTAGATCAGGGGTCTCCAGCTCCAGTCCTGGGGGGTCCTACGTGTCTCAGATCAGGGGTCTCCAGCTCCAGTCCTGGGGGGCTGACCTGATGCTGAATGGAAAGATTTGGAAAGGATGGTTCACATAAATCAGTTGCGGTCTTTTCATTTATTTCCTTTTTTTTTTTTTTGAAATTCTCTTTTTATTAAGATTTCACAGATGTCCATACATTTACATATATCACAATTTCTCTCATCTCACCCTCTGTCCCTCAATTGTTGTCTCTTTACACATGAGTAGAATAGATAAACAAACTGTGGGCATTACAACTGAATAATGATCATACAAACTCATTGTACCTTATCCATCTTTCCCACTTTCTCAGACATTAGTCCTGTTTCAATCTCTTTTTTACATATCTTTACTTAAACTCTTTTTTTTTTTTTAAGAAGAAGAATGAACAATTAAAATTTTGTAGCAAGAACCAAGGGAATCTTTAACATATATTACTATTTAGATAAAGTCTGCTCTTAATGGTGACACAAATTCAACCCATTGTTTCCAGAAATTAGTAAATTTGTCCAATTCTAATCTAAGTGAGAAAGTTAACTTTTCCATCATGTAAATGTTTTCCTGGTTCCCTTTTCCCAAGTACATATTCATAAAAGTAAATGGAAATTCCACTTTCAAGATTTTCTTCATGCATTTCTGTAAATCCTGCCAGTAAGGTATAATAGAGGGGCATTGCCAAAAAATATGAAAATGATTGGCTTTATTTTTTCCACATAGTCTCCAACATCTCGTATCTTGAGATTTCTGTTGTGCTGGTATAATAAAGTATCTCACTATATTTTGCCAACCATATTCTCTCCATGAAATTGAGCATGTTGTTCTCCATTGCTGTTCATTGATCTGTTCCCATTCCTCCTCTGATATCAGACTTCCAGCCTCTTTCTCCCACTTTTCTTTTATGTATGTCGTATTGTCTCCTTTTAGATTTTCCTGTTCTTTATAGAATTTTGAAATTAATTTCTTGCCTTGATCTGATTCATATGCTGAGATAAACAACTTGATAATTCCCAACTTTACCTCATCTAAATTGAACCGTTTTATAATTTGCTCCATATAGTGTCTCATCTGTAGATATCTGTACAAATCCTGATTGTCTAATCCATATTGATTTTTTAGGTCCTAAAAGCTTTTAATCAAATTCTTTTTAAAAATTTCCCAAAATATTGTTGGTCCCCTGCCCCATCTACTGAATCTCCTATCTACTGTATTTGGTGCAAAATCTGAATCGTGTGCAATCCATCGTAACATCCTGCTCTGCTCTGTCAGATTATTCTTTGATATAATTTCAAACCATATGTTAAGAGATAATCCAAGCCATGGATTTAGCTCCTCTTTCAGATGTTTTCTAAGTTTTTTATCATTTATTATGGCCTGTATTGGAATGATATATGGCATTCAATATCTTTCCATCTCGCCCTGTAGGTGGGATTGCATAAATTCCACAGAATTTTTAGTTGTGCAGCCCGATAATAGCTTTTAAGACAGGGCAGGGCTAATCCCCCTTAATCTCTAGGTAGCTGTAAAGTTCTAAATCTTACTCGTGGTTTTTTCCCTTGCCAAATATACCTTGAGATGAATCTATCCCAATCTATGAACTCTTTGTCTGTGACTTCTATTGGTAAAGTTTGGAATATATACAATAACCTTGGAAGAATATTCATCTTAACAACTTCTACTCTTGTGACTAGGCTTGTAAATGGAATTAAGTTCCATCTTGCAATATCCAATTTTATTCTTGAAATTAATGGATCATAATTTATTGATTTTAACTGAGATAAGTCCAGAGGTAAATTTACTCCCAAATATTTCATCGATTTTGAATCCCAAATAAATCTGAAACCTTCTCTGACAGCCCTATCCGGTACATAGTTAAATGCGAGAACCTGTGTTTTCTTCACATTTAACTTGTAGCCCGATAATAGACCAAATTCCTTAAGTGTTGACATAAGCGCTGGCAGGGACTTACTGGGTTGTGTTAAATTTATCAATACATCGTCCGCGAATAATGCTATTTTATGTTCATCTCCCATCATCCTTACACCTTTAATATTTTCATTTTCGCGTATCCATTGGCTCAGGGGTTCCAAATAAATAGCAAAGAGGAGAGGGCTAATTGAACAGCCTTGGCGGCAGCCACGTTCTAGTATGAAAGAGTTTGATAAATTTCCATTGATTTTGATCCTAGCTGTGGGTTTATTATAAATAGACTGTATAGTTTTGATAAATGTTTCATGGAAACCGAATCGCTCCAGAGCCATATATAAAAAGTCCCACCTGACCAAATCAAAAGCTTTCTCCGCATCTAATCCCAATAATATTACTTCTAATTGTTTTCTGGTTGTATTTTGCAAGATATGTAATGTGCGCCTAATGTTATCCTGTGTCTGTCTCTGTTTAATGAATCCAGTCTGGTCCTGATGAATTATATCCGGTAGAATTGTTTCAAGGCATCTGGCTAAGATTGGAGTAAACAGTCTGTAATCTATATTAAGAACACTTACTGGTCTATAATTAGAGCACTCCAATTTGTCTTTACCTTCTTTTGGAATTACTGAAATGAAGGCATCCCTCCATGAATTTGGAATTTCTCCCTCTTTTAGTACCCAATTAAAAGTATTTTTTAATAAGGGGATCAATGGTTCCCTGAGAACTTTATAAAACTCAGAGGTGTAACCATCCGTGCCTGGAGCCTTATTTGTCTTTAACTTTGAAATTGCTGAGCTAATTTCTTCTGTCGTGATTTCCCTTATCAGAGTTGAGTTTTGGCCCTCCGTTACTCTTGGTAAGCTTAAAGAGTCTAACAGTTGTAATATCTGATTCTTATCATTCATTTTTGATTGAGAATATAGATTTTTGTAATACGTTTCAAAACATGTATGTATTTCTGATGTCTTATATTTTATCAAATTAGCAGCTGGATCCCTAATTTTGTAAATATTATTAATCGCCATTTGTTTTTTTAATCTATAGGCCAGCAGCTTTGTAGATTTACTACCTGCTTCATAATACCTCTGTTTCATGTACAGCAATTTTTTTTTTAATCTCCTGTGCTAGGATATCATTTATCTCTGTTTTAATCCTTTTGATTTCTTGGTTTATTTTCTCATCCATATTATTCTTGTGTTCCGTTTCCAGTTTTTTAAGATCTAATTTCAAGTTATTAAGTTTTTCCTGTTTTTGCTTTTTCAAATACGCTGATTTAGCAATCAATTTCCCTCTAATTACAGCTTTACATGCATCCCATAGCGTAGATGGAGACACCTCACCATTATCATTCTCCCTTACATACATCTGGATTTCTTCGATACATTCCTCCTTCATTTGTCCTTTTAGCAAATTTATATTTAGCCTCCACAGTGTTGCTTTTGTTTCTCTTGATATAGCTAAAGTTATATATACCAGACTATGGTCTGATAGGTCTCTTATTCCAATTTCACATTTTTCAATCCTATAGCTGTCCTTATTATACATTAAGAAATAATCTAACCTTGGACTTCCGGTCTTCTACCGCATGGAGCAGACGTAGGTCCTCACGGCTCCCGCTTCACTTCTCAATTATCTTATGCACTTTTTAATTTATAGTTCAACTAGTCTGACGTAACGCAACTAGGCAGTCGATAGTCTTTTTGGGCTTACTAATACCCAGCTACGGCGACCAAAAGGGTGGAAATTAGACCACAACGAGCGCGGAGAAGAAAAAACGAAACAGTTAAGCTAACAGGTGGGGCAAGATGGCTAAAGAGGGGAGTCAACTCACAGCTGAACTTCTCAGTGAAGAACTCCGGCTCTCCCGTGAAGCAATCCTGATGGACCTCAGGGCAGAAATTTCCTCTCTCCATAAGGAGCTAAGGCAAATTGAAGCTATACGTTCGGAAACATCAACGAGCCTCCATGCGCTGCGCCACGAGATGGGAGAGGAGATAAATAAACTTCAGCAGGAGCAGGCTCAGATGCTCACCGAGCAGACCGACATGGCGCGCAGCCTTACATACGCTCAAGACCGCATTCAGCGGCTGGAACGCCTCGATGAATCCAAAACCAGTGAGCTGACACGTCTTAAAGATAAATGCTTGGATCTCGAAAGCCGGAGTCGGCGGCAGAATTTGAGGTTTATCGGCATTCCGGAAGGGACTGAAGGGGTTTGTCCCACAAAGTTCATGTCAGAGCTTATCACCGAAGTCCTGGGAGCCGAGAACTTTACCACCCCAGTGGAGGTGGACCGTGTCCACCGCTCGCTGGCGCCGAAACCGAAAAAAGGAGCCCGACCAAGACCACTCATCGCCCGACTGCATTATTACGCGCAGAAAGAGAAAATTGTGGGCCTCGCAAAAGGCAAGGGCTCCCTCTCCTACCGGGGCACACCGATACATATCTTCCCGGACCTGCCGGCCGAGGTCAGCAAGCTCCGGTCCACTTTCAATGAAATAAAGGCAAAGCTCCGGCAGGCGAAGATCGACTACAGCCTGTACTACCCGGCGGTCCTCGCCATCAATATAAACGATGTTCGTCATACCTTCGACTCTCCACAAGCAGCAGAGGATTTTTACCAGAAGAAAATATCTCCGCAGCAGGTTGGATAAAAAATTTCTCCCTCCCGGTTCGCACCTAATATTACCAGCGGCGGATGGAGCCATGGAAAACGAGGAACACAACTTAATTACAATGGAAGCGGATGTATATTATTATTTTTTTCTTTCCACATCTAACTAAACCGCAGACGTTGCTGGTGTAAGTAAACTACAAGAATGGACAGCGGTAAGACAGTTACCCCACCACCAATCAATCCTATTATTCAATAAGTTTTGGGTTCCATGCTCTTTTAGTAAAATTGTCTGGTTCAACGTTTATTGTCCTTACAGTATTTTAAATTTTGGGAAGTTTTATACTTTAACCCTATTTGCATCTACCTCTGAAGTGTTTTGATTTGGTTGTGACTTAGCAATTACTGAAAGGTCAGAAATTTTGCAAAAGCAACACGGAAGTTATAGTCATGGTTGTGACCCTTTTTTTTTCAACTAGACTTTTTCAACTAAGTCTAGTTGAAGCTGAGTATTTCAGCGTCCAGGTGCAGTAGCACCATGTTTGAGTTAAGAAATGTCTGGGATAAGTTCACCTTTCAGTTCGGGAAAGGTTTGGGAGGGGGGTTGGGATTGTTTTTATATGTTTTCTGTTTGTTTGGGCAGTTGCAGTTTTTCTTGTGCATTTTGTGACGTGACTATTGTTTATTTGGAGCCAATAGGATATGGCTAATGTAATTAACACTGGGGAAAGCCTAGTCCAGTTTGCTACCTGGAATACAAAAGGACTTAATGGTGCTATAAAAAGAAGCAGAGTTCTGACGCATCTCAAAAAATTAAAGGTGGACATAATGTTTCTTCAGGAGACCCACCTGAGAAATCAAGACCATGGTTATTTACGTCAGGGCTGGGTGGGCCAGGTATATCATTCCTCCTTCCAGTCTAAATCTAGGGGGGCAGCTATCTTAATACGCAAGACTACTCCTTTCGTTTGTTCTCAATCTTTTTCTGACAGGCAAGGCAGGTTCGTGATTGTAGAGGGAAAGTTATATAATGTTCCCATAGTCCTAGTTTGCATATATGCTCCCAATTTTGATGACAGTCAATTTTTTTCATCATTGTGGTCCTCAATTCCAAATTTAAATACACATCACTTAATTATGGGGGGAGACTTTAATTGCGTTTTGAACCCAGAGCTGGATAGATCTTCCCGGAGTGCCCGTCCACCTTGTAAGGCAGCAGAGAGCATCAAATCTTTTCTTGATGATTATGGTATTGCCGATCCTTGGCGGTTTAAAAACCCAAATACACACTGCTTCTCCTTCTTCTCCCCAGTTCACCAATCATATTCTCGGATTGATTATTTTCTTATCGATCGGAAATTTTTACCACATGTCAAACAGTGTGAATACAAAGCAATTGTGATTTCCGACCATGCTCCCCATATACTACAATTAGCTTTTCAGCATAAATCATCTGCTGCCACCTGGAGATTTAATAACCTTTTGCTGACAGACAGTGCTTTTGTTTCCTTCATCTCTACCCAGATAAAGCTATTTATTTCTATCAATGATAATGGGGAAGTTTCAAAGGGGACACTCTGGGAGGCTCTTAAAGCTTATATTCGCGGACAGATAATTTCTTATAGTATATCCTCTAACCGCTCCCGTCTTCAACGTCTGTCTGCGATATCAAACGAAATAGAAAATCGATCGTCAACATGCTGAAGCACCCTCTCCTGTTCTTTACAATAAGAGAATTTCCCTACAGTCCGACTTTGACCTCCTCTCCACTGACAACTCAGCTAAATTATTGTTGCAGACTAGAAGCAAACTATACGAACAAGGTGAGAAAGCCGGGCGTTTGCTGGCTCATCAAATCCGCCGATCAGCTGCATCCAGACTAATAACAGAGATTCGCTCATCTACAGGTGAAATGCTTACCGACCAACAGGAAATGAACAACGTATTTAAATCTTTTTACACAAGTCTCTATACTTCAGAGTCTAAAGGTGACTGTCGATCAATAGATCTCTTTTTAAATAAATTACAAATCCCAATTGTAGAAGCTAACCAAAAGGCTGATCTTGACGCACCTCTCTCCCCTGCTGACTTAATGCATGCAATAAAAAACATGAAGGGCTCCAAAACTCCTGGCCCTGACGGGTTCACCGCTGAATTCTTCAAAGCCTTTTCCAATTTAATTCTACCTGTGTTACTTGAGGCCTTTAATGAGGCCTTTACTACAAAAACTTTGCCTCCGACCTTTTACCAGGCGTCCATATCAGTTTTATTAAAAGAGGGCAAGGACCCTAAGGAACCAGGATCCTACCGACCCATTAGCCTTTTGAACGTAGATACCAAATTATTAGCCAAGATGCTTGCCACTCGGCTGGAAAAGGTTCTCCCATCAATTATATTCCCTGATCAGACGGGGTTTATGAAAAACCGCTTTCTTTTTTCCAATCTCCGCAGGCTCTACAATATTCTTTATTCTCCTGGCCTGGCCCCTCAGTGGCCAGAGGTTCTTCTTTCTTTGGACGCTGAGAAGGCCTTTGACAGGGTCGAATGGGATTTCCTTTTTGCAGTCCTCAAAAGGTTTGGTTTGGGGGACGGATTTATAACCTGGGTCAAGTTGTTGTATCAGTCTCCCCTTGCTTCTGTGTTAACGAATTCTTTTAGGTCCTGTTACTTCCCCCTCCACCGGGGAACAAGACAGGGTTGTCCATTGTCCCCCCTTCTGTTTGCACTCTCTATTGAACCTTTGGCTATTGCATTGCGCTCTCTAGAGGGCTATGATGGGATTTATAGAGGAGGGGTTGAAAATAGAGTGTCCTTATATGCAGATGACTTACTTTTATATGTAACAAACCCCCAAAAATCTATGCCAGCCATCCTGTCTGTTTTAAATGAATATGGTCAAATTTCAGGTTATAAAATAAATTACTGTAAGAGTGAGCTTTTCCCAATTAATAAGGCTGCACTTAGCCTTCCATATTCTCACCTACCATTTAAAATAGCTACAAACTCTCTTCAATATTTGGGTGTGGTGGTGACAAGGAGTATAGCTGGTCTGTTTGCTGCAAACTTTAAGCCGCTAATTGAACGCACTATCCAGGACTTGGAAAGGTGGTCCCATCTTCATATCACCCTAGCAGGTAGAATCAATATTATAAAAATGACTGTCCTTCCAAAATTTTTGTTCTTATTCCAAACTATTCCTATAATAATACGAAAATCTTTCTTCTCAACCCTTGACTCAATTATTTCCAATTTCATATGGAACAAGAAGAAACCCAGAATTAGGAAAGCTTATATGCAGCGACCAAAACTGAGTGGAGGTATGGGACTACCTAATTTTCAGTTTTACTATTGGTCATGTAATATTCGTGCTCTATCATTTTGGGTACAGTTTGATAAGCAGGATGAGAATCCTTTTTGGGTACAAATGGAACATAATTCCTGTAGTTTGACTTCCTTGACTGCCCTCTTGTTTTCTCCAATGCCTTTATCACTGCACTATGTTAAGAATAACCCTATTGTAACCCAATCTCTGAAAATATGGTCTGCTGTGAGGAGGCAGCATGGTTGGCATAATGGATCCCTGCTAGCCCCCATTTATCCAAGCCACCTTTTCCCACCCTCTGTTATAGATGACTCCTTTCACATTTGGAAACATAATGGTATAGCCAATATGAAGGATCTATTTATAAATAAAATATTTTCTACCTTTTTACAGCTACGGAGGAAATTCAACTTACCCCAATCTCACCTTTTCAAATTCTTCCAGATTCGTAGTTATATTAAAACGAGCGTACCCTCTTTTCCTAATCTTCCTGAGGAGTCCCCTTTAGAATCACTGTTCAACTTCAAACCCTCAAAAAGGGGAGCTATCTCCTTCATTTATAATTTCTTGTCAAGTCAACAAAGTCCATCACTACAATTTATAAAGTCTGCATGGGAGGACGATCTGGGGGTGACCTTGACAGCAGAGCAGTGGCAAAGAGCCCAGGGGGGGGTGCACACAGCTTCAATTTGTGCCCGACATGGCCTCATTCAATTTAAGGTGTTGCATCGTCTTCACTTTTCCAAAGTTAAACTGTCAAGATTCCTCCCGGATGTGGACCCAATGTGTGACAGATGCAGGCTCTCACCGGGCTCTCTGGCTCACTCATTCTGGCTTTGTCCTAAATTACACAACTATTGGACTTCAATCTTTAACACTCTTTCAGAGGTTCTCAAGATAGAGATCCAGCCAGACCCGAGGATAGCCATTTTTGGCGTAGTGGGAGAGAACAATAAAAACCTATCTGGAAACAACCTTAAAATTACCAAATTTGTCACTTTGCTGGCCCGGAAACTGATTCTTTTAAATTGGAAGAGTGCTCATCCACCGAGCTGGACCCATTGGATGAGAGAAATTCTACAGCTCCTCAAACTTGAAAAGTTGAGATTCACTATACGTGGATCTTTAGATAAGTTTGAAAATATTTGGAAGCCTTTTATGGACTACATTAAAGCTAGGCTTTGATCTCCCCTCCCCTCACAAAGGCTCCGTGATTGCAATAAACTTGAATATCTATACATACGATATCCATTTGCTTCACCACCTGTCACAATGTGCCATTTTTTTTTTTTTTTTTTTTTTTTTTTTTCTGGTTCAGTTGATGCAACTGCAAAATGTGAATGTATGTAAGTTTGTTAGTTCGTCTTTTTGTTTGCTCTGTTTGTAGTTTTTTCCTGAAAAAGTCAATAAAAACATATTTAAAAAAAAAAAAGAAATAATCTAACCTTGAGTATACTGAATGAGGTGATGAAAAATATGTGTACTCTTTTCCTGTCGGATTTAGTTCTCTCCATACATCGATTATTCCCAACTCTGCCATCAATCTTGTGAATTTTTTACCAACTACAGATTTCTGTGTCCCATTGATTGAGCAGTCGAGTCGTGGGTTTAATCTGAGATTAAAATCACCTCCACATATTAGGATGCCTTCCCCCTGTGATACAATCAAATCAAACATTTCCCTATAAAATAAAGAAGGAAAAACCCACAATTCTCACTGAAATCACTTGAAACTTACAAAAGTAACAATAAATAAAGATTTATTAAAAATCAAATAATCAAAATCAGCCATCACTTTTGAATTGTTGATTAACATAATTATTTTAAAAAACAAACTAATGAAATAGGGCTGGACAAAAATGATGGTACCCATAACTTAATATTTTGTTGCACAACCTTTTGAGGCAATCACTGCAATTAAACGATTTCTGTATTTGTCAATGAGTGTTCTGCAGCTGTCAACAGGTATTTTGGCCCACTCCTCATGAGCAAACTGCTCCAGTTGTCTCAGGTTTGATGGGTGTCTTCTCCAAATGGCATGTTTCAGCTCCTTCCACAGATGTTCAATGGGATTCAGATCTGGGCTCATGGAAGGCCACTTTAGAATAGTCCAACGCTTTTCTCTCAGTCATTCTTGGGTGTTTTTGGCTGTGTGTTTTGGATCGTTGTCCTGTTGGAAGACCAATGACCTGCGACTGAGACCAAGCTTTCTGACACTAGGCAGCACATTTCTCTCCAGAATGCCTTGATAGTCTTCAGATTTCATTTTACCTTGCACACATTCAAGACACCCTGTGCCAGATGCAGCAAAGCAGCCCCAAAACATTACTGAGCGTCCTCCATGTTTCACCGTAGGGACAGTGTTCTTTTCTTCGTATGCTTGGTTTTTGAGTCTATGAACATAGAGTTGATGTGCCTTACCAAAAAGCTCCAGTTTGGTCTCATCTGTCCAAAGGACATTCTCCCAGAAGCTTTGTGGCTTGTCAACATGCATTTCTGCAAATTCCAGTCTCGCTTTTTTATTTTTTTTTCAGCAGTGGTGTCGTCTCCCATGAAGTCCACTTTGGCTCAAACAACGACGAATGGTGCGATCTGACACTGATGTACCTTGGCCTTGGAGTTCACCTTTAATTTCTTTGGAGGTTGTTCTGGGCTCTTTGGATACAATTCGAACGATCCGTCTCTTCAATTTGTCATCAATTTTCCTCTTGCGGCCACGTCCAGGGAGGTTGGCTACTGTCCCGTGGGTCTTGAACTTCTGAAAAATATGAGCCACTGTTGTCACAGGAACTTCAAGCTGTTTAGAGATGGTCTTATAGCCTTTACCTTTAAGATGTTTGTCTATAATTTTTTTTCGGATGTCCTGGGACAATTCTCTCCTTCGCTTTCTGTTGTCCATGTTCAGTGTGGTACACACCTTTTCACCAAACAGCAAAGTGACTACTTGTCTCCCTTTAAATAGGCAGACTGACTATTTATAAGTTTGGAAACACCTGTGATGTCAATTAAAGGACACACCTGAGTTAATCATGTCACTCTGGTCAAATAGTTTTCAATCTTTTATAGAGGTACCATCATTTTTGTCCAGCCCTATTTCATTAGTTTGTTTTTTTTAATAATTATGTTAATCAACAATTCAAAAGTGATGGCTGATTTTGATTATTTGATTTTCAAAAATTTTTTATTTATTGTTACTTTTGTAAGTTTCAAGTGATTTCAGTGAAAATTGTGGGTTTTTCCTTCTTTAACTGAGGGGTACCAACAATTTTGTCCACGTGTGTATATTAAGAATTGTGACCAACTCTCCCTCTAATCTCCCTTTAATCAATATATACCTTCCCTGTTTGTCCGATGTTTCTAAAAGCTTTTCAAATGTAATTTTCCTTGATATTATAATGGCTACACCTCTCCTGTGACCTGCTCTGTAGGATGAAGAGAATATTTGATTAAACCCATTTCTTTTTAGCTTTTCATGCTCTGTCTCTGACAGGTGGGTCTCCTGCAGCAGAGCCACCCCCACTCCTTTTCTCATCTTACCTAGTATCTTGGACCTTTTAATTGGATTAAGTATCCCATTCACATTATAAGAAGCTATCTTCACTAACTTTTTCTGGGTTGCCATCCCTTCTCCTCTCTATACATGCCCCTTATGCTACAAAATAGGCAAACTGCCCTGAACAATGTAATAACACAGAAAAGAACATTCAGTGATAACGTAGTACTTAACATGAGAACTTCCTTGCGTGGGGTCTGCATATTGACCCTAAATAAGCCCTGATGGTAAGTCTGCTCCGAGGGGTGTTCCCTCCCTCCGAGGGGAAGTGGGCCCTCTGTAATACAGTCAGCTTTGTCCATAAGTGTCCAACAGCTCCCAAAAAAGAAAGGTAAAAAAGAAAAGAAAAAGTAGCCCCGACTTTTATAAAATATATAGAGGATAACCCTTTTGAAATTATCAAAGTTCAATATTCAAAGCCAACTTAAATACAAAGGGGCTCATTTCTCACCTTACTCTTGTGAGGAACACATACCAAGTTCAATAAAGCCATTTAGTCCTCAATTGTACATCCCATGACAACCACCTTTTCCTAGTTCCTCTTAAAAGTTTGCAGTTTTTGTTTAAATCCTGGTTCTGTCTCTTTGGGTGATTTGTCCTTCGCTCGACTAACCTGCTGCCAGGTTAGGCGCTTGATCCTGTCTAGTCCGCTCTCCGTAGGTTTCACCACCGTCACCTGAAGCCCTCTCCTTGCCATATCTTTAGTCGCCTCTTCTGCTGAATCGTAGAGACAGGTTACTCCCTCATAAAATACCCGTAGCCTAGCAGGAAACGGTGTTTGAAAACGAATTTTCCTCTCTCTCAATTTTTTTGCTTCTCCATACTCCTTCTGCTTTTTCAACACCTCTGGAGCGTAATCATGGTCCAGATACACTCTCTTCCCTTCATACTCGAATCCTCTTTTTTGCCATGCAGTCTTTATGATCTCCTCTTTGCTTCTAAAGCTCATGAATCTTACCACGATGGACCTCGGTGGGGCATCCGCGGGAGGGTGTGATACCAACGCCCGGTGGGCTCTCTCGATCTGGAGGTGTGGGGTTGGAGGCAGCTCCAGCTTTTCTCTCAGGAGTTTCTCAATAAACTCCGGCATCGACCCGGCATTATCGTCTGCTCCCTCCTTTACCCATGTATCCTGATATTCTCTCTCCTCGAGCGCCCCTCTTGATCCACCAGCCTGTCTTCTAACTTTTTCTGTAGCTCCAGTAGTTCACGTGTAACATCCTCCATACACTGCAACCGCTCCTCCACCTCCACTATCCGCCTCTCCGCATCGTCGATCTGACTATTTGCAGCTTTAATATCTTCTTTAATTTCGTTAAGAGTTTCCGAATTTTCACGACAGAATTCTCGGAGCTCTCGAAGTATTGTCTCCAAGTTTGCCATGTTTTGAGCGGACAGTGTCTCCTCTTTTTGTTCGCTTAGGCTCGCCTTTCTTGAGCGAGCTAACTCTGTTAGCTCTTCCCCCTGATTCGTTAGCTCTGATGTTACCGTATCTTCTTCGTCGGTTCCTCCGACAATATTCCCGGGCTTTTGAGACTTTTTTCCTCTCGGCGTGTTTCTTTGCCCTTCCTGCTTTATCTTAACTCTCCTGCCCCTTGCTTATTAACTGATAACAAGGGCGTCTCAAGTGTAAAGTCGGGGAGCTTACTTTTTATGCTGCTGCCATAATGGAGGTGCACCGAAAGTCCCCTTTTCATTTATTTCCATTCACACTGCATCCGTTTTCCTCCAGGGTTTGGCATTATTGATGAGAGTCGGACCTCATCTCCCACCGTCATCTCTGGCTCTTCTCCAACCAACAGTAGCACCATTTCTGTTCACATCTGTTGGCTTTGTTGAAATCCAGATGTTGTGGTTTGTTTTTCTTTTTTGGCTGAAAACATTGTAGTTTTCAGTTCAGATCAACAGAATTCTCCAGAACCAATCATGGTTTTAGCCTCTGTCTTCCCTAACCTTGACCCACAAAGATAAGTGTGGATCCTCCAGGAGGTGGTACCAGCAAAACAAACTGCCTCTGGATGTGACAGAAAGTCCAAACCAAACTAATCTGAAATGACAAGCGTAAACCAGTAAATGTTGGTGACCTCACCGTTAAGGCCACGTGTCTAGATTTTAAAACTCTTTTCAGCCTCTCAGTCCCGGCCACTCTGGCAATTTTCGACTCGTTTGGTGCAATATCGGGCTACAAAGTAAATTTTGGCAATGTGAGTTCAGTTACGAATTTTCCGTTCAGATCGACCACCTCAGGCTTTGTCAGTCTTGGTATTAAAGTGTCACCTAATGTTGAGGACTTGTGGAGACTTAATTTTGCGCCTACAGTCAGAGCAGTCAAGAATGACCTTGAGAGATGGATTGACCTGCCCCTCTCCTGGATGGGCAGAATTAGCCTCATAAAGATACTCCCCAGATTGTTTTATCCTTTACAGATGTTACCATTATGGATATCCAAGAATGCAATCTCGGATTTAGAAAGGGCCTTTTCGCGATTTATCTGGCACAATAAAAGGCCCAGAATCAGAATTAAGACTTTGCAACTGCCAGCGGAATGAGGGGGCTTAGCCTTACCTGATCTGAGATCCTATAACTGGGCCTGCCACACCCCAATAGTTTGGGACTGGCTTCAGTCTCATTTAAAATCCGAAACCGGTATTGATGAGTGGTCCCACTCGCCCTACTCCTTGCTGAGTAAACTCACTAATTATGGAAAAAAGGGTTCTTTAGACATTCAGCATAACCCTATTATCTACAATACTTTCAGAGTCTGGCTAGACATAACAAACACATTATGGGAAAAACGCTTCATTCTTTGCATTAATACCTCTGACTAAGAATGAATAGTTTGACCCAGGAGTTAAAAATAAGGTGTTTAATAGTTGGCATGTGAAAGGCATCAGGCTTATTCGGGATGTACACTAGGGTAATACACTGATGTCCTTTCAACAGCTTCAACAAAAATACGACATTGCATCTGAACACTTTTATGCGTATCTCCAAGTCCGTAGTTTTGTACTGTCAAAGGTGAAAAATCTCCACACAGGCACTCACACTTTTAGTGATATAGATTTATTTTTACCAAACCGAATAGACACAAGACATTTTCTCTCTCATTCCTATTCGCTGTTCTATTGCATGGATCCATCAGATATAAGCAAGGTTATACACAAGTGGGAACACGATCTTGGTGAGCAGTATATATGAAGATGACTGGCGTGAAGCAATAGCCTCCACCAAAACCACATTTATCTGCAACCGAATGAGAGAAACCCAATATAAGATACTCCATAGATCCCACATAACACCATATATTCTTAATAAGATGGATAACCGGACCTCCCCTCTCTGTGTCAAATGCAAACGGACAGTTGGGACATACATTCACTGTTTTTGGGAGTGTCGTTTTATTTTAAGGTTTTGGAGCAATGTAGCCCAGGAATTGAGTAAAATTTTCTCACTTAAAGTAACAAAGGATTCAGGCTTCTTCATATTAGATCTGCCTTCAAAAACATTTTCTCTGAGTAGATCTGATTTCACACTTTGTGACAAACTTCTGTTTCTGGCTAGGAGATGTATTTTAAAGCAGTGGATAAGTGAGAAGCCTCCGACAGTTACACAATGGTACCAAGAAACGTATAAAATCTTACCCTTAGAAAGACTTACTGCGCGAATGAAAGGAGATGATAGTTGGTTTGAGAGAACAGGGTCAGCCTTTCTGAGGCACTTACCCCCGCACCTCCGGGATACTGTAAATAAGGGGAGATAGACTCCTAGACTGGAATATTCCCACTAGGTGATCTGTGAGCATTTAACTTACCTATCTGTTGCTATCACCTGTCCCATTGTCTTAAATTGATTTAATTATTTAATTCATGTATATTTATACATTTATATTTTTGTTGTACTTATAGTTTTATTTATCTCATGTATTTAGGTATCTTAAAGTTTAATTTTGCTATTTATTTGCTTATCTGTTTCTGTTTTTATTAATGTCATCCACTCTTATTGTTTCATGTATTGTTTTGTTGTGTAGGTGACTGATACGGTAGATGGGGGTGGCTGTGGGACCGTAGTGGAGTGTGTAGATGGTGTGGGGTTGCAGGGGTGTTGCTTTTGTTTTTCAATGGTGGAGGACAGTCTTGCGCTGCCTGAAATAATTTTATTTTTCGTTTGTGGTATATTTTCCTTCCCGTTTTGATATCTTTGTGATTGCAGAGAGCACTTGTTTATTGTTTAATATATAATGTTCTGTTCTGATAAAAATCAATAAAATTTAATTAAAAAAAAAAAAACTCTTTTCAGCCAGCAGTATAATTGTCATTTTGAAAATGAAATGAAATGAAATGAAAAATACTTTATTCATCCCAAATAGGGAAATTCAACACTGTAGCAAGGGCTCTTCTTCTCTTTTTTTTCTCAACAACAGATAAATGACAGCAATAATAATAATATTAATTGATAATAATAATAATAATAATAGGTTTTATGTCTTGTTGTGGAGGCTGATGGCTGCTGGCAGGTATGATCTTCTGTATCTTTCTGTTTTGCAAAGGACCTGAGGAAGCCTCTCACTGAACACACTCTGTTGTTTGATCACTGTGTCGTGGAGAGATGAAGAGTCCTCCATCATCTTCGTGGAGAGGGTGTGAAGAGTCCTCCATCATCTTCGTGGAGAGGGTGTGAAGAGTCCTCCATCATCTTCATGGAGAGGGTGTGAAGAGTCCTCCATCATCTACATGGAGAGGGTGTGAAGAGTCCTCCATCATCTTCATGAGAGGGTGTGAAGAGTCCTCCATTATCTCCGTGGAGAGGGGGTGAAGAGTCCTCCATCATCTTCATGGAGAGGGTGTGAAGAGTCCTCCATCATCTTCGTGGAGAGGGTGTGAAGAGTCCTCCATCATCTTCGTGGAGAGGGTGTGAAGAGTCCTCCATCATCTTCATGGAGAGGGTGTGAAGAGTCCTCCATCATCTACATGGAGAGGGTGTGAAGAGTCCTCCATCATCTTCATGAGAGGGTGTGAAGAGTCCTCCATCATCTTCATGGAGAGGGTGTGAAGAGTCCTCCATCATCTTCATGGAGAGGGTGTGAAGAGTCCTCCATCATCTTCATGAGAGGGTGTGAAGAGTCCTCCATCATCTTCATGGAGAGGGTGTGAAGAGTCCTCCATCATCTTCATGAGAGGGTGTGAAGAGTCCTCCATCATCTTCGTGGAGAGGGTGTGAAGAGTCCTCCATCATCTCCGTGGAGAGGGGGTGAAGAGTCCTCCATCATCTTCGTGGAGAGGGTGTGAAGAGTCCTCCATCATCTTCGTGGAGAGGGTGTGAAGAGTCCTCCATCATCTTCATGGAGAGGGTGTGAAGAGTCCTCCATCATCTTCATTGAGAGGGTATGAAGAGTCCTCCATCATCTTCATTGAGAGGGTGTGAAGAGTCCTCCATCATCTTCATGAGAGGGTGTGAAGAGTCCTCCATTATCTTCGTGGAGAGGGTGTGAAGAGTCCTCCATTATCTTCGTGGAGAGGGAGTGAAGAGTCCTCCATCATCTTCGTGGAGAGGGTGTGAAGAGTCCTCCATCATCTTCGTGGAGAGGGTGTGAAGAGTCCTCCATCATCTTCGTGGAGAGGGTGTGAATAGTCCTCCATCATCTTCGTGGAGAGGGTGTGAAGAGTCCTCCATCTTCGTGGAGAGGGTGTGAAGAGTCCTCCATCATCTTCATAGAGAGGGTGTGAAGAGTCCTCCATCATCTTCGTGGAGAGGGTGTGAAGAGTCCTTCATCATCTTCGTGGAGAGGGTGTGAAGAGTCCTCCATCATCTTCGTGGAGAGGTTGTGAAGAGTCCTCCATCATCTTCGTGGAGAGGGTGTGAAGAGTCCTCCATCATCTTTGTGGAGAGGGTGTGAAGAGTCCTCCCTCATCTTTGTGGAGAGGGTGTGAAGAGTCCTCCATCATCTTTGTGGAGAGGGTGTGAAGAGTCCTCCATCATCTATGTGGAGAGGGTGTGAAGAGTCCTCCATCATCTTCGTGGAGAGGGTGTGAAGAGTCCTCCATCATCTTCGTGGAGAGGGTGTGAAGAGTCCTCCATCATCTTCGTGGAGAGGGTGTGAAGAGTCCTCCATCATCGTGGAGAGGGTGTGAAGAGTCCTCATCGTGGAGAGGGTGTGAAGAGTCCTCCATCATCTTCGTGGAGAGGGTGTGAAGAGTCCTCCATCATCTTCGTGGAGAGGGTGTGAAGAGTCCTCCATCATCTTCGTGGAGAGGGTGTGAAGAGTCCTCCATCATCTTCGTGGAGAGGTGTGAAGAGTCCTCCATCATCTTCGTGGAGAGGGTGTGAAGAGTCCTCCATCATCTTCGTGGAGAGGGTGTGAAGAGTCCTCCATCATCTTCGTGGAGAGGGTGTGAAGAGTCCTCCATCATCTTCGTGGAGAGGGTGTGAAGAGTCCTCCATCATCTTCGTGGAGAGAGTGTGAAGAGTCCTCCATCATCTTCGTGGAGAGGGTGTGAAGAGTCCTCCATCATCTACGTGGAGAGGGTGTGAAGAGTCCTCCATCATCTTCGTGGAGAGGGTGTGAAGAGTCCTCCATCATCTTCGTGGAGAGGGTGTGAAGAGTCCTCCATAATCTTCATCAGCTTGTACAGCATTCTTTTTAGAACAATCAGCTCCAGCGGCTCCAGAGTTCCACCCAGCACAGATCCAGCTTTCCTGATCAGTTTGTTGATTCTCTTCAGGTCTCTGGTTCTGATGCTGCTGCCCCAGCAGATAGCTGCAAAGCTGATTGCACTTTAAACAACAGACCTATAGAAGATGTGCAACATCTTGGTGCAGACATTTTATTTATATTTCTGATATAACCGAACCAAATGTTCGTTCTGTGTCAGCAGCAGTCCGTCCTCAGAGATCAGTGTGATGTCGGGATTCGGTTCCTGGACCTGCGGATCGCCAGGAAGCCAGCAGGGGGCAGCAAATTATTCTTCGCCCATGGTATCTACACTTTGATGAGCGTGAAGGTACGGGAATGAACCTCCTGCTGATGTCTTCAGCGTCCACCTGACGTCCAGCTGTGTCCAACTGTGTCCAGCTGACGTCCAGCTGTGTCCAGCTGTGTCCAGCTGACGTCCAGCTGTGTCCAACTGTGACACCCTAACCCTAACCCTAACCCTAACTCAGAGCTGTGAAGCACCTGTAGGATGGTTGAGGCCGTCTGTCCATGGACGGGTGCAGACGAGAGACGATGACGTTGTGGTTTACTCACCACAGCGTTAGCGAGGCTAGCCGCCTACTCAACAGCCTACAGTGACATTTTTGGACTTGGAACGGTCTGAACGGGGTTTTGTTTCTTCGTGTAACTGCCTGACCTCAGAAAAGAAGAGCAGATGTTTGAGGATGTTGGACATCGGTGCCGAATCCCTGGCTGGTACCGGTGAAGGGGACGTTTGGGTCAGCTGAGACATTTAATGGATCCACGTAGGGGACAGTGAGCTAACGTGAGACAGTTTTTACACGGTTTGACTTCTAGGGGTGAACTTTGGAAGCGTGGTGATTTCCTGTGGAGGGACATAACCAGGCCGGTTACTTAAAGGTTTCCAGGGACATAACCAGGCCGGTTAGTTAAAGGTTTCCAGGGACATAACCAGGCAGGTTAGTTAAAGGTTTCCAGGGACATAACCAAGCCGGTTAGTTAAAGGTTTCCAGGGACATAACCAGGCCGGTTACTTAAAGGTTTCCAGGGACATAACCAGGCCGGTTACTTAAAGGTTTCCAGGGACATAACCAGGCAGGTTAGTTAAAGGTTTCCAGGGACATAACCAGGCGGGTTAGTTAAAGGTTTCCAGGGACATAACCAGGCGGGTTAGTTAAAGGTTTCCAGGGACATAACCAGGCCGGTTACTTAAAGGTTTCCAGGGACATAACCAGGCTGGTTAGTTTAAGGTTTCCAGGGACATAACCAGGCCGGTTACTTAAAGGTTTCCAGGGACATAACCAGGCCGGTTACTTAAAGGTTTCCAGGGACATAACCAGGCCGGTTACTTAAAGGTTCCCAGGAACACGGCCACATACAGATGCATGATGGGATGTGTGAGGTGGGAGAGTGAGCAGACGGATACCATTGCGCCTGGTGGTTTCTATATGTGAGCTTTAAGACTGTCCATGATTGGCAGCAGGTGGCAGGTCAGGTGAACAGTAGTGCGGTTTATCAGGTGATCGAGGAATATGTTGTGACTAAACTGGTGTGTGGTTGAAATTGATCAGACTTTATAATTATAAGGTGATAACGAACGTGTCTCCCTGCAGGAGGCTCTGGATGAACTGGCTACATGGTTGGACGCTCATCCTAAAGAGGTCATTATCATCGCTTTCTCACATTTTGAATCTCTGACTGATCAAGACCACGCCCATCTGGTGGCGTTCATCGTGTCGCTCTTTAGCAGGAAGCTCTGCTCCTCACAGGTAGGACCTGAGAAGCATCAGGTGACACCTGAACTTCTAATTCAGAACTAAATATCAGAAACAAGATCTCCACCACATCTAATTCTGCTTACTTTACACTCTCAGCTTGTGAATGTTTTAAATGCAAGTAAAGGCATGTTGTTGACTTTATTTCCAGGAGGTTCCAACACTGCGTTCCTGTTGGTCCAGAGGTCAGCAGGTCATCATCATTTATGACGACCAGCAGGTGGTGCTGCAGCACACTGAGCTCTGGCCTGGAATACCTAACAGGTAAATTCACTGTTTCACTCCAACAGCGTCTGCACTTATATAAACCATATTACCAGAAGTATTGATAAGCTCACAATCAATCAATCAACTTTTATTTGTAGAGCCCTTTACAACACATAAGGTGACCAAAGTGCTTTCCATTAAAATCCACATTATAACAAAACCATTTAAATTCGACATAACAATATAATTAAAATTAAATTAAAAATATCCCACATCATGACTGTGTATTAAAAGCCAGTTTAAATAAATAAGTTTTAAGTCTGGATTTAAAAAGCTCAAAGTCAGTGATGCTGCGCATTTCTGGGGGCAGCTTATTCCAGAGTCTGGGTCCAGAACCAGGAAGACCTGACCCCCCCCCCCCAGAGTTTAATCCTGGTTCTGGTGACGTCCAGCAGGAGCTGGTTTGAGGACCATAAGGTTCTAGTAGGGTTCTGAACACGCACTTGTTCACATAAATAAGGAGGGGCAAGGCCATTATGGGCTTTAAAAACAAATATTAACATTTTAAAATAAATTCTGGCAGAAACGGGAAGCCAGTGAAGAGCAGATAAAACTGGGGTGATGTGTTCCTGATATCAGTGTTGGTTAAAAAGCGAGCAGCGGCATTCTGGACCAGCTGAAGACGGCTAAGTGAAGACTTGGAGACACCAACATACAAAGCATTACAATAATCAATTCTTTTTTTTAAAATATATATATAATTTTATTTATTAGATTTTTCAACTTTTACAACACCAACAAACAACAGAAATATATACTTAGCAACATAGAAGGGAAATACTTTCTTTAAAAAAATAAATAAAAACAGAAACAAAACAACCTTAAAGAAAGAGAGAAAAAAAACCACAAACCCTTTTACAATATCTATATTACAAAATCATAAAGTTCAAACATACAGCCTATGCAACTTGTACATCTCGCTGGCTTTCCAAGAAGACTGTAAATTGTTCCCATACTTTGTAGAAACTATGTAGCTTCCCCTTTGTAGCATAAGTCAGTTTTTCCATAGCCAGACTGTTAGACAGGGTCTTGAACCAAGCATTGACAGACGGTGCTTCCAGAGCATTCCATGAGGGGGCAATACAGTGTTTAGCTTGTAATGAGCACATGTATACCATCTTTTTATCTGCATTCGACAATCTTAGGTCTGTTGGGAAAAGTCCAAGAATGAATAACTTAGGACAGACGGGCAATCTGATGGAGCTAATCTCAGAGACTCGTTCTATTACCTTTTCCCAAAATTCCCTAATTTTAGGGCAGGTCCACAGGCAGTGATAAAGCGTGCCCTCCTCTAGACCACACTTAATGCAGAGGTCAGGGATGTTGTTGTTGAAGCGGTGCAATAGGGAAGGAGTCATGTATGTGCGCATAATCCATTTATACTGTATAAGTTTAAATCTGGTATTGATAGTTTGAGTCTGTGCTGTGTGACACGCCATTTTCCATTCATCCTCAGAAATTTCTGTGTCTATGTCACCGGACCACTTAATTTTTCTTTTCATTTGAAGATTCATTGGAGTTTTCCACGATTAAGCTATAAGTAACAGAAATCTGACAACGTCTGTGCATATAATTTAGTACAGTCTCTTCAAGACTGGACAGTGGTGGTTTGTTTATGTGTTTATATTTTTTCAAAATATAACTCCTAATTTGCAAATATTTGAAGAAGTGGTTCCTGGGTATATTGTAAGCACCATGTAATTCCTCAAAACTATACAATACCTTATCTGCATCATACATGTCTCTAATTTTACTAATTACTTTCATTGCCCATGATTTGAACCCTGAGTCGTTTCTTCCTGCTGGAAACCGGTGGTTTCCCCAAATTGGGGTAAACCCTGACAGATCTGGGTCAATGCCCAAATGTGATTGAACTTTGTGCCAGTCTGATGGAGTTTTTAACGAAGGGGTTATGTGTATTCTTTAACAGGTTTTTCAATGAATCAGAAAATAAGTATAATTTTAATGGCAAGGTGGATGTGGTAAAATTTTCTATTTCAACCCAAGAATTTTTCAGTTCATTTGAGAACCAATGCATGATTGCCTTAATCTGGGCTGCCCAGTAATACCATACAAAGTTCGGCACTTGTAGGCCCCCTCTATCATAAGGCAGATAAAGTAAGGACAACCTAAGTCTTGGGCGCCTGTTATTCCAGATAAAATTAGTTATTAATTCCTTCAATTTAGGGAATAGGGTAGGTGGGGGACTAAGTGGGATAGATTGAAAAAGAATTTTGGTAAGATATTCATTTTAATTATGTTTACACGACCAACTAGAGATATGGGGAGATCTGACATCTCTTCAGAGTATTACTGGTTGAAGATAAAATTGGGTTATAGTTTTCTGAGACTATATCCCCAAGTACTTAAAGCCCTTGGATGAGTTATGAAATTCGTTCCCCACTGTTGGGTTATTTCTTTCTTTGTCATTCAGAAACATAATATTAGACTTGGTTTTGTTGACTTTATAGCCAGAGATTTTACCAAAGGTTGCTATTGTGTGAAGAAAAGCAGGAAGGGATTGTGTCAGATTTTTTAAAAAGAGTATGATGTCGTCTGCAAAAAGGCTAATTCTGTGTTCATAGCTTCCTATTGTTACTCCCCCGTATCAGTGGGTGTGATCTGATTGTTAGGGCCAGTGATTCTATGGACATTACAAACAAAAGGGGCGACAGTGGACATCCTTGACGTGTTCCTCTGGTAAGTTTGAATGGTTTGGATATCATAGAGTTCGTCAAGATTGCTGCAGTGGGTCTATTGTATAATAACTTCACCCATTTAATAATATTTTGTCCCAGGCCGAATCTAGGGAGTATATCAAATAGATATGGCCATTCCAGCCTATCAAAGGCCTTCTCGCAATCTAAAGAGAGTAAGGCCACATCGGGGTGTCCATTTTCTATATTAATAATATTTAAGACTCTTCTAAGATGATGAAAAGCTTGTCTTCCTACTACAAATCCATTTTGATCTTCATGAATCAGACTAGGTAGGAGTTTCTCCAGTCTCCGTGCTATGACTTTAGCAATTAGTTTCGTGTCTGAGTTCAGAAGGGATATGGGTCGGTAAGATTCACATTTAGAAGGTGACTTACCAGGTTTCAATATTGTAGTAATGAGGGCTGTCGAGAAGGAAGGCGGTAAGAAGTTTGTTCTGAAGGCTTCTTCTAGCATACTGAATAAGTGGGATATCAACATATCTTTAAAGGTCTTATATATTTCAATGGGCAGCCCATCTGGACCAGCAGTTTTTCCACTTTGCATAGACATTAGGGCACTATAAAACTCCTCTAACTCTAGTGGTCTCTCCAGAGTTTCCATATCTTCTTGAGAAAGAGAAAGGCATCAAGAAAGCCATTTAAAGATGTTTTATCAGCTGAGAATTCAGATTTACAAAGTGTTTCATAGAATTTCTGAAATGTTTCATTTATTTCTTTGGGGTCTGAAGTCCTAGTTCCATTGGATTTTTCTATCTCATGTATAGATCTCTCATTCTGTAGAGTTTTAATACGCCAGGCAAGTAATTTGCCTGCCTTTTCTCCTTGATCCTAGAATTGTTGTTTTAATTTATTTAGATTATTTAAGGCCTTATTTACTGACTTTTCATTATACTGGGCTCTACGTGTATTTAATCTTTGCTCTACAGCTGGTGTCTTATTAGTTACAATTTGTTCTTCTAGTGTTTTAATTTCCTTTTCAATTTCTAACAGCTTCTTTTTAAATTCTTTAAATTTAAAACTGGTATAGCTTATTATTTGCCCTCTGATGTAAGCCTTAAAGGCATCCCATCTGAGTAGCGATGAAGTTTCATTTTTGTTGAGCTTGAAAAATACATCTATGTTTGCATTAAGGAACTGTACAAACTCAGGATCTTGGAGCCATTTGTTATCAAATCTCCATCTTGGAGGCCCACTGTATTCTTTACCAACCTTAAACTCCAAAGATACTGCTGCATGATCAGATATTATTATGCTATTGTTATAACAACTCTTGATTTTGAATATTGAGGTATTAGAAATGAGAAAATAATCAAGTCTGGAATAGGTATTGTATGTAGTAGAGTGACATGAGAATTCTCTCTTATCTGGGTTATGTTTCCTAAATATATCACACAACCCCAGCTCTGCCATGAAATGGTGAATTACCTTTCTTGTATGACTTTGAGATGAGTCTTGACCATCCCATTATAACTTCCCCACTTAAAGTTGAAATTGTTAGAAAAATATTCTTGTAAAAATCAGGATCATCCTTATTCGGCCCATAGACATTAACTAAATTAAGATAATTTCCAAATAAACTGCCATGTAGAATTATATATCTGCCCCCAGGATCCATAATAGTTGAGATTATCTGAACTGGAATAGATTTGTGGATTAAGATAGCTACTCCTCTAGCATGAGAGGAGAAGTTAGCAGCAAACACCTGCCCCTGCCACTTTCTACGTATTCTGATGGCTTCAGTGGAGACTAAGTGAGTTTCTTGTAGAAATATAATGAAAAATGAAAATGAAATGAAATGAAAAATACTTTATTTATCCCATAAAGGGAAATTCAATACTGTAGCAAGGGCTCTCTTTTTTTTTTTTTTTTTTTTTTTTTTTTTTATAAATTCTAAGGGCCTGATTTACTAAAGGTTTGCGTGCGTAAAAACGTGTGCAAACTTGACACCACCCGCAAACCAATGTGCAAGCTGATCTACTAACAGCGTGCAAAGAGGACTGCGCCTCTCAAATGAGCAAAATAGCACACTGTTCATTTAGTACTTTTGCCCTGATGAATAATCAATATGGGGCATACCCGCCAGAAAGCGCTAAATACTGGGAGGGGAAAATGCAAATAGGTTCATTTACCACACGCAATGAGATTTACCAACCCTGAAAGTAATTGCGGCGATTGTGATTGCGTCTGTATTTAATACGTTCGAAAGGAAGGTGCTAATCTGCCCAGCATTACGCACCGATAGCTGCTGTTATTGTGGCAAGGAGGCGACATCGCCAAAATCAAAGAATACGCAGAGAGAGAGTCTTTCGGACTCGTGTAAATTTGTTTGGAATGAATGAAAACCAGATAGTTGAAACTTAAGGGCTGATTTGGAGCCGGTCACAAGCACATGCAAAAGGAGAAATATTTTATTTGAATGTTAAATCGAGTATTATTCAGCAAAAGGTTGCCACAGGAGGCACATTCATTTTTTTATTTGTGATAATAAATAAATCACGTGTTTTCATGGAGAAAAAAGTGTTTCTTATTGTGCGCCTACCTTGTTCTGCAGTTGGCTCTAGCGTGTCATACCCCAGTATCCCAGTTATCTGCTCCTCGCAGAAGGTGAGCTGCACCTGCTGCTCAATGCTGGTTAGAGGCATCTCCTCCGCAGGCCCTCCACCTGTCTTGTTTGCCGAAGTTTTATTAAAGGCCACTTTTTCTTTAGTTCTTTGCCTTATATCTTGCCACCTTCTTTTAACCTCATCTGCCGTTCTTTTTGTCTTACCAACTGCATTTATTCTATCGCAGATTTTCTCCCATATTGCGTTTCTTTTGGTAATGTTTAAATTTCTTTGCTGTAGTTCATGAATGTGTTTATTTGCCTCTTCCACTAATATCTCTAACTCCAACTCGTCAAATTTCATTTTGCACTTGCGTCTATCCTGCTTTCCATCCAGACTCTCCATGGCGCAAACCGTAAGACACGCACACCTCATTTTAATACTGCGGTTTGCACCCGTTATCAATTGCGCGAGCATTCTTAGTTGATCACCCGCAAAACACACAACAACAGCACACGCAAACTTTTTCAGTGCACACGCAATTTAGTACTCTTTATTTAGGATCTTAGTAAATCAGGCCCTAAGTGTTTTAGTCTAGTCATTACCTGTTTTATTTTCACCAAACTGCCTAAGCCTCTTATCTTCCATGATGTTAATTTGCACACCTGGTTATCTGCCATTAGGGGATGCTATGGGGAGTCTTAAAGAGCGTGAGCTATACTGAGAAGTTGGGTAATATGAGGGGAGACAGAGAAGAGGGCAATACAAAAAAATAACAATAAAAGTAAATAAAATGACTATACACATGAAATAATGAAAACCTACACAAGAACCACTGTAAAATCCCCCAGTTATGGTTCAGTCTCTGACTAGCAGAGTCTGTCACCGGGACCAGCTCTCCATCCTACGGGTAAGAAGTTGCGGTCTAGGAGAGGTTCCTCACTAGATTTCCTCAACTTATTTAAGCTGGTGTCGAGAAGATACGCCTAGCTCTCACTGCCTACTTCCAAACGTATGCCCCGCTCACTCCAATAACTGTCCTTCAGAGGAATAGCCGGGTGGCTCGAAGTCCAGCTATCGGTCACGTCTGTTAACGGCAGCTCTTCTCTCACGATTCGGGCTCTTGTTACAGGCTAGGAAACTTTAGCGGCTCGGACAGCGAGCCTCAGGGACAATTTGACAAAAATGTGGCTAAAATAACCCATAAGAACCTGTGTGTTAGTGCAGAGGCATAAACAAGTCTTCAAAATTCTGAATACAGATGTAATGTCCACAACGACGTCTTATGACAGTTTTTATATTTATTAAAGCAGATTAGCAAGGTTAAGCAACAGCATTGATTGGTTATACAATTTATAATTCTAAAAAGGCAAATTAAAGCTGTGGCTTACTGATCAGTTCATCTGGTTGGTCAAGGACAGGCTGAGAAACGCATGTGCACCTTTGCGTTTTCAAGGCCGCTGGCAGGGAGGGAGAGAGAGAGAGCTCAAACGATCAGGCCTGCAGGTATGCTGATCCGGCCCTTCCTCCTTGCTAGCAGTGAGCTAGGCTAACCAAAAAGGCTCCAATTATTCCTTCAAGAAATGGAAAATTCGTAGATCCTGTTCCAAGCGTCTTTCTGTCTTCTTTTCTTGAAGTAAATCCTTCCAGTTAATCCTTCAGATGGGGGTCGCTCGTCCAGGTTTCAGCTAGTCCTTCTTCGTCTGAAAATCGCTCCAGGAATCCCACCCAGAGTCCCTCTGCCCTCCTGTTTTATGCGCTCTCTCTCTCCTTGCTCGCCCTGCACCAGCCTTCATCTGATTGGTTCTCTCACCTTTGCATATGCATACATAATTTCCCTCAAACTCACATGACACTTCTGATTGGTTATTCACATATACAGAGGCGTGCATAATTTTACATAATCATGCATAACACACATCCCACAATGACTTCATATGTTTACAGCATGACATCTTCCATATCACCAATCCAAGGCCACCTTGTTTTTCTTGGCTATACAGCTCGTTAAGCTAAAGCTTATCAGCTAACGCTAACCCTTTTTCTAAGATCTACATACCAACGTATGTTCCAACGTTACATTAACTGATTGATTGATTGGTTCGTGTTTAATAACAGAATTCGGCAATGAACCTTCCGTCTGCAGTCCGGAGCCCATGTACCGCTTTCTGTACAAACACACACACAGCCAAGGCCCTTCTGAACTGAGCTGACGACATCGCCATTTGACCCAGACACCTGGCCCATTATTGTGTATGGCGAAGTTACTTATGTTTACACTTATGCCCTCTCTCCTGCCCTGTTGACATTCCAGAGAGGAACACGCTCCGCTCTGTCCCTGTCCGTTTTTGACCCAACAAAAATAAGTTTCTCTTTTTTAACATACACTAACTAACACAGATCTATTACCAAATTTTACTAATACATTTTGTTTCTGATCCTTGACTAATCACACACACATTTCATACATTTCATTGATTAGGAATTGCTTACAAATCACGTAAATCACCTCTTCTTCTGTTACTTCTGTTTACATTACATCACCCAGCTGCTGCCTGATCTTCTTCTCCTGTTTTTGTTAACCATATCAGTTGTTTTTTATTCCCCTGGGTACACAGTGACCTCCACTCAGTCTGCAGCAGAGACTCACATTCCTGATCCAAAACATACCGAATACATCTTGTACATCTTTCTGTTCTGATCATTGAATTATTGAATCACCCATGTCATTGCTTATAGATTGATTCCAAATCACATCAATTACCACTTTTTCTGTTACTCCATTCTGGTCTATGTACCTCCTCATGTCACATCAGTCTTTCTCTTAACACTTCAACACACAGAGTTAATAGTGGTTATTGATTAGAAGCTGAGCTGATTCCAACGATCTCAGGGTCACTTGACACCCCCTCCTTGGAATAGCTCAGCTCCCCACCCCTTGTCGTGGGCACAGACATGGCGAGAAAGCCTCCTCCAGCGACCCACGATCCTCCATCTTCCATGCTGGCTGTCTGGTTATCCTGTGATGCCCCCTGCAACACCTGTCGAGGGGCTCGCCAGATCACGTCTGGTTGCCCACGCCACGTTGCACACAGGGCCATCCTCCTATCACGTTCATAGTGTTGTCACTGACTGAAAATTTAATTACTGGGTAAAATGTCTGAATACTGTCTAAAACTCCTATTCAATTCTACAGAAATCACAGGTAAATCGATCAATAATAACCACAAGAAAAGTTTAGTGAAGAATAGCTTAGATGAAGAATTTGATTACTAGGTAAAACATCACACACTCAATCTACCAGAAATCACAGGAAAATCAAACATTAACAATCACATCTCCTGCATCTCCCTGCATCTCCAGAATCCACATCTCGACTCGCATCTTCTCAGTCGGGATACCCCCCTTCCGCCCTGACCTTTCCCGTCCCCCCCGAGGAGGGGCCGCATCAAGGAGTTGGGAAATCCGTCAGGCACGGGAGGTGCAGATGGCACAGTAGTGATTCTCCCTATACAGAGTTTAGTAGAGCAGGTAAGCAAGCAAGCAAAGCAGATTAAAATTGGCTCAAATTCTTATAGAGCCTCAGTCCATGACCGAGCCAGACCATTTACTGGGCTATCTTCATTCTACGGGAGTAGTCGGCCATGGCCTCTGTCGTCACTACCCACAGGCTGGCGGTCCGTCCAAGACCTTGGCTGGTCTCAGTCGAAGCCTGGACTGGCCCGGCCTCTAGCCTTTCATGGGCGGGCTCGCCCCCCCTCCAGAAGGGCCTCTCGATCCTCCTTCACATCGAAACACCCCCATCTGCAGGGGCCCGTGACGGCCGTGACACTTCCCTTCAGCAGCACTGCAGCCACCACCACCAAGATAAACAACCCCAAGGCCGCTAACAAATAGGGCCACAGCTGTGCGAACAGGCGGCCCAACCACCCTCCAACTATGGAAATGCCTTCCCCGATAGCCCCGATAGCTTCTTCCTTAACACCTGCCAACCCATTGGCAAGCACCGCTCTCGTTGTCTCCTTCCAAGTACACACATGCTTCCTGGAACCTTCCCCACAGGTCATCCAACGCTCTTCTGGGGAATGACAGGTCCCTGCGTTATACAACCCATTGGGCCCCAACCACTCAAACCCTGAGACCTCCTTGCCCTCACACAGGCTCTTCATCGTACCGGTTCCAATAGCAGGGATCCAGGTGCCTCCACTTGTTATGGATACACTCCTTTATTAGCTCCGGGCTCTGTCCCGCTTTCTCCTTATCTCCGTATCGCGCAATCTCGCCCAGCAACCACCAGGTGGCCGCCGGGGTGGTTGTGGATGCTATTACCCCCATCCTCCTGCTGGCTCTTCCCCCAGTGGTTCTGCCTGATACAGACGTGGAGTTGTACAGCCTGGATCCTCCTCTTCTAGTCTTTTGGGACCTTTGGTTCCCACAGGTCAGGTTAAGACTTCCCCAAAATTCCCACTTCGAGAAGATCCCAGGGCACGTGTCATTTCGTGGTTCAGCTGGATAAACCACTTCTCTTTCCCAGAACCCCTCTAGTTCTGATCCTGGCAATCCTCTACACCCCCCAGGTACAATAATATCCAGGGTCTTTTTGCAAAGGCTGCACCCAGTTGCACTGGCCAATCTTCATTTCTCTCTTATCCAACTTCAACACCTTCAGTATCAGCCCCGCTTTTCATCCACCAGCAGGTCTTCTAAGATCCACTTTCCCTCCTGGAGGTCCTCCTCCTCAACTATGTGTGCCCACACATCTATTGCATATAGGGCCGTTCCCATACTTTTCTGCCTTTTTCCACCGCCTGCTGCCAGCCGGTCAAATTCGATCGGTCACCCAGGTCGTCACGCCCGATGATCACATTTGTGCGTTCCACCGTCCAGCAGGCCTGCCGGAAAGACTTGGTTGTTCGGTACTGCACCCTTGTGTGGGTCAGTGCCCAGGGTTCCACCCCGTAATAATATAATATGCCGAGGACCGCAGCCACCCCAACTAACGCTGCGGCTACCTCTATCGCTTGACGTATACACTTTATCCGTTGTCCGTTCCGAGGTCGTTTACCATATAGTCGCTGTTGCTCTCTTCTCCTCCCCTCGAGCAACGGTTCATCAGCTTCGGTCTTGGTCTGGATTCTTCCTGATCTTCTGCTACGCGGTCCTGCACGCTGGTGCACGCTAGGGGAGGAATGGTCTCCTCACACCATGCAGCCGTCGTTAACTTCACTCCAGTCCAAGGTCTTCTTTCTCCTCCGATCAGGTTCCTTTCCTTCACTCAATGCAGTTTCTTCAGCCCTCTCTCGTCTCAGAGAGCCGAGGTCATAGTTCTCATAACGCAGTTTCTTCAGCCCTCTCTCGTCTCAGAGAGCCGAGGTCGTTCCTCTTATAATGCAGGTTCTTCAGCCCTCTCTCGTCTCAGAGAGCCGAGGTCATTCTTCTTATAATTCAATTTCTTCAGCCCTCTCGTCTCAGAGAGCCAAGGTCATTTCTTCTTATAATTCAATTTCTTCAGCCCTCTCTCGTCTCAGAGAGAGCTGAGGTCGTTTCTCTTATCACCATCCCTTCATCAGTGGCTAGTCTGACATGGGATGGCGGGGGTCCTCTGCCACTAGCCATCTTTGGTTCCTGGTTCCTTCTAGCTTGAAATCGGCAGTTGCTCCACTCTCTGGATCCCTCTCCTCTTCAGTAACTTCCTATTACCGTCTAATATCTGCCGAACTATGTTGGTTTTCTTCTCCATGGCTTTCCCTGCCCCATAACCCAACATAGAGCGCAACAGTACCAACAGGTATTCCTCTCTTTTCTTCCCTGTTATCTCCATAACACGGTACTTCTGATGGTCCGGCCTTCAACCCATTCCTCTTCTCCCTGCATTGTATTGCCCTCACACAACGCAGTTTCGCAGAACATGGCGTATCTGGCTTCAGGCGATCCAGAGCTGTTGCCTCTCCAATTTCCTCCCATGTGGGGAGCGTGCCTACATGACCCAGCGCTCCCTGCGCGGCCAGTACCACCTCCCTCACATCTCCTGTTGGGACCACCCGGCCTCTAGGTGTCCTGTCCCATTTCTCCATCACGACAAAGACAAGTCTTCTCTCTTGTACGTAGCGGTCCACTTCCTTGTTTCCCCGCCCGTGTGTTCCTTCTTCGGCATGTGCCCTTTGTCGCAGCACATCCAATTCCATGTTCAGCCATAACTTAGCTATCTATGTTTTTTTCTTTTCTCCCCTAAATCATGGTGAGCTAATGTTCTACTTTTAGCTCCTTTGAACCCATTTGCCTCACAGATAGCGATATCTTCCGTCTCACTTCAATTATCTCACCAATACAGAGACACCATACCCCCTCCTTCGTTTCACACCTTCAGCACGGCGTCATCATCCTCACCACTCACCTTTATCAGCAACCTCACCTCCGCTAGCAACCTCACCCCCACTAGCAACCTCGCCATGAGACTCCCGGGTTCCAGTCTTTCAGCTGCATGAATGGCCCTCTTCAGGCCTTTCAGAGGCCTTTGGTCGACGGCCGTCCAGGCTCAGCTGCCGAAACTCTTCTCTCTTCTCAGACTTGAACTTCTTAACCTGCAGAGTCTCCGGAGACCCCTGTGGGTGGATGAGGCCCGCCTGATTGGTGGTTGAGTGTCGGTTGAGGGCCTTAACGTTGATCACCGGTCTCCAGCCTGATCCAGGAGGGTCGTTGTCTCCTCTGTCCTTGGCGGACAATCACTTAGTTGGCCGGTCACTCTTACCATCCGTTTACTGGCTGTTGTTTCTACTCGGGTTGGTTCTATACGAACTGACCTTGACTGCAGCAGATTCCACCGCTTCTTCACAGAGCCCCCATTCTTTCTGGGTTTCTTCAACTCTCTTACTATAATCAGATTTTTTTCGGGCCTAGTACCCACACCATTCCTTTCCACGCTTCAATTGGCACCTCTTTGATGGTTCCGGTGACAATTTGGATCTTCGGGTGTCCTACTGTCTCAAGGCTCCTGCGGGTCATCGACACCTCAGCTCCAGTGTCCACCAGATATGGGATTCCGTCCACCTTAGCGTAGATTTCATCCCTCTTCCAGTAGGCTTCTCCCAGAGCGACCCGCGCCTTCAAACCCCTCATTTCCGGGGCCCCCCCGCTGCCTTACGGGCAACCCGGAGGGCCTCCTTCTGCTCTGGTGTCAACTTGCTGTACTCCTTGGCTGGCAGATAATCACCTTTCCTTGGCTTTCCATCTGATTTCCTGGTCGGTGGCTGCCTGGGTTGATAAGCTGTGGATGTTCTATGTGAGGGGTGCGGTCGGCCTTGATAGTCCTGTCTTGATTCCTGATATTGCGTGGTCAATTTAGCGACTACCTTCCCTGAAACCTTGGCAGAGGGCCTGGTCTCCTTTTTCCTCTTCTCCTCGTAGTACTTGGTTTCCAGATCCCATGTCTCCATGGCCTGATCCAGGGTGGCCACCATGTGTCCTGTCCTTGGCCTGGTCGCAAATTTCGCCTCCTCTCCTCGTACTGTCATCACCACCCTCAGAGCCTTCACAAACCGTTCACCAGGCGCCGTCCTCTTCATCCTGTGCCCGGCCTGGGCCCCTTTGGTCAGGTCGGCCTCACACTGGGCCAGGAACGATTCTTCATCTCTCAGGTCCTCCAACACTATCCGGTTATGAAGAGTGTACCCTTTCCTGACGCCTCTGGGCTTCATGGTTCCCCAACTCAGGTCTTGGGGCCTTCTTAGGGTTCCCATCTTCACGTTGGTGAACTCCAGCGGTTTCTTCTTTCCCTGGCCTCTCGCCATCTTTAAATCCGTCGAGATTTCATGCCTCTTCTCAGCCAGGAAGCACAGGCTGGCCACATCTGACTTTTTCTCCTCTTCTCCCTCCGAGTCCTCCACCAGGCCTGTCTCCAGTAGGTTCCCCGATGGCGGTGGTGACTCCTGTCGAGGACTTACCGTCGCCATCTCCACGTCGGGTGGGGTCTTCGCTGTCACGCTCTCCCCTTCGGCTCCCCGACTTCTCTTTGCGGCAGGTGGGGCTCTCGGCGAGTCTCCCCCAATGAAGATAAACTCCTCCTGTACTGGTGCAGGAGCTCCGGGTTCGACTTCTTTGGGCGTTCCCCGGGACTCCGGTGTTCTTCCTCCGGCCGGTGTTGCACCTTCAAACCCCTGCATCCCTATCACGGCTCCTAGTGCCCGTCGTCTCCTGGTCTCTTCATCCTCTGGGGAGGTTTGAATCACATACTCCTCGATTCGGTCTCCCATGTGACACATAGCCGCGTCCATCCGCATCGCCGCAACCGCCGCCATCTCGGCCATCCCCCAGGACACATTTCCTGTTCTTAACCCATTAACGCTTATCATCACCCTCCTGGCTGCTATCTCCTTCGCCTTCCCCAGACCCCGTTCCAGGGCCTCTATCATCACCGGCAGGTACTCCTTCATTCCTGGACCTCCCTGATGTTGGTCAATTCTCACATGAACTATAGCATAATGGGGCAGATGTCCCCCACTTGCCATGCCTACCCCCGTCCGGGTTATATTGAGTCGCCTGACTTCCTGCCTATAGCCCTCTCCGGCCTTCCATAGCTGATCTCTCACCTCAGCATGGTGGGCCTCCCCTTTAGCATCGGTAAAGATTATCAGGGCATCACTGCTGACCCCCCCGATGCTCCCTATGTAGCTATAGGCCCGGGCTCCATTCCTCAGGGTTACTCTCTTCGCCTCCGGGGGCACCATTTCAAGGTCCGGGGCGATCCCTTCTATAGGGGAAAAGGAGGGCCAAGTTGGGGGAACACGCCTATGTTCAACCCTGGGGATTCCTCTGCCGTCTTTTCTTGTCGTCCTTTTGGTGGCGGGGATTCGGATGAGTGCCTCTCCGTTTTTACGGTCCGCTTCCTTGGTGGGGGCGACCCCACTGAGGGCTCATCACCACCCCAGTTCTTCTTTTCTTTATCTTCTCCGCTGGGTCCATCCCCGAGCTGTATCTGGCGAAAATCCAGGTCCATCTCTTCTACACAACTCCGTATCAATGGTGTGGGCGTGGTCTGCTGTTCATTCAATTCTTCCTCCATACTGAGGCTTGGTTCAGTTGGTTCCTTTTCCTTCGTCTGACTCTGGGCCATTTCTGGCCGATCCTGGGTCCTTTCTTGTGGGTCTTCAGCCCCTCCTATATCCACCATCCTGACTTCCCTCAGCCGGTTAGGTGGGGGCTCAGAGGCATAGCTCTGCACCTCAGATCCCTCTTCTACTTCCTCAAGGTCGCTACCTAAGAACTCGCTCTGCCCTAAGCCCTGAGTTAACCTATCCCGGTCCTCCTGGGCTTGTCTCTTCTGCTCCTCTGCTTTCCCAGACGGCGAGGCCGTCCCATGGGGCTTGGTCTCTGCAGTCCTTGGTCCCAACCCTGGGTCATCCTCTTCTGGGCTAAGGTTCTTCTGCCCTGTCGCCATTTTTCTCATTCTTCTCATTCTTCTCTGTCTTTGTCTGATCGAGTCGTCTGTTCCTTAAAGCCTCCCTTAGGTACCAAATCGGGGTCAGGGATAAAGTTCAGACTGGTTGGCTATTCTACGCAGTCTTGGGATTTCCTCTAGAAATTCTCCGTCGACCTTCGCTCCTCTTCACTCCCGCTTGCTCCCTGCAATTACTGCGGGTTCGGCCCCCCCCTTTTTGTCCACACGGGGGAGTCGATCTTCTGTGCCTGCGCAGGCTCCCTCCTGCTGCACACTTTTTTATCTGGGGGGTCCAGATTAGTTGGACCTGAAACTCACTTTTTCAAGTCCCTGTTCGGGCGCCAAATGTAAAATCCCCCAGTTATGGTTCAGTCTCTGACTAGCAGAGTCTGTCACCGGGACCAGCTCTCCATCCTACGGGTAAGAAGTTGCGGTCTAGGAGAGGTTCCTCACTAGATTTCCTCAACTTATTTAAGCTGGTGTCGAGAAGATACGCCTAGCTCTCACTGCCTACTTCCAAACGTATGCCCCGCTCACTCCAATAACTGTCCTTCAGAGGAATAGCCGGGTGGCTCGAAGTCCAGCTATCGGTCACGTCTGTTAACGGCAGCTCTTCTCTCACGATTCGGGCTCTTGTTACAGGCTAGGAAACTTTAGCGGCTCGGACAGCGAGCCTCAGGGACAATTTGACAAAAATGTGGCTAAAATAACCCATAAGAACCTGTGTGTTAGTGCAGAGGCATAAACAAGTCTTCAAAATTCTGAATACAGATGTAATGTCCACAACGACGTCTTATGACAGTTTTTATATTTATTAAAGCAGATTAGCAAGGTTAAGCAACAGCATTGATTGGTTATACAATTTTATAATTCTAAAAAGGCAAATTAAAGCTGTGGCTTACTGATCAGTTCATCTGGTTGGTCAAGGACAGGCTGAGAAACGCATGTGCACCTTTGCGTTTTCAAGGCCGCTGGCAGGGAGGGAGAGAGAGAGAGCTCAAACGATCAGGCCTGCAGGTATGCTGATCCGGCCCTTCCTCCTTGCTAGCAGTGAGCTAGGCTAACCAAAAAGGCTCCAATTATTCCTTCAAGAAATGGGGAAAATTCGTAGATCCTGTTCCAAGCGTCTTTCTGTCTTCTTTTCTTGAAGTAAATCCTTCCAGTTAATCCTTCAGATGGGGGTCGCTCGTCCAGGTTTCAGCTAGTCCTTCTTCGTCTGAAAATCGCTCCAGGAATCCACCCAGAGTCCCTCTGCCTCCCTGTTTTATGCGCTCTCTCTCTCCTTGCTCGCCCTGCACCAGCCTTCATCTGATTGGTTCTCTCACCTTTGCATATGCATACATAATTTCCCTCAAACTCACATGACACTTCTGATTGGTTATTCACATATACAGAGGCGTGCATAATTTTACATAATCATGCATAACACACATCCCACAATGACTTCATATGTTTACAGCATGACATCTTCCATATCACCAATCCAAGGCCACCTTGTTTTTCTTGGCTATACAGCTCGTTAAGCTAAAGCTTATCAGCTAACGCTAACCCTTTTTCTAACGATCTACATACCAACGTATGTTCCAACGTTACATTAACTGATTGATTGATTGGTTCGTGTTTAATAACAGAATTCGGCAATGAACCTTCCGTCTGCAGTCCGGAGCCCATGTACCGCTTTCTGTACCAAACACACAGCCAAGGCCCTTCTGAACTGAGCTGACGACATCGCCATTTGACCCAGACACCTGGCCCATTATTGTGTATGGCGAAGTTACTTATGTTTACACTTATGCCCTCTCTCCTGCCCTGTTGACATTCCAAAGAGGAACATGCGCTCCGCTCCGTCCCTGTCCGTTTTTGACCCAACAAAAATAAGTTTCTCTTTTTTAACATACACTAACTAACACAGATCTATTACCAAATTCTGCTAATACATTTTGTTTCTGATCCTTGACTAATCACACACACATTTCATACATTTCATTGATTAGGAATTGCTTACAAATCACGTAAATCACCTCTTCTTCTGTTACTTCTGTTTACATTACATCACCCAGCTGCTGCCTGATCTTCTTCTCCTGTTTTTGTTAACCATATCAGTTGTTTTTTATTCCCCTGGATACACAGTGACCTCCACTCAGTCTGCAGCAGAGACTCACATTCCTGATCCAAAACATACCGAATACATCTTGTACATCTTTCTGTTCTGATCATTGAATTATTGAATCACCCATGTCATTGCTTATAGATTGATTCCAAATCACATCAATTACCACTTTTTCTGTTACTCCATTCTGGTCTATGTACCTCCTCATGTCACATCAGTCTTTCTCTTAACACTTCAACACACAGAGTTAATAGTGGTTATTGATTAGAAGCTGAGCTGATTCCAACGATCTCAGGGTCACTTGACACCACATAAAAACATTTTGCTAGAACATGCAAAATGTTAAACAGGTAACATTCACCTACTGACTGCCTACTTTACAGTCTAAGCTAAATAAATCCACCTTCCAATAGCTCCTGATTGGGAGCAAGAATAAGTCAAATAAACTAAATTAACCACCTTTAGTGTCTGTGTATTCAAATAATAGCAGTAATAATACCACCCCTTTATGTTAGGGCAAAATGAGCATTTTAGAGTAGGCTATAGCCAAAAACATGTGTAACGTTAATCTAAAAATGGTTCTGAAAGCAAATAGGTTACTCAGTCCAAGCATGACATATTTAGTTAGCGATACCCTTTAAGGTGAGAGACAACAGAATAATATTAGGCTCAATTAAATTAGCCATTTTTCTTTTCCTTTTTCTACTTGTAAACATCTTTTAAATCAAGTCAGGCTCCTGTACTGAAGGATAAGTAACCAATTCTATTGCATATATTGCAAATTTAGGCTACAATTGCACATATAGCAATACATCACCCTGACTCTGAAATAGATTCCCCATCAATGCTGTGAAGAAACTTCTCCACTTCCCCGGGCGTCTGGAAGACGATGTCTTTGCCCTCGTATGTCACCCGGAGCTTGGCTGGGTACTGAAGACCAGACTCTATTCCCTTGGAGTGTAGAGTCTGTTTCACCGCATAGTAGGCGTTCCGCTGGCGTTGCACATCGGCTGAAAAGTCCGAGAAAAGTTTCACCTGACGGTTGTTGTACATAATCGTCTTCTTCTTCCGCGCCATGTTCATCACCCGGACTTTATCTTTGAAGTTCAGGAATTTCGCGATCAGTGGTCTCGGACGTTCAGGTGTCGGCTTCTGCCTCTGTATGCCTGAAGTGGTGGCAGGTGGAGTAACTGCTATGCGGCGAGCCCGCTCGATCCGCAGCGGATGGGGGAAGTTCTCCGGTCCCAGGACTTCGGTGAACCAGTTCTCCAGAAAGGATTCAGCATCAGCACCCTGCACCTTTTCTTCCAGCCCAATGATGCGTAGATTAAAACGGCGTGAGCTGTTCTCAAGGTTGTCATTCTTTCCCGTAAGTTGTTTCACTTTAGCTTCCAACTCTGACACCGTTGCTGTTAGCTGTACTGTTACATCTTCCATGTCTCCTATGCGTTGTTCAGCTGTGGTCATCCGGCTTTTCATAGCATCCAAATCCGATCTATTGTGGGCTATGCCATTAATAATTTCCCGGTGGCGCTCTAAGGTTTCAGTCTTGAGAAGAGCAATGGCCTCCAACACTGCGTCTTGATTTTCGATATCCCGGCTTCGGCCATAGTTTGTTGCGTCCATCCTCTCGCTGTCCTCCACTGAACAGGTTGCTAGTTCGGAGTCAGCATGGAGTCCGCCACTTGGTGAAGTTTTTGTCGGCTTGTTAGGTTGATTGTCAGGATTAGTTTTGCCCTTTCTTGTGCCTGACATAGTTAACCTTGCTTTTAAATGTCTGCGTGTTCTTTTTGAGTTCGTTGTATGGATTTTTAAGGGAGTAGAATTTAGTAGTAGTACAGAGACCAAAAAGCAGCGTCTGCCTAGCACACCGCCAAGTTTGGACGATTTAAAAATGGTTTTACTTTTGTTAAAACCCGTAACTGATAAAAACTGGCCCTGACCACGCTGTCAATTTGCTTGTCAAACTTTAAGCTGCCATCAAAAATAACTCCAAGATTCCTCACAGAAGATTTAACTTCAAAAGCTAGATCACCAGAGTGTTGAGTTACCAAAGAAAATATACTCTGTTTTATCTTCATTTAAGTGCAGAAAATTTAGCCCTAACCACATTTTAATATCTGCAGTACAGTCAGAAAGGGTTTGAAGAGCACCACGTTTGTTTGGGAGCACAGGAAGATAAATTTGCAGGTCATCTGCATAGCAGTGAAAGGCTAGGTTGTGTCTGGCTATAATAGAGCCCAGAGGCAACATGTAGAGGGAAAACAATAAAGGGCCCAGTATGGAGCCTTGGGGCACCAAGGAGCACCAATGAACAAAGGAGCAGCAGAGGAGGACAAGTCGCCAATCATTACCCTAGGGTTGGACCAGGGTCAGGGTCGGTGGACCAGGGTTAGGGCTGGTTTGGGTCGGTGGACCAGGGTCAGGGTTGGTGGACCAGGGTTAGGGCTGGTTTGGGTCGGTGGACCAGGGTCAGGGTTGGTGGACCAGGGTCAGGGTTGGTGGACCAGGGTCAGGGTCTCCAGGGCAGATACTGCTGCAGACGCTAAGCTGTGTTAGCTCTCTGCAGGTATGCTGACAGCCCAGACCCAGAGAAGGTCATCTCTTACCTGGAGGCTCAGAAGCAGAGAGGAAGACCAGGTAGGGTTCAGGTTCGGGTCAGAAGTTTCTGTCTTTTGAAAACTAAAGTGTTTTTAACGAACTGTTCCTCCTCCAGCTGGTTTCTACGTCAGCGGCCTGAACCTGACCGAAGATGCTCCCTACATCCTCCTCCATCCCCTCCAGACCATGAGGAAGATCACAACCAAGGCCCTCCCCCTGCTGCTCCGCTGGACATGTGAACAGCAGCCTGGTCCTGGAGGGGGCGGAGTCAACATCGTCTGCTGTGACTTTGTGGGAATGAGTCAGTTCTGCTCCACAGTGATCGGTCTGAACTCCAAACTGCTGGGCAGAACCGCCACGCTCGGCGCCGGTACTGGAGCGAGGACTGGTACCTCTGCTGGTACCATGGTACCAGGTTAACCCACCCAGGATTTTACTGGACTTGTTTCAAACCAGACTGCTGTGATCAAGGATACGGTGGAGGTGCTGGATTTACACCTCGTTAGTGTCACACTAACGAGGTAAAATGTAACGGCATGTTTTTAGCTTTTCAGCTGGTTGTAACAAAGTAATTTGTTTTGGTGTTAACTGGAGTAGAACAGTATTAAGCAGATACATATGCCCTTAAACACCTCATTCAGCCCCACTTTTAAAACAAACTATCCCTTTGAGCTTACTTTTAATTTTAAAAAAGTATGGCAACTACTTTAAAAGCAGATAAAATAAAATGATCCACATAAAACAGACTGAGGCGACTTATCTGCTATAAACCCATCGTGCTGTCACATATTATTTCCTCCAGCAGGTCGCACACTGAGCTGGTGAGGCTGCTACGGTCAGGACAGCTAACCAGGGTTAGGGTTAGTTAAGGTTAGTTAGGGTTAGTGTTAGTTGGGGTTAGTTAGAGTTAGTTAGGTTTAGGGTTAAAACAAGGGCTGGGCAACGATTAAAAATTTTAATCGCGATTAATCGCATAATTTCCCTAATTAATCACGATTGATCGCATTGTATACACAAAATCAAATAATGAATTCAAAAGTAGTGTAAAGGTCACTTTTATTTAAATGTTCTGCTGCCATATGAACTAAAGTGTCATAACATTTGTTGTTCAAACACTTTTAACATCAGCACTTGTCAGTAACAGATTTAGGGCCTGATTTACTAAGATCCTAAATAAAGAGTACTAAATTGCGTGTGCACTGAAAAAGTTTGCGCGTGCTGTTGTTGTGTGTTTTGCGGGTGATCAACTAAGAATGCTCGCGCAATTGATAACGGGTGCAAACCGCAGTATTTAAATGAGGTGTTGCGTGTCTTACGGTTTGCGCCATGGAGAGTCTGGATGGAAAGCAGGATAGACGCAAGCGCAAAATGAAATTTGTCGAGTTGGAGTTAGAGATATTAGTGGAAGAGGCAAATAAACACATTCATGAACTAAAGCAAATAAATTTAAACATTACCAAAAGAAACGCAATATGGGAGAAAATCTGCGATAGAATAAATGCAGTTGGTAAGACAAAAAGAACGGCAGATGAGGTTAAAAGAAGGTGGCAAGATATAAGGCAAAGAACTAAAGAAAAAGTGGCCTTTAATAAAACTTCGGCAAACAAGACAGACAGGTGGTTAAGTGGCCGTTGAGAAGTTCAAGCCTCCATAACCGCGGAGCGCTGTCATTACGGAGATGCGTCTCTGCGCGCAGCTGTGGCATCAATGAGTGGAGCTGTGGCTGGAGCCGACTCGTCCTCACACACTACTCATTCGTAAAAAAAAGTATATGTTTTTTCATAAAATCCATCCATCCATCCATCCATTAGCTTCCGCTTATCCGAAGTCGGGTCGCAGCTTCAGAGCAGCAGCTTCAGAGGTCCAGATCCCCCGGCCGCTTCCACCAGCTCCTCTGGGAGAATCCCGAGGCGTTTTTCATAAAATGATGTAGAAATAACCCATTTTATTACAACTGAAATTGTGCTTGGGAGGAGTATTTTCACCGGACATTTTGACCGGAGAGATTATAAAATCCCGGACTTCCGCATATTTTACCAGACAAAGTCCAGCAATTACCAGACAACGGAAACCCTGGTGCCTCCTGTGGCAACCTTTTGCTGAATAATACTCGATTTAACATTCAAATAAAATATTTCTCCTTTTGCATGTGCAAACAAATTTACACGAGTCCGAAAGACTCTCTCTCTGCGTATTCTTTGATTTTGGCGATGTCGCCTCCTTGCCACAATAACAGCAGCCATCGGTGCGTAATGCTGGGCACATTAGCACCTTCCTTTCGAACGTACTAAATACAGACGCAATCACAATCCCCGCAATTACTTTCAGGGTTGGTAAATCTCATTGCGTGTGGTAAATGGACCTATTTGCATTTTCCCCTCCCAGTATTTTGCGCTTTCTGGCGGGTACGCCCCATATTGTTTATTCATCAGGGCAAAAGTGCTAAATGAACAGCGTGTGCTATTTTGCTGATTTGAGAGGCGCAGTCCTCTTTGCACGCGGTTAGTAGATCAGCTTGCGCATTGGTTTGCGGGTGATGTCAAGTTTGCACACGTTTTTACGCACGCAAACCTTTAGTAAATCAGGCCCTTAGTGTTAATCACATCTTAAAAAATGTAAAATAAAATAAAGCTTATTGCCACTGCCAGGGCATTAATGTCATCCTGTTTTTATAAAAAATATTTTAAAAAAGTTTACAATCAAAATCCAACAAAATGATTGTGTCTCAGCACAATCAGAACATTAAAACAGGTAATTTCTGAGGTAACAGCAGAAACTTTTAACGGGGAGTTCAATGGTTTTTCATTTTTTAATCTTACACAAAAAAAAAAAAAAAAGCCTGTTTTTTATATTTCAATGTTAGACTTGGATCAAAAATACGAAATAAAAAAAATGGGCCACAGAACTGAATTTGTTTTATAATGGAGGACTGGACTTTCTGTTGTCATTACACATCTGTGCCACTAGATGGAGCCGCACTGCAGTAACCAGCTAGAGAACAGCAGGACAGTGAACACATGGAGCAGATCTGATGGAACATGGAGGAATGACGACAAAGTTTTGTTGCTGTCTAGAATTTTATTTCCAGACAGAATTGTTAATATTTCTACCTGAGTTGCTACCTGAACTGTAAAGTTCATGGATTTTTACCGTTCTCCATGTCTGTTTTAGCTTTTCATGTTTACCTGTGAATTGTCTGCCGGTTCTGCAGCAGTCAGAGACAGACTTTTCAAAACAAAAGCAAGTGAGCAACATGCGTTAACGCGCGATAAAGTAAATGTCGGCATTAATAAATTAATGCGTTAACGCAATAATAACGCGTTAACTTGCCCAGCCCTAGTTAAAACACATCCAGCTGTGTGGGACTGTGGTCTGTAGGGTTAGGGGTTAGGGACAGGGTTAGGGGTTAGGGGTTAGGGGGTTAGGGTTAGGGGGATTAGGGTTAGGGGTTCCCATGAACTGATCTGGGCCTCGTGAACAACCCTGACCCTTTCACACACTCACATTTGGATTTACAAAAAGTGACTAATGTGAGAATGTGTAATACGCTGTGAATATTTCTTGGATGGCGTTCACACTTCTGTTGGTGTTTTGTCCGTTGGCGATGGACCTCCAAACATGAGGAGGCGTCGCCCCAATCTCCATCCCACCACACCTGAATAACATCACAAACTCCCCAGTCTGTAAATAATTTCCATGTCAGCAACTTGAGTTTAGTTTGGGGCAGTCCTGGTTATTCAGTCTCTTAGGTACAGTAGCACTCTACAAGGATCAGTGATCTGTTGGCCCCTGACCACGACTGGCTGCTCAGTGGGTTCAGATCTGAGTTGGGTCTGACGTTGGAGAGAGAGACAGAGAGGAGCCACACATCACCTGTTCCCTTACAGGTGCTGATGATGGGTTTCCTGGCAACCAGGAGCATCCAGAGGGAGCTGGTAGAGCGGTCAGGAGTCCGTCTGGTCTGGGTTGTGGAATAGCAGCTGTAGGGGGCGCGCTCATCGGCATGTCAGGTATTTAAGGTCCCCATATGATGTGGTTGACCAGGTGAACATTAAACTGCAGTTAGCATTGATAGCCGGTTTAGGCTATCGCTTAGGCGCCACTTTTGTATGTCAATAGTATGAATTTTCATTCCATAAACATGCAAAAAAACATGTGATACACAAATGTTCCTGACTAATGTTGGTTGGAGGTGTCCTGGATCAACCCAGGACTCCTACGTCCTTAACCCAACCCTAACCCTATGTCCTCACCCCAACCCCAACCCTAACCCTAACACTACGTCCTCACCCCAACCCTAACCCTTGTGGAGGAAATTTTTTATTTGGTTTATATTAATCTTGCCATTTTACTTGTCTCTAACAATATGTTTAAAAGTGATTTGTCTGTGTCACACAAGACCAATACACATCATAATGTGTGACAGAGACAAAAGCACGGGGGTCAGCTGTTGATCAAGGAGACACAGTGGGGGTCAGCTGTGACTTCCTAAATTCAATTAGCATCAACTAAATAACTTCTTGATCAAGGGACTTTTTAACATTGCTAAACTCAATCAGTCTGTTTTAAACAAATGCCTCTGTATGACATCCCTAAACTCAAACAGTCTGTTTGCAGACAAATGGCTAAGGCAACTGTCTCTGCCTCCACCACCACCTGCTGTGTCTACACTCTGTATGCAAACCTGTAACACCTTGCTGTCTTGGTATAAAGATCAGCTTAATCTTTGTATCTGGAGAGTCATCAGCCAGCACTCTGCGGAGTGGTGGCTGGTCGCTCTCCTTGTGCGCACAAGTATTTGTATGTCTGTCTTTTTTTCTCTGTAATAAATTCTATTCTGATTTTCTCATCAAGATCGGATCTTATTTTTTTCCACAACAGTTTGGCGCCTACTGACTCCATCTCCACCTGAGCCACCAGAGAGAACACAACGTAGCTGGACACTCCGACACTCTTAACCATCGCTAGCCTAAGCCTGCCTGAAGAAGGTCCTTTTAAGGACCGAAACGTCGCGACAGGCTCGGTATTATATAGTTTGAATTTTTTTGTATATTTTATACAGTTTTACTGTGTATTTTTTTTTTTTTTATAAAATACGAGTGTCAAAAGTGAAAAGGTGTTTCCTTCCTGTGACACTAGTGAATACAAGTTATTTTACGCCACAATTTGGCAAATTTTCTTTAGATCCTGTGTTATTTTTTAATGAGAAGTCTTTAGTCAAGTTTTGGCACACAATGTCCCACGATTGGGACCACCAAGAAGACGGCTGGACCCGGGTGAGTTATCGCCGGGGCCGTCTGCAGCAGCCTTACCGGCAACCACGCACCACTTCCCAGACAGCGCGCCGGACGGACTCGTATCCCCGCCGGAGATGGCAACCCCAGGACGGAATGCGATCCTACGCCTCAGTGACCAGAGGTAGGCAACGCCACCCCCGTGGCCCTCCATCCCGATCCAACGACTGCTGTTTCGGCAACCATCCCTGGCACAACATGGCGGCCGCTGTTGCACGGACTTCAGCGCGAGCCGTGAAGTGCACGCAGCCCCGCCGATTAACCAACGCCGACGTCCCGGTGCGGAGAGAAAACAGCGACAACCTCGCCAACAACCGGTACGTAAGCAAAATGATGATTGGAATAACCGGACACAACACAGGGTGATGTCCGATGACCCAGACTTTACGAACAAAGTGCGGATCATTCATAAAATTATTAAATCGATCCATCACCTGAAAAACGCCTCTGGAACTGATGCACCTCCCATAATTGCAAAAACCACCGTGAATTTGGCCACCTTTATTAAACCGGCTGCCTCCAACGACAAAACCCAGTTGCTGTTGGAGGGAAATGCAAAAAATTGGGAATACAATGCCATACTCATTTTAAGACAGCATTATGAGGACAATATGAACAGTGACATCCAGGTTCTGGCAAATTTCCCGAATCGAGACTGGAAAGGCCCCTTTATAATAGCTGTGACCTGGGCCAGGAGGAACCTGGGCCGTAGACTTAAGACTGAAACCATCCAACAGACGGAGGTATTTCTCACCTCCAACCTCACACCCCACCAGTCCATACCACCCAGAGACAATCCACCGAACCAGATTATCCCCCCGCAGATGCATACCACCACCACCTCTGCACAGGTCCACACCGACAGGATCCCGCCCACACCTGCAGTAACCACGCCTCCTCACTGACTACAACCACACTGATGGCGATAGGGACGGAGCACAGCAGAGGGGACCGGTCCACCGACCCACGAGGCAACGAGGGCCTCCATCCCCATTCGCCTCCTCCTCTCTCCCTCCCTCCTCCTCCTCCCTCCCTCCCTCCCTCCCTCCCTCCTCTCCTCTCTCCTCCCCTCCTCCTCCTCCTCCTCCCTCCTCCTCCTCCTCCCTCCCTCCTCCCTCCTCCTCCTCCTCCCTCCCTCCACCTCCTCCTCCCTCCCTCCCTCATCCCCCTTCCCTCCCTCCCTCTCTCCCTCCCTTCTTCCCCCCTTCTCTCCTCCCCTCCTCTTCCTGCCTCTTCCTCCAGACCTCCGTCACTCCAGACCATCCAGCTACTCCCCAAACAGCAGAGACAGCAGAGGGAGAGCAGAGAAAGCCAGAGACCCACCAAGACCATGATGGCACCAACCACTCCAGGACCGAGTGGCGCAGCAGCCTCCACTTTTCCTCGTCCACGCAACCCCTGTGTGGCCCTGGAGGATTTACTGATTTCAGAATTGTCTGATCAGGAGACAGTGACTCTAAGCCCCAGCCCAGTTTCCCGGAGAGCACTTTCCCCTTTCCCCAGACTTGCTCCACTGGGAACTCGGAGGAAATCCGACCCCACACCCCTCATACCGGAACCACAGCAACGGAGGGACGACGAGACCGCCACCCCCCGGGTGACTCCAGCACCATCCTCGGCAGATCCACCACAACCCACCATCCAGGACCTTGAGATTCAGCAGCATCCGACGGTCCAGACCACATCACCACTCACACCCACACGTAGACCCACCAGACATTTGAACACGCTGAAGAAGCTAAAAGACTGGTCTCTGTTATGATGAAAAAGTTTTTATTATTGGTGACTCTAATGTGGCCAGATTTCCTCCCTTTCAAAATCAGGACCTGCAGGTGGACAGCTACCCTGGAGCGACCTTCCGCCACGCAGAGGCCATCCTACAGAAAACTGTGTGTGACACGACGGTCAGTACTGTTATCCTGTCCTTCGGGATAAACAGCAGAAACCAAAAAACTCATGCCACGACGGTGAAGCAGCTACAGGGAGCTCTCAGGGTGGCAAAGAACAAATTTCCAGAAGCCACAATTCTGGTACCGTTGATTTGAATCTTCCACAGAAGGAGAAGCTGAACCTCCAGGTCCTAAACAATTATGTCGCAAAAAATTGTGACTCCATCCCTCACCTGCCCACCAAGGACTTCGAGACCGAGTGGGATAAGGTCCACTGGACACACCACACAGCCTCCCGCATGCTTGGCCACTGGCTGAACCAGGTAAACTAAATGTTTACCTGGTTTACCACAAGCCTGTTCCAGGAGGGGTATAAGAATGTGATGGTGTTAGTGAGTAAAGCGATACTAACAACTTCACAACTCTCCTTACTGAACAGGGGCCTAACATTTATCCCCACTAGGGGGGAGCAGTAAAAATGTTAGACCGCAGGCCAGATATGACCTCCAGAATTACCATAGGAGACTGAAATTGTCGGCCTACTATGGTGAGGACGGAACTTCGGAAAAGCTGCCTTTTACTGCCGCTTCTAATTGGACACCCCCAGATGTTAGCATGCCCCCCCATATTTTAGAATTAATTAGGTTGGATCTTGATTATTTCTAAAATTCCTTTAGGACCCTCAGAACCCAACCCAATCTGACTCATGAAGAAAGTTCATCCCTGAAAGATTTAGCCCAAAATAAAGAAATTGTGATCAAGCCGGCAGATAAGGGCAGCGTGGTGGTGGTGATGGACACAGAGCAGTATTTGTGGGAAGGTCATAGACAATTGGCAGACCAAAAATATTATTCTAAATTGAAAAAGCCAATTTATTTGGAAACATTGGCTCAAATTATCCCCATTTTCCAAAAATTATATGAGAAAAATTTATCAATGCCAAACAACGAAATTATTTAATTGGAAATTCTGAACCCAGACCCAGATATTTTTATTTACTCCCCAAAATACATAAGGACCCAGCTAATTGGAGCAAACCCTTTCAAATTCCCCCAGGGCGTCCTATAGTGTCTGACTGCAGCAGTGAGACCTATAGATCAGCCGAATTCATTGATTATTACCTCAACCCATTGGCTACCAAACACAAAAGTTATATTAGGGATACTTATGATTTCATTGAAAAAGTAAAAAAAAAACTACAAATTGCCCCAAATTCCATTCTATTCACAATTGACGTAGACAGTTTATATACCAATATTGACATAAAAGAAGGCATCCAATCAGTTAAAAACATTTTCTCCAAATTTTATGATAAAAAACGGCCCGACAAAGAATTATTACAATTATTGGAAATCAATCTGACCAAAAACGATTTTGAATTTGACGGGCAATACTTCCTACAAATCAAAGGCACAGCCATGGGCAAAAAAATTGGCCCTGCATATGCAGATATTTTTATGGCTGAATGGGAAACTGCTGCACTGGAGAAATGTGAGAAGAAACCCCTGCATTATTACAGGTATCTGGATGATATCTGGGGCATCTGGATGCACTCGGAGGAAGAGTTCAATATTTTCCTGGATACCCTCAATAATCACAACCCTTCCATCAAATTGAAAGCCACAGTTGACCAAAATTCAACTAATTTCCTGGACACAACATTTAAAGGACCTAAATTCACACAACACAACCAATTGGACATAAAAGTTTATTTCAAGGAAACAGACACACATGCATTATTGCACAAAAATAGTTACCACCCAAAACACACATTTGCTGGACTCATTAAATCCCAATTATTGAGATTTCATAGAATCTGTACACGAAAAGATGATTTCAAACGTGCCACCAAGGTGCTGTTCTCCGCTTTGTCCACCAGAGGGTACTCCAGAACCTTCCTCAGAAGCTGCTTCAAAACCTTCCTCCAGTTAAATCCCATCCAGGTCTCAGCTGCTCTCCCCTTCATCACCACCTACTCACCCTCCACCGTTAACTTCGTTAGGAGAATAAAAGACAATTTTCAGACGGTTATGGAGGGAAAACAACCTGAACGGGACCTCCGAATCATTGCTGCATTCAGGAAAAATAAAAACCTGAAAGATTACCTGGTCAGGTCAAAGGTCAAGCATCGGGAGGGACAGCATCTGGTACCTAAGACAAATGATTTTAAACAAATCAACTGGATACATAATTCACAAACACAAAAGGTATTTAAACTCCCCATTTGAGGTACTACAACTTCAGAAAATTGTGTTTATGTTATTATTTGTAAAAATTGTGGTAAGAAATATGTGGGTGAGACTGGTAGAACAATACACCTCCGCTTCCAGGGCCACAAACAGAACATTTTAAAACGACAGAATACTGACCGTCATGTGGTCCACCATTTTGTGGGTCACGGCTGGGACGCGGTGCAGGCCTCGGTCCTGGAGTGCAATCCACACTGGACCACGAGCCAGAGACGCAGAGCTGAAAGGAATTGGATCAATAAATTAGGAACAACGTATCCACAGGGGCTGAATGAAAGAATCTTTTTTCGACCCTGACCCCCAAAATTCCTCAGTACGTCACCCTCAGCTCTGACCTCCACCATGGCTTTAAGCTAACCCTAAATTTGTTTTAATTCGACCCCCAACTCAATTTTGATATCTGGCCTTAACCTCAGCCCCTCACATTTATCCTGATTGGGCACTAACCCCAATTCAGCCCAACCTGATTTATGTATGGCCCTAACCCCACCCTTCTCCCCCCTCCCTCTAACCCCCCCCCCCCCCCCCCCCCCCTATCTAACCCTAACCCCACCCCCCTCCGAGGAACCCGAACCCCACCCCCCCCCCCCCCTATCTAACCCTAACCCACCCGGCCCCCCCCCCCCCCCCCTTCTAACCCGAACCCCACCCCCTCTTCCCCCCCTTCCCCCCTTCCTATCTAACCCTAAACCCCACCCTTCTCTCTTCCCCCCCTTCCCCCCCTTCCTATCTAACCCTAACCCCACCCTTCTCTCTTCCCCCCTCTTCCCCCCCCGAGCGAACCCAACCCCACCCGGCGCCGGCCCCCCCCCCCCCCTAGCGAACCCCGAACCCACCCCCCCCCCCCCCCCCTAACCCTAACCCCACCCTTCAGAGGCCCCCTCCCCCCTTCCCTATCAAACCTAAACCCCCCCCCCCCTTCTCTCTTCCCCCCTCTTCCCCCCTTCCTATCTAACCCTAACCCCTATGGCGCGGGATCGGGGCCAAAATTAAGACTATTGCGCAGCCGGCGGTGTCTACATCCTTGTCGCAGGAGGCTATGTCCAATCCGAAACCGGCTATTGATCTGATCACTGATAGGCCTGCATCAACAACTGAGTGGCTGGCGCCGGCAACTGAGCAGGCGCCTACTCACGTTACTTGGTCGGTAACCTTCGTGTCGAACCCAGCAACTCATTGGATCGCCTACTGTCGCTGACGTGCGTTATCATTGGAGAGGCTAACGACTAGCATGCCTAGGCTGGTCACCCACCGGATTGTCTACTCCCTCTGTTATCCATTAGCATGGATAGGCTGGCGTTAGCATTGGAGAGGCTGGCGACTAGCATTCCGAGGCTGGTCACCCACTGGATTGTCTACTCCCTTTGTTATCCATTAGCATGGATAGGCTGGCGTTAGCATTGGAGAGGCTGGCGACTAGCATTCCTAGGCTGGTCACCCACCGGATTGTATACTCCCTCTTTTATCCATTAGCACGGATAGGCTGGCGTTAGCATTGGAGAGGCTGGCGACTAGCATTCCTAACTGCGGTCAAGCCAGCCGTCTCTCCTTTTTGCGAAGTCAAGTGAGCCGCTCCAACATTTCAAGTGCTCATGTGTTACAGGCTTTACGGTAAATGGACGGCTGCGGGTGAGAAAGTCAGCGCTAGGAGGCCACAGCGTGTATTAATATCCGGTTTTCAAAATAAAATGTGAGTTATTGAAAGGCGTGTAAGTGTGATCTTTACTAGTTTTGAATCATTATGTCACATGACCTAGAGGCTATTGAAATAAATTGATGATTTATTGATGAGGAATGTTTAAATGGAATAAAAAGAGGTGTATCTCAACCAGCCAGTGTAGTACTGTGATCCTGCACTGATTTTGAGTCATTAGGTCACATGACCTGGAAGCTATTGAGCTAAAATGCTAATATTTACATTAAAAAATTATTATAAAATGTCAGAAATGTTAAAGTGGAATAAAAAGCGGTGTATCTCAACCAGCCAGGGGAGTACTGTGATCCTGCACTGATTTTTAGTCATTAGGTCACATGACCTGGAAGCTATTGAGCTAAAATGCTAATATTTACTTTAAAAAATTAACATAAAATATTAGAAATGTTAAAAAAGAATAAAAAGAGGTGTATCTCAACCAGCCAGTGTAGTACTGTGATCCTGCACTGATTTTGAGTCATTAGGTCACATGATACACCTCTTTTTATTCCACTTTAACATTTCTGAGATTTTATAATAATTTTCTACAGTAAATATTAGCATTTTAGCTCAGTGCAGGATCACAGTACTCCCCTTGTTGATGCAGGCCTATCAGTGATCAGATCAATAGCCGGTTTCGGATTGGACATAGCCTCCTGCGACAAGGATGTAGACACCGCCGGCTGCGCAATAGTCTTAATTTTGGCCCCGATCCCGCGCCATAAACCCCACCCTTCTCTCTTCCCCCTCCCCCTTCCTATCTAACCCTAACCCCCACCCTTCTCTCTTCCCCCTCCCCCTTCCTATCAACCTAAACCCCTTCCCCCGCCCCGGCCGCTAACCCAACCCCACCCGGCTCTTCCCCCTCCCCTTCCATCTAACCCTAACCCCACCCTTCTTTCTTCCCCCCCCTCTTACTATCTAGCCCTAACCCCTAACCCCTATCCTGACCCTAACCCGAACCCCCCTGGTCCCCCTTCCTATCTCACCCTAACCCCACCCTTCTTTCTTTCCCCTTCCTATCGAACCCTAACCCGAACCAGGCGGGCCGCCCCCGGCCGACGCACCCGAACCCACCCGGCGGGCGGGCCCGGGCCGAGCGAACCCGAACCCGAACCAGGCGGGCCGCCCCCGGCCGACCGCACCCGAACCCACCCGGCGGGCGGGCCCCCCGGGAAACCCGAAGCCCCAAGCGAACCCAACCCCCCCCCGGGCCCCGGGCCGAACCCGAACCCCAACCCGGCGGGCCGCCCCCGGCCGACCGAACCCGAACCCCACCCGGCGGGGGGCCCGGGCCGAGCAACCCGAACCCAACCCCGGGCGGGCCCGGGCCGAGCGAACCCGAACCCCAACCGGGGCCCCCCCGGCCGAACCGAACCCGAACCCCAACCCGGCGGGCGGGCCCCGGGCCTAGCGAACCCGAACCCCAAACCCGGCGGGCCGCCCCGGGCCGACCGAACCCGAACCCCACCCGGCGGGCGGGCCCGGGCCGAGCGAACCCGAACCCCAACCCGGCGGGCCGGCCCCGGCCGACCGAACCCGAACCCAACCCGGGGGCGGGGCGCCGGGGCCGAGAGCGAACCCGAACCCCACCCGGCGGGCCCCCCCCGGCCGAAAAACCCGAAACCCCCCGGCGGGCGGGACCCGAACCCGAACCCAACCCTTCTTTTTCCCCGAAGCGAAACCCTAACCCCAACCCTTCTTTCCGGCCCCGGCCGACCTAACCCGAAACCCCACCCGGCGGGCGGGCCCGGCTAAGCGAACCCTAACCCCAACCCTTCTCCTCCACCAACCGAACCCCACCCGGGAGGCCGCCCCCGGGCCGAGCTAAACCCTAACCCCACCCTTCTTCTTCCCCTTCCTAGCTAACCCTAACCCACCCTTTCTCCTCCCCCCCTAACCCGAACCCCACCTTCCCCCTCCCCCTTCCTATCTAACCCTAACCTCACCCTTCTTTCTTCCCCCTCCCCCTTCCTATCTAACCCTAACCCTACCTTTCTCTCTTCCCCCTTCCCCTTCCTATCTAACCCTAACTCTAACCCCTCCCCCTTTTGCACTATTTGGCCCTGACCCGTAACCCTCATCTCTATCCCATACTTACCGGACCCGGCCCTGACCCTGACCAGTCTCATCCACGCATCTCACCTGGACAAAGGACTCTGCCTACCTGTGGAGAAAAAATTAAAGAAATGTCATTAATTATTCCAATATTTAGGTTGGATGTCTTGATGTGGAACATTGTGTTTTATATATATATGTGTGTATGTGTGGGGTTGGGTGTGGCTGGGCGGGCCTGGGCTGGGTGTGGCTGGATGGAGTGTGCACTGACCAAAATATTAGATGTTCTAACCCTACGTCCTCACCCCAACCTTAACCCTACGTCCTGACCCCAACCCTAACCCTACATCTTCACTCCAACCCTAACCCTAGCCCTATCCCTACATCCTAACCCCAACCCTAACCCTACATCCTCACCCCAACCCTAACCCTAACCCTACATCCTCACCCCAACCCTAACCCTACGTCCTCACCCCAACCCTAACCCTACGTCCTCACCCCAACCCTAACCCCAACCCTAACCCTACGTCCTCACACCAATCCCAACCCTAACCCTACGTCCTGACCCCAACCCTAACCCTACGTCCTGACCCCAACCCTAACCCTAGCCCTATCCCTATGTCCTAACCCCAACCCTAACCCTACGTCCTCACACCAATCCCAACCCTAACCCTACGTCCTCACCCCAACCCTCACCCTAGCCCTATCCCTACGTCCTAACCCTAACCCTACCTGCTCACCCAAACCCTACGTGCTCACCCCAACCCCAACCCTAACCCTACATCCTCACCCCAACCCTAACCCTAGCCCTATCCCTATGTCCTAACCCCAACCCTAACCCTACGTCCTCACCCCAACCCTAACCAACCCTAACCCTACGTCCTCACCCCAACCCTAACCATAGCCCTATCCCTACATCCTAACCCCAACCCTACGTCCTCACCCCAACCCTAACCTTAGCCCTATCCCTACGTCCTAACCCCAACCCTAACCCTACGTCCTCACCCCAACCCTAACCCTAGCCCTATCCCTACATCCTAACCCTAACCCTACGTCCTCACCCCAACCTCAACCCTAACCCTAAGTCCTCACCCCAAACACAACCCCAAACCTAACCCTACGTCCTCACCCCAACCCTAACCCTAGCCCTACATCCTCACCCCAACCCTAACCCTAGCCCTATCCCTATGTCCTAACCCCAACCCTAACCCTACGTCCTCACCCCAACCCTAACCAACCCTAACCCTACGTCCTCACCCCAACCCTAACCATAGCCCTATCCCTACATCCTAACCCCAACCCTAACCCTACGTCCTCACCCCAACCCTAACCCTAGCCCTATCCCTACGTCCTAACCCCAACCCTAACCCTACGTCCTCACCCCAACCCTAACCAACCCTAACCTTACGTCCTCACCCCAACCCTAACCATAGCCCTATCCCTACATCCTAACCCCAACCCTAACCCTACGTCCTCACCCCAACCCTAACCCTAGCCCTATCCCTACGTCCTAACCCCAACCCTAACCCTACGTCCTCACCCCAACCCTAACCCTAGCCCTATCCCTACGTCATAACCCTAACCCTACATCCTCACCCCAACCCTAACCCTAGCCCTATCCCTATGTCCTAACCCTAACCCTAACACTAACCCTACGTCCTCACCCCAACCACAACCCCAACCCTAACCCTACATCCTCACCCCAACCCCAACCCTAACCCTATCCCTACGTCCTCACCCTAACCCTAACCCTAACCCCAACAGCATGGAGGCGTTGAGACTCCAAGCTGGGCGGGTCCAGGATGGACAGCTCCTTGCTGAGTGATGATCAAGATTCAAGATTCAAGTGTCTTTATTGTCATTATGCAGGCATAACGAAATTTTGCATGAGTCAACATGCAGCCCAACCGAGCTGCCACCCAGACCCAAGAACATACATGTCCTTTAGACAATATAAAGGACAAGTGAGATGCTATTCATGTCTTAAGCAGATGTTTAAATGTTTGGTTTATGTTCAGGAGGACATCAGCCATGTTCCTCAGGTCAGCAGGGGTCAACACTCGTCTAGTTGGACACTGAGTGTCTATTTCTCATCAACTATCTCGTTTATATGACTGGACCATCCGGTCACGTGACCCGTTCTATCCAGTCGCCAGAGCCATAAAGTAGAAGATCTCAGTGAGACGCAGTCACATGGTTCAGGTGTCCATCCAGTAGTTCAACCATCTGACTGCTGTAGGTCTGCTTGGATGGATTCAGGTGAAGATACGGTAGCGATAGAATAATATTTCTGTTAGCGTGGCAACGATAACACAGCTGAACACGTTAACAGGATGAACGCATTCATCTGGTATCAACTCATTTCACTGAAGGCCTGACTCAGTTTAAGATCATCTGTGTTGGATTAAAATAATGTCATTATAGAAAAAGCTGAATGTTTACCACCATTTATTTACTGATTTATTTCCATTTTCTGTATTTGCCATGATGCTAACATACCCATAGGAGGTAGCAAATGATCCAAGACTTGGAGAAAATGGTGGTGGGTTCAATAATGAAGAAGTGAGAGACATGGCTGAAAACTTTAATATTGAAGTAAGGACCACACCCGGGTACAGTCCCTGGAGTAATGGCCTGTTAGAACGCCACAATCAAACTCTGACTGAGATCATACTGAAAGTGAAAACTAGTACTGGATGTGACTGGAGTACTGCCATGGACTGGGCTCTTATGGCAAAGAACTGTATGCAAAGTGTCCATGGTTACAGCCCACATCAGCTTGTGTTTGGGCAAAATCCGAACCTACGCTCTGTGCTGATTGACAAAGCACCTGCTCTACAGGGCACCACAAAAAGTGAGTGGGTGGCCAATCACATATCAGCTCTGCACACGGCAAGGAAGGCCTTTACAGAGGCAGAATGTTCCGAGCGGATAAGGAGAGCACTAAAGAAGCAGCTGCGTCACAACGATGAAAAGTATGAACTGGGGGACAAGGTGTTTTACAAACGTGTGGACTGTCCAGAGTGGAAAGGGCCAGGAGTGGTCATTGGGCAGGACGGTGCTGTTGTTTTTTGTGAGACATGGAGGCACCTGTGTCAGAGTTCACCAACTCAGGCTGAGGAAAGTCACTCAGGAACATGAGGAACCTCACATTAGCTGTGAAAAAGAAGATGGTGAGGAACAACGCTCATCTGACACATATGAGGATATAGAGGAGACAAATGTAGAAAGTGCCGATAATGACCCGCTGTCCGCCTCGGAAAATGCAGCAACAGAGAGACAGGATGATGTAAACACAAATGTAAAGACTGGCCAAATTGTGATGTTCAGACACGCGCCAAATGGTGGTTCACAAACAGCAAAAGTGTTAGGACGTGCTGGCAAAGCCACAGGAAAATATAAGAGCTGGTATAACTTGGAGCTGCTTAAGCCAGCTGAGGTGGCTGGTAACATTGCAGCAGTTGATCTGTCGCAGTTGGAGGATCTTCAAGTCCAGGTTCAGGCCTCCAGCTCTGACACATGTGAGGATGTTTTTGTGACTAAGGATGTGTCATTTGATGAAGCCAAGACCAGTGAAATAAAAAGCTGGATACAAAATGAAGTGTTTGAAGAAGTTGAGGACAAAGGACAAAAGTGCATCTCCACTCGTTGGGTGTGCACTCTGAAAGAGACAGAAAATGGACTAGTACCAAAGGCTAGGCTTGTGGCACGAGGTTTTGAGGAGTTGCAAGTTTCTGAGCTACAAAAGGACTCTCCAACCTGTGCTTCAGAGTCTCTGAGGCTCCTTGTGGCAGTGAGTTGTCAAAAACAGTGGCAACTTCATTCGATGGACATAAAATCTGCCTTCTTACAAGGACTGGAACTGTCGAGAGACATCTTTATTAAACCTCCTCATGAGGCAAACAGCACAGGAAAACTTTGGAAACTGAGAAAATGTGTGTATGGTTTAGCTGATGCTTCACTGTATTGGTACAACAGAGTGAAAAGCATAATGATTGAAGCAGGAGGTGTCATATCTAAAGTTGACCCTGCAGTTTTCTACTGGCTAGATGAGAACAAAACTGTTACTGGTGTACTGGCTTGTCATGTTGACGATTTCATTTGGGGGGTACACAAATGTTTTCAATGACTGTCATACCTTATCTCAAATCCAAGTTTAATGTTGGTCGTGAAGCTCAGGATAGCTTTTCTTATGTGGGTGTGGATTTTGTTACTCTGGAGAAAAAGGTGCAGATACACCAAGAGACTTACATTCAGCAGTTACAGCCCATACCACTCACGTCTGCACGGGCAGTAGAGCCAGGCTCACCCCTCACTGAAGCAGAGAGAGACCAGCTCAGATCTAAGATAGGGCAGCTTCTGTGGGTTGCCAGACAAACCAGACCCGATGTCATGTTTGATGCAAGTAAGTTGGCATCAAATCTCAAACCGGCAACTGTACAGACTATTAATGAAGCAGAGTTGTGTGCAAACTCAAGGCCAAGTCAGTTGAATTAAATTTTCAGCACCTTGGTGAAGAGAGCAACTTAAAGATTGTTACCTTCACTGACGCGTCTTTTGCAAATCTTGCAGATGGGGGTACCCAAGGTGGGCACCTAATTGTTTTGATGGGTGACAATGGACAGTTCTCTCCAATTTCATGGCAGTCAAAAAGAATCAAGAGAATTGTCAGAAGTACTCTTGCAGGTGAAACGCTAGCCATGTCTGAAGGGATTGACAATGCCATTTTTCTTTCGATATTGTTTTCTGAGCTGAATGCTGGTTGCACTGATCACACTGTACCGATAATCTGTGTCACTGACAGCTTCTCCCTTGTTGATGCACTTAAGTCTACCAAGTTTGTTACTGAAAAGAGACTGCGCTTAGAAATCAGTTAAATCAAAGAACTGATTCAAACCCAGAAGGTTCATCAAGTACTGTGGTCAGACACTAAAGAGCAACTGGCAGACTGTCTAACTAAAAAGGGAGCCTCCTCAGCTATGCTGCTTAAAGCTCTCAGCGACGGACGCTGGACTGTCAACTGAACTGAGTCAAATGAGAGTTAAATGAATGTACTGTTCATACTAAAGCATCCATGTTATATTGTTTCTATGTTTAAGGTTCAAAGACTTATTTTTTTGCAGGGAGTCTTAAAAATATATTTTTATGTGTTTTTTGTTTTTTTTTATAAAGAGAGTGAGATTGTTAGCTCTTGGGTTTATGTTTACCTTTCACGCCTCATGGCTAGGGGGCGCTACTGCTCCTTTTGAATGTATGATGTGAATCTGGGGGGTTGCGTAGGTTTATGTTCCGGTTGGTGTTGTACCTAAACTTGGCGGTGGCTAAATAAATCCATTAAAGTAAACGTGGACGTGTTTATTTCCATGGCTGGAGTGACGTCATAAAGCCATATCGATGACGTAAGGGAAGCTACCATTTAAATACAGACGTTACTTCATTTATGGCATTTGATGAATGATCTGTTCAACAGGTAACACGTTTACAATTGTAGTCAACAAACTGTCAGGAAAACAGTTTAGTCAGCAGAGCCACATGGACACCAAGGTGCTTTGAGGGATGCTTGGTGACCAAGCATCCCTCACAGCAGGACAAACAGCAGCACGCTTTAGACTCCACCAGGGGGCGCCGCAGCTTTAGAAAACTCAAACATGTTGTGTATGTGACAGAAATTGAACGTGAAAATGAAAACTGCAGGCCTTTAATCTGGAAAACAATTATTCTCAGAAAGAGAATCAGAATTTATTAGTTAGCATACTTGACTAACCTTGATAAGCGCCATGATGAGGGCGTCCGTAAACGGCGCCTCAGAAATCAGATTCACGCCAGAAATCTACTGGAACAAGCAGAAGAGGAAAAACGCTTGAAGGAAATCAAGAGAAATGAAGAAAAAGAAGAACGACGAGAGCTTTTTCAACTTGATTATGAATCTGCTGAAGAAAGGAGAATCCAGAGAGAAAAGGCTGCAGAGATGAAGAAGGTTCACATTAAAACTGCCCTGGAAGATATTTCCACAAGCAAACACCATCAACAAATGCAATTAGACAAACATAAGGCAGAAAACATGAACCAAAAATGTTTAGTTGATCAGATGAAAGAACGCAACATTTATAATTTATCACTAAACCGAAGAAAAGAAATAGTATCTGGCATATTAGAAGAAAAACAGAGAAATCAAGCCTCTAAGATAGCGCTGGATGAGAGAAAAATAGAAAAACAGGCCACTGAGATGGAGAACAAGTAAATGAGGAAGAAAAAGGAGGAAGAGGAAAAAAAACTATTAGCCATCAAGTCAGTAAGTGATTATAGACCGATGCAGATAAGAAAAAAGGTTGAGAAGAAGAAAGAGGAGGAAAAGAACAGTGTGGCTTTGCGAAAGACTCTGATGGAAGACTCAAAGTTTAATCCTGTTCAAACAAGCGCTTCTTCAGAGAAGGAAGAAAAGGCAAGAAATGGATGAGTATAATAATACTGTAGCAGCACAGAAAAAAGTTCAGGCTGAAAAGCTTCAAATCTATGAAAAAGAAGAGAGAAGGCAAACAGAACTGGGTATGAAAAGAGCCAAAGACATCAGGAAAAAACAAGTAGCAGAATATCTGAAAAAAGTGGGATTTGATGATTGTTTAGACGCAGTGGAAAGAGCTGATTTTGATCCAGATGAATCTAACTACTGTAGTGCCCTGAATGGTGAAGCCTTACCCAGACGTGCAACTGGGAAAGGAAAGGTTTTAATGGATCCCAGTCAGGCTGGACGAGGCTCTCAGGGAAAGGAGAGAAATATTCTCCCCCATCTTCCTCAGCCCCCCAGGAACAAGCCTCTCTGCACTTCTCACAAGATAGATTTTAAACCTCCGCTAACCCCCCTCCCTCCCACCCACCCCAACAAAAGACATCTGGAAAGCTCTGGCAGCTTCTTTTCTAGAAACATCCAGTGTCCAGCGATCCACCTTCCACCCATTTACCATTAAGTCCATCAGACCAGTCTGGTATTGAAATCCCTTCTTTGGTTTTTATTCTTCCACATTTTGCTCCATGAATTGGACCAAGAACAACTAGAAACCCTGGTTTAGAAAAAGCTCAACTTTCCAAGCGTCCATCACTTCTCAGATGAACTCAGTCAGAAACTAGCATCAGTTTGGGTCTTCTCTGGGTGCTCCGGTCTACACCCACATTAAAGAAACATGGATGTTAGACTAATTAACTGGAACAATCAACTGGATCTTAGGATTGTGGAGCTCGTTAGCATCAGCTGTTAGAGACAGTAGCACTTTACAACGTTTTAAACACTACAGCTTTTATGGAACCAGCTACCAGTTTGGGTTCAGGAGGCTGACACCACCTCCATCTTTAAAACTAAATTGAAAACATTTCTGTTCAGTAAAGCCTACAGTTAGTCTAAACTATAGTGTGTAGGGGCTAATAGTTATAGCCATAGTTGTAGGAGCTCAGACTAGAGTAGCTCGTCTTAATCACAGGTTCATCATAGTTATGCTGCTATAGGCCTACGCTACAGGGGGACACCAACATGATCTGCTGAGTGGTCTCTCCACTGCGTTTCTCCTTTTCCTTCCCTTTCCTCCTCCCTTCCTCCTCCTCCAGCTCATTCATAATTATTTGGGAGCACCTTGTTACTGTAACTGTGCTCCATATTTTTTGCTTTCCTGTGTTTGTTGTGCTGTTTTTATCCCCCTTTTCTTTCTGTGTATTTGCAGGCCAGAGTTTCCTGGGTTTCATGCTGACTTGCAGTTCCATCCTCTGTCCATCCCAGGGTTCTCCTCCACTTGTGTTTGGGTGCCGACTGGCGTGGTGATCGGCGAACTGGTCCTCTGGCCATCTCATCCCAGTTTTTCTTGCCTCTGTTTGGCTTAATGTTTTTTTTCTCCCTATGTGGGAGTTTTTTACCTGCCATTATCATTGATTGGATTTAATATTATAATTTTAGTTAATTATATTTGCTCAGTGGTCATGCTCTGGGTCTCTGTAAAACGCCTAGAGACAATTGTCATTGTAACAGATGCTATACAAATATAATTGAATTGAATTGAATTTTAAATTGACTGTAAATGTGGTTGGAGGACAATCAGGTGTGTTGTCATTAGCATCAACATGGAGCTAATCAATCAATCAATCATACTTTATTTATAGAGCACTTTTCATGCAAACAGGAGCAGCTCAAAGTGCTTTACATAAAAACAATACAGGAAACAATAAACACAAATGACACCCCCCCCCCCCCACACACACACACACACATATATATTTAAGAAATTAAGATTAGTGAGGAAACGCCATCTCACACTCGCTACTTTGAAGTGGGGAAACACCTGAGAGACGATACTTGATACTATAAAGATAACATAACTATATTGCTTAAAATTTGGTAAATATCTAAAAAATAAAATAATAAAATAGATAAAATTTAGCTAAATGCCCAACTAACAATGTAAAATTAGTCAAAAATAAAGAAATAGAATAAAATAAAATAAGATTAAATAAATAAATAAATAAAATTCAATTAAAACTAGTCTAAGAGATAGTGAGAGATAAATGAATAAGTAAGATTCAGTTAAAAGCTAGACTAAAAAGGTAGGTCTTGAGTTTGCTTTTAAACTTTTAAACACTTCAGAACTAAAATTAAGGACATCAGATCATGTCTGTCATCCCAGAAAGTTTTGCCTGTTAGCACACCTGGACTGTTGTCCTTGTCTGAGGAGACACTGGAGAGTTTTGCCCTGGTTGATGCAAGGACACTTGGTCGAGTTTTCTCCCAAGTAAACCCAACAACCTGCCTTTTAGATCCGATTCCCACATCACTCTTAAAATCATTTTATGGAGTTTTCGAGGAGCAGTTTTTAAACATCAAGAGTTGCTCTCTTCAGACGGGTGTCTTCCCTACCACCTTTAAAACGGCGGTGGTGAAGCCCCTTCTGAAGAAGAGCAATTTAGAGCCCAAAGTTCTTAATAACTACAGACCGGTATCCAACTTACCATTTTTAAGTAAAATTTTAGAAAAACTGGTTTTTAACCAACTTGATGACTTTTTAAACAGAAATAGCATTTTAGAGAAACATCAGTCTGGTTTTAGGAGGAATCACAGTACCGAGACAGCACTTTTAAAGATTTTAAATGACATCAGGTGGAATTTGGATAAAGCTCACAGTGTTGGTTCTACTGGATCTAAGTGCCGCTTTTGATACAGTAGACCATCGCATTTTATTAAATAGACTCAGACACCTGGTCGGCCTCTCCGGTACTGTTCTTAACTGGTTTTGTTCCTATCTCACAGACCGATGCTTTTATGTAAGTATGGATACATGTTCCTCAGAACCCCATGAAATTGAATGTGGGGTTCCCCAAGGCTCAATTTTAGGTCCACTTCTCTTTAATCTCTACATGCTTCCCCTTGGGGACGTCATCAGGAGACACGGCATCAGCTTCCACAGTTATGCAGATGATACACAGCTGTACATCGCTGTGTCTCCTGATGACACAGGACCATTTGATGTCCTTTTTAACTGCATTGTAGACATCAGGTCATGGATGGCAGAGAATTTCCTACAGCTCAACCAGGACAAAACTGAGGTTTTAGTTATAGGTCCTGAAGGCCAGAGAGAGAAACTTTTACCAAAACTAAAAGATCTTAAACCGACCCAGTCAGTAAAGAATTTGGGCGTGATTTTTGACTCTGAGCTAAATTTTATCCCACATATCAAAAATATAACAAAAATAGGTTTTTATCACCTTAAGAACTTAGCCAGAGTCCGCCCGTTTCTCTCTCAGGCCAGTACGGAAGTGCTAATGCATGCTTTTATTTCATGTTGCCTGGATTATTGTAATGCCCTGCTCTCTGGTCTTCCCAAAAAGAGTATTTTAAATCTCCAATTATTACAGAACTCAGCCGCTCGCGTGCTGACGAAGACCAGAGGGCGGGAACACATTACACCAGTTTTAAAGTCGCTGCATTGGCTCCCCGTCTGCTTCAGGATCGATTTTAAGATTCTCTTACTGGTTTTTAAATGTCTTAATGGCCTTGCGCCCTCTTACTTATCTGACCTGCTTTTACCATATCAACCCTCGCGGACCCTGCAGTCCTCTGGCACTGGCCTTTTAACCAAAGCCCAGAACAAAAACCCACGGTGAGGCATCATTTAGCCACTATGGCCCCCACCTGTGGAACAGCCTGCCGGAGGGCCTCAGGACTGCAGAGACTGTTGATATTTTTAAAAGAAGATTAAAGACACACCTTTTTTATCAGGTTTTTAATTAATATTTTAAACTCTTCTTACGTTTTTAATCTGGTGCTATACTGTTTTATGTTGCTGCTTTTAACTTGCTTTTTAAGATGATGCTTTTATCTGCTTTTAGCTGCTTTTATCTTGCTATTTTATGCTTTTAGTCGTTATCTTTTAACTCCAGTGTTTCCTTAGGGGGGTCCTCCACACTGGGAGCTGTGTCAGGTGACTGGGGGTGCTGTCCTTGGGTCCCTCTGGCCTGGCTGGCTGGGGGTTCCTCCTTCTGATCTGGAGGTCCGCCTGTCAGTTAGAGTCGGGGGGCCCAGGTGCTGGTCCCCCTGATGATAAGGCCTGCAGCTCCTCCCGGTGTGGACGGACCCAAAGGTGGCGTTTCCTTGATCCTCAGTGCCATGTCGCCCTATTGGGTGTGATTGTGCGTGCGTATGTGTCTAGTATGGAGGGTGGGAGGGAAGGGGTTTGTTGTGATAATTTGTTTTTAATTCTGTAAAGCACTTTGTGTTGCATGTTCTTGGATGAAAAGTGCTATACAAATAAAGATTGATTGAAACATGTTCACAGTTTCTATCTTCCTCAGGTCCTCAGGCAGCTGTTCCATAAACGTGGACCATAATGGTAAAAAGAGGCCTCGCCATATGTTTTGGTTAAAACTTTTGGAGTAATTAAAAGGCCACTGTCTGAAGACCTGAGATTTCTAGAGGTCACATATGATAAAAGCAAATCAGATAAATAGTTGGGACCAAGGCAACTATTTATTAAGAGTTTTAAAAACCATTAAGAGGATCTTAGAATCGATTCTGAAGCACACAGGAACCATCCATCCATCCATCCATCCATTAATTTCCGCTTGATCTGAAGTCGGGTCGCGGGGGCAGCAGCTTCAGCTGAGAGGCCCAGACCTCCCTCCCCTCGGCCGCCTCCACCAGCTCCTCTGGGAGAATCCTGAGGCGTTCCTAGGCCAGCTGAGAGATATAATCTCTCCAGCGGGTCCTGGGTCTTCCCTGTAGTCTTCTCCCAGTTGGACATGCCCGAAACACCTCTCCAGGGAGGCGTCCAGGGGGCATCCTAACCAGATGCCCGAACCACCTCAACTGGCTCCTCTCGATGTGAAGGAGCAGCAGCTCTACTCTGAGTCTCTCCCTAATGACTGAACTTCTCACCCTATCTCTAAGGGAGAGTCCAGCCACCCTCCAGAGAAAACTCATTTCCGCCGCTTGTATCTGCGATCTCATTCTTTCGGGCACTACCCACAGTTCATGACCATAGGTGAGGGTTGGAACAAAGATCGACCGGTAAACAGAGCCTTGCCTTTTGGCTCAGCTCTCTCTTCACCACAACGGACCGGTACAGAGTCACCACCACAGCAGACGCCGCACCAATCCGTCTGTCGATCTCCCGCTCCTTTCTCTCATCACTCGTGAACAAGCCCCCGAGATACTTAAACTCCTCCACTTGAGGCAGAACCTCACTCCCGACCCAGAGGAGGCATTCTACCCTTTTCTGACTGAGGACCATGGCCTCAGATTTGGAGGTGCTGATTCTCATCCCTGCCGCTTCATACTCGGCTGCGAACCGCTCCAGTGAGAGCTGCAGATCCCCACTCGATGGCGCCAACAGGACCACGTCATCTGCAAACAGCAGAGACGAGATCCCGACACCACCGAACCGGAACCCTTCCGCTCCTTGGCTGCGCCTAGAAATTCTGTCCATAAACGTTATGAACAGAATCGGTGACAAAGGGCAGCCCTGACGGAGTCCAACTCTCACTGAAAACGAATCCGACTTACAACTGGCAATGCGGACCAAGCTCCCACTCCATCTGCACAGGGTCTGGACAGCCCGTAACAACGGGCCCAGCACCCCATACTCCTGGAGTACCCCCCACAGGATCCCCCGAGGGACATGGTCAAATGCCTTCTCCAAGTCCACAAAACACATGTGGACTGGTTGGGCAAATTCCCATGTTCCCTCCAGGACCCTAGTGAGCTGGTATAGAGCTGGTCCAGTGTTCCACGACCAGGACGGAACCCACATTGTTCCTCCTGAATCTGGGATTCGACAATCGATCGAACTCTCTTCTCCAGCACCCCTGCATAGACCTTACCAGGGAGGCTGAGGAGTGTGATTCCCTTGTAATTGGAACACACCCTCCGGTCCCCCTTCTTAAAAAGGGGAACCACCACCCCGGTCTGCCAATCCAGAGGTACTGCCCCCGATTTCCATGCGATGTTGCAGAGGCGTGTCAACCAAGACAGTCCTACAACATCCAGAGCCTTCAGGAAATCAGGGCGGATCTCGTCCACCCCCGGAGCCCGGCCACCGTGCAGCTTCTTAACTACCTCAGCGACCTCAGCTCCAGTAATGGACAAGTCCACCCCCAAGTCCACAGGCTCAGCATCCTCCACGGATGACATGTTGGTGGGAGTGAGAAGGTCCTCGAAGTATTCCTTCCACCGCCGAACGACATCTCCAGTCGAGGTCAGCAGCACCCCACTCCCACTATACACAGTGTTGGTGAAGCACTGCTTTCCCCGCCTGAGCCGTCTGATGGTTTGCCAGAATCTCAGTGGAGCTGATCGAAAGTCTTTTTCCATGGCCTCACTGAACTCCTCCCACACCCAAGTTTTCACCTCAGAGACCACCAAAGCCGCCGCCCCTTTGGCCCGCCGATACCTGTCTGCTGATTCCAGAGTCCCACAAGCTAACCAAGCCTGGTAGGGCTCCTTCTTCAGTCTGACGGCCTCTCTCACCCGAGGTGTCCACCACCGAGTTCGAGGATTGCCGCCACGACAGGAACCGACAACCTTACGGCGGAGAACATGTCCCATTCAGACTCAATGAACCTCTGTCGGAGGTGTGAGTTGAAGATCTCTCTGACAGGTCCCTCTGCCAGACGTTCCCAGCAGACCCTCACTACACGTTTGGGCCCAATCACGCCCCTCCAGGTACCACTGTCATCGCCAACGTGAGCGTTGAAGTCCCCCAGCAGAATAAAGGAGTCCCCATTAGGGGCGCTTTGCAGCACCCCCACCAAAGACCCGAAGAAGGCTGGGTACTCTGAACTGTCATTCTGCGCAAAAGCGCAAATGACAGTCAGAGCCTGTTCCCCGACCCGAAGGCGCAGGGCAGCTACCCTCTCATACACTGGGGAAAACCCCAACGTACAGGCGCCAAGCTGGGGGGGCTATAAGCAAGCCCACACCAGACCATCGCCTCTCACCCTGGGCAACTCTAGAGTAGAATAAGGTCCAGCCTCTCTCGAGAAGATTGGTTCCAGAGCCCAGGCTGCGCGTCGAGGTGAGCCCGACTATATCTAGTCGGTACCTCTCAACCTCACGCACAAGCTCAGGCTCCTTCCCCGCCAGAGAGGTAACGTTCCATGTCCCAGGAACCAGTTTCATCAGCCGAGGGTCGGCACGCCAAGGCCCACGCTTTCGGCTGCCACCCATACCACACAGCACCCAACTTCTATGGCCCTCTCTGCGGGTGGTGGGCCCACGGGGAGACGAACCCATGCATCTTGTTCGGGCTGAGCCCGGCCGGGTCCCATGGGTGAAGGCTCGGCCACCAGGCGCTCTCGAACGAGCCCCTCCCCCAGGCCTGGCTCCAGGGTGGGGCCCCGGTAACCCGAACCCCGGGGAGGGACATCGAGTTCTTGATATAATTGTAACCATACAAGTTGTTTGAATCGCTCTTAGTCTGGCCCGTCCCCCAGGAGCAGTTTGGCTTGGGTGACCGTACCAGGGGCAAAAGCCCCCGACAACATAGCTCCTGGGATCATTCGGGCACACAAACCCCTCCACCACGTTAAGGTGGCGATTCAGGGAGGGGCACACAGGTAACCAGTGCAGAGATTTTTAAAAAATTGCTGTGATGTGTGCTCTCTTTCTGGTCCTTGTCAAAACTGGTGCAGCAGAGTTCTGAAGATGCTGTAGTGGAGTGATGCTTTTTTTAGAGAGACCAGAAAGAAGAGCGTTACAGTCATCTATTCTACAGGTGATAAAAGCGTGCATTAGTGTCTCTGTGTCGGTTTGAGACAAAAATGGCCGCACTTTGGCACTGTTCTTGAGATGATAAAAACCACTCTTAACTAATGTGAGCAATAAAATTTAATTTTGTATCTAAAATAACACCAAGGTTTTTTACCTGCTCAGACGTATTAAAAGCTAAGGTTTTGAGTTTTAAATTAAGTTTTTCTCTGTGTGCATCAGGACCGAAGACAAGTACTTCTGTTTTGTCCTGGTTGAGCTGTAAGAAGTTACCTGCCATCCATAATTTGATATCTAAAAAGGGCATCTATTGGCCCTGTGTCATCAGGAGACACGGCTATGTAGAGCTGTGTGTCATCAGCATAACTATGGAAATTAATGCCGTGTCTCCTGATGACGTCCCCCAGTGGCAGCATATAAAGATTAAAAAGAATTGGACCTAAAATTGAGCCTTGGGGGACACCACACTTCAGTTCATAGCTCTTTGAAGAATATTCGTTCATGTTTTTTTTTTTTTCAAAATCTTTTTATTGAATCACAGTTGCAGCGGACAGAACATCCAGAAAAAGTCACATTTTCATTTTTTCATTTTCAAAATAACCCCACACCCACCCTATCCCTTCCAGAGACCCCTGAGCCAAGTAGTAAAAATACAATAATAATGAGTTAACAAAAGTGGTAATAGCGAGATGAGAATAATAATAATAATAATAATAATAATAATAATAAGTAGAGTAAGAAAATGTAAAAAATAATTAGAAAAAACAAAAACACAACACTGATTTTAAGAATTAAAATAAATAAATAATAAAACACACTTGCAACACCTGTTTGTTGTTGCTATTTGCTGCCTGCGTCTTTTCCGTAAGTCGGTCGGCCAATCTATGTGTAAAGAGTCATCGCTAGGGGGAGGGAGAGGGTCGTTGGATCAGCAAAGTGTGAGAGTAAAGTCAGGATGACATTTCAATGGCAGGGAGTTTGTCAACATACTCAAGTAGAGGTTTCCAGTGTGAATAAAACTTCTCGGGGCGGCCTCTGAGACTGAATTTGATTTTCTCCATTTTCAATAAAAATAATAGATCTTGTAGCCAGGATTTAAAGGAAGGTGGCTGGGAAGATTTCCATAAGAAGAGAATCTTTCTGCGCACAATCAAAGACGCAAAGGCTATAACATTATCCTGCAAGGGTGTGGTTACAAGTTCATCAGGAGACACTCCAAAAATGGCTATCTGTGGTGATGGATTAACAGGTATTCTAAGGACATCAGAAATAGTTTTAAAGAATGAATTCCAATAATTAGATAATTTGGAGCATGTCCAGAACATGTGAGCTAGATTGCAGGGCGTCTGAGAACATTTATCACATGCTTCAGAAGTCTTGTCTGAATAAAGTTTGAAGAGTTTGTCTCTGCTATAGTGTAGCCTAAAGAGTACTTTAAATTGGATGACAGAGAGTCTCGCACAGCTAGAGGAGGAGTTCACAGCTTCCAACGCTTTATTCCATAGAGCATCAGAGACGTTTACCTGAAGTTCAGTTTCCCAGTCGGCCCTGGTCTTATTTACAAATGTATCATTTGTTGGTGATAAAAGATTATAGAGAAATGATACATGGCCCTTAGGCAAAGATTTAGCTTGGAGTACTACATCTATACCGCTGCGGGGTGGGGCTTGGGGGAACTGAGGAGAGTGAGTTCGCGCAAAGTCGCGGAGTTGGAAGAAGCGAAAAAAGTCTGTACTATCTAGCCCAAAGGTTGTGCATAGTTGGTTGAAACTGGCAAATAACCCATCTACGTACAAGTCTCCCAGGCACGCCAAGCCTTTATTTTCCAGGGTTGCAAAGCGCGAGTCAAGTTTGGCTGGTACAAATAAGTGATTATTACGAAGAGGTGTATTTTGGGCGAGGGAGAGCCATCCGAACCGCTTCCTGATTTGAGTCCAAATTCTTAATGTGTGAGTTACAATAGGGTTGGATGTGAGATTTGCAAGAGAGATGGGGAGGGTGCTACATGCTAAAGCCTGGAGAGACGTGGAACAAGAGTTTGCCTCCAACTGGCACCAACTATGTTGAGGTGCGGTGAACCAGAGCAAAATTTTTTGTGCATTAGCTGCCCAATAGTACCCCAGGAAGTTAGGCAATCCCAGGCCACCCAGTGATCTGCTCCTCTGGAGTAAGGATTTGTTCGCTCTGGCCCGTTTACCTGCCCATATGAAAGTGGATATGATGCTGTTGATAAGCTTAAAATATGATCGAGGGAGATAGATTGGTAAGCATTGGAAGAGATAAAAGTACCTAGGTAAGATATTCATTTTTACAGTTTGTACTCTACCTGCTAACGACAGTGGCAAACGGTCCCATTTCTGAAGGTCTTGTTTGACTGCTGCCGTTAGTGCTGAGAAATTCCGCTCTTTCAGTGTACGCATAGATCGTGTGACCATTATGCCTAGGTATTTTATGTCCACTGAAGTTGTCTTGAATGGTATAAGGTGAGTTGGAATTTCTGTAGCCAATTGATTTATCGTGAAACATTCACTTTTGGAGATATTCAATTTATACCCGGAGAAAACCCTGAACAAGTCCAGAATTGAAAGAATCGGTGGGAGGCTTGATAGGGGATCGCTTACGTACAGGAGTAAGTTATCAGCATACAGTGAGACCCGATGCTCCTCTCCATGTCTTCTTATTCCCTTGAATCTACCTTCTGATTTCAATGCTATAGACAGTGGCTCAATAGCCAGCGCGAACAACAGTGGAGAGAGGGGGCACCCTTGGCGTGTGCCACGGAAAAGGGGGAAAGGGTCGGAGCGCTGTGTGTTTGTACAGACCGATGCCTGGGGAGAGGAGTACAGTAATTTAATCCAGGAAATGAAACAGAAGCTAAACCCAAATCGCTGCAGGGAAGAAAATAGGTAGGCCATTCCACTCTATCGAAGGCCTTCTCGGCGTCAAGAGATAGAAACCACTTCTGGATCTATAGGAGAGGATGGAGTATGGATGACGCCGAGAAGCCTTCTGAAAAGGAGTGTCTCCCACCAATAAACCCCGTTTGGTCTTCCGAAATGATTGAAGGCATAATGGGGCCTAGGCGACGAGCTAAAATTTTCGCAAGTATCTTCACGTCAACAGGTAGAAGCGAAATTGGCCTGTACGATGCACAATTTAAAGGGTCCTTGTCCTTTTTATGGATGAGGGAAATAGAGGCTTGCATTAAAGTGGCTGGTAGAGAGCCTTGGTTGTGTGAATAGTTAAACATTTCTAGAAGTAAAGGGGCCAACTGATTAGAGAATCGTTTATAAAACTCAACGGGGTATCCGTCAGGGCCCGGTGACTTGCCACTATTCATTGAGCTTATTGCTTCTTTTATTTCAGTTAATGTTAGAGAAGCATCCAGTGTCTGACTTTCATTAGGTGAAACACTAGGTAAGTCTAAATTTTGGAAGAAGGCGTCCATTTGGGTTTCATCACCAGGGGATTCAGAATCATACAATTGACAATAAAACGATTTAAATGAGGAATTAATTTTGATTGGGTCAGTCACTACCATGCCTGATCCGTCTCCGATCTGGACAATTTGGTTGGACGCTTGTCTGGCTTTTAGCTGGTGTGCTAAAAGACGCCCAGCTTTTTCACCGTGTTCGTACAGCCTTCCATGGGAATGCAGAAGTAGTCTTTCAGCTTCCGTTGTAAGGAGTAAGTCGAGTTCTGTCTTAAGTCTAAGTCTCTCCTTATACAAGTCTGGAGTATTTGTTGCTGCTAGCGATCTGTCCAAGTCTGTAATTAATTTTTCTAGTTCTTCTGTACACATTCTACGTTGTTTATTAGCATAAGATGCATACGAAATGATTTTGCCTCTGAGAAAAGCCTTCAGGGTGTCCCACAGTAAGGATGGGGAGGTCTCTTCATTCTTGTTAGTGTCGCAAAAGACTGTGATGGAGTCAGAAATATAATTACAAAATTTGTCATCTCTAAGTAAGACGCCAAAACCTAAAATGTTTGGGTTTCAGGTCAAAACGGAGATCTAGCACTACAGCTGAATGGTCTGAGACTGTTATGGGTAGGTATTGTACAAAAATGAGAGATGAGATAAGATTTTTGTCCATCAGGAAGTAATCGATACGGGAAAAAGAGCGATGCGCATGCAAAAAAAATGAATATTGACGGGAAGATGGGTTTGTGAATCTCCAGGGATCGATATAGCCAAAATGGTCCATTAAGGTGGACAGAGTCTGTGACATCTTTGAGGGCGGGATAACCCGAGAGCTCGATCTATCGAGGACTGGGTCGATGACACAATTTAAATCGCCGCCAAGAATCATGGTATGTGTGTCCAGATTGGGTATTAGAGATAACACTGAATTGAAAAAACTGTGATCATCCCAATTCGGAGCGTAAATTGATGCCAAGACTACAGGCCTCTGGTATAACATACCACATGCAATTGTATAGCGTCCCTCCGGGTCTGTGACAATATTACAGGAGGTGAATTGAACGTTCTTTTTAATTAATATGGCGGTACCCCTTGTTTTACAATTAAATTGGGAGTGAAAAACTTGTCCAATCCATGGTCGATTTAACTTTCCATGATCGGACTTTAACAGGTGTGTCTCCTGAAGAAGTATCACTTCGGCATTCAGGTTTTTGATGTAAGTCATAATCTTTGTTCGTTTTAATGCAGCATTCAAGCCCCCCGTGTTTAAAGAGATGAACCTTACCATTTGCCCGGTGGTCCCTCCGTCTAATGAAGCAGTCATGTTACAGCGAATGGAGGAAAAGATATCGGGTCGATTCTAAGACGCAGGCAGCAGAAGAGGAGTGAAAACACAGCAAATGTTATCAAAAATTTAACAAAACTTAAGCTTGTCTGTAAAAATCCAAGAAAGGTCTCTTTACCAGCTCCAGCCCTGGATCCCTGGCCCTGTCCCCTCCCACCCCACTCCCATCCCCTTGCAATGTCATCGGCTTCTGAACTAACTTTCCCATACTTCCCTTTCTGAAGCATCTTTTCTCTAAGAGTAATCTCAGAACCCTTAACTCAACAAATATCATAAAACAATTTACATAACCCTTTAAACCTTTAACAAAATACAGAAATGTACCCTTCCAACATTAGGCCTATGTGAAAAATATATAGAAATAAAATACTCTGTACAATATGTGGAATATTGCATAGTAAACTATAACCCAAGTAAAGTGTCAATTAGTAAATTTTCAGAGCAGAACAAAACAAACCAAGTCCTACGCTTGATTAAGCTCATCATTAATCAGAACTCAGTTTTTTTTTTTTTTGGCACCTTAAGTGAAGATCAGCTCTGTAAGTATTGCAGCTTTAGGAAAATAAAACAAGATAAAGCAGTGAACTCTTGTACCGTTGAATGCCCCATTAAATTTAATTCTTTTTTCTTTTCTTAAATGGAAGATGTCCGGGTGCAAAATTAACCCACTTTGCTGCAGGAAAGAGTCTTTAGATGGAGCAGCCTGGTCCTTAGGTGCCCAAGGCGAAGGTACAGCTAGTGCGATAGCAACTTGCTAACCCAATGAGCAGCTACCAGTAGTCCGATGAAAAAGTATTTTCCAGTCCCATGTTGTTATGTTGTTATTCACACCGGTTAAGATTTAATAACAAACATAATACCTTAGACCTGCTGAAGTTTCGTGGTGAGCTTACGTCTCACTGGAGCTGCCATGGTGTGGTGTATGCTTAGCCTGGCCTGCTAAGCTAGTCGGGCCTCGGGCTCTGCTTGTAGCTTGAGGCGAACGCCGCAGCCTCTTCTGGGGAGGAGAACCTCTTCTTTGTCCCGCCGTTAAGTGTCACCTGGAGGCGAGCCGGGAAAAGTAGCGCGGGCCTGAGGGAGAGGTTGTACAGCTCTGCCATCACCGACCGGTATTTTGCGCGTTCTTCGGCCACCTCCGGGGCGTAGTCTTCGAAAATCTGGACGGGAGTTCCTTGATATTGTAGTTTCCCTCTTCTTTTGTGAGCCTCTCGTATGATTAAGTCCTTAACCTGATAGCGGTGCAGGCGGATGATCACAGGCCGCGGCCTAGAACCTGGTTGTGGTTTGGCGGTTAGCGCCCTGTGCGCTCGGTCGAGTTCGGGGGGGGGGATTCTAGGATCTCCTCGCCGAGTAGTTCAACAAGCAGCTTCGAGAAAAACTTTGTGGGTGTTGGCCCCTCGATTGATTCAGGAAGGCCGATGATTCGGATATTATTCCGGCGGCTCCGTCTCTCGAGGTCCGATGTATTCGCTAGTAGCTTGCTGTTGCTATCAGTTAGAGCAGCCACCTGTGTCTCTAGGGCCCGAATACGCTGGTCGTTTGACTCCGAACTGGTTTCTAGAGAGACGATACGTCGTCCATGATCTGACACAGTGGTCTGAATTTTCTCCAGTCTTGACTCCAGTGCAGCGAAGTATTTTTTAAGATCATCCGCTATGCTAGCTCTGTGTTTTTCCAGTAGGTCTGTGATGCTAGCGAGGCATGAGGCTGTGTCATCACAGGGACTCGGCGGAGCTTCGTTGCCGGGTTCCCTTACCGGTTTCGTCGCTTTTGACATTTTTTCTTGGTTACACGATGTTAGACTGGGTTTAGAAAATGTTAATTCCTACTTGGGTCGTTGCGGGTATAAGAAAAATGTGGGTTTTTGCGGAGTTGAGTCACGGGGGATGGAGATTACGACGTTCCCACATGCTCACCAAACCGGAAGTCCCATATTCATTCATGTTTATAAAAAATTCTCTGCCACTAAAATATGATTTAAACCAATTAAAACCAGTACCAGAGAGGCCAATCATGGTATGAAGTCTGTCCAGGAGAATTGTGTGGTCAACTGTGTCAAATGCTGCACTCATAGGTCAAGCAGGACAAGGACAGAAAGTTGCTTCATATCCATGTTGCACCTTATGTCATTCACAACTTTTGTTAATGCCATCTCTGTACTGTGTTTGGCCCTAAAACCAGATTGATATATCTCTAAAATATAATTAGAGTTTAAAAAATCATTCAGCTGATTAAAAACAAGCTTTTCTAAAATCTTACTTAAAAATGTGTTGCTGCTTTGATGAAGCCTAAATTGATGAAGTTTCAAATTAATTGTTGAAATATTTCATTTATAAATATTTCATGAACAATAGAGTTGTCTTTGTCATATTTTATTTTATATTAGTAAAGAATTATCCACATTTACAGATATTTTTCATGATATGAGTGATAACACGTGTTATAAAGGCTATTTGGCACAATAGGTGTGCCTTGAGATTTTTACTTGTTCTTTGGTGCGCCTTGGGCACAAAAAGTTTGGGAACCACTGGTCTAATGTGTGTCCTCTGTTGTGGGTTGGCAAGGTGACGTGTTGGATAAAATTCATACAGGTCAACATGTTTAAAAAATCTAAGGTAAAATAATCTGATTGATTATCTACATGGATGTTAAAATCACCTACAATAATACTCCTATCATAGTTGGAGTGGATGATTGAAAGGACTTCAGAAAAATCAGAGATAAAAGAAGAACATCTTTTAGGTGGCCTGTAAATAGTCATACATAAAATGGGAGGGCTGTTAAAAACAAATGCATGATACTCAAAAGATGGATATTTGTCACATGTACAGTTCTTAAAAACTATGGCTGTGGAGAGGATGGTTGCTGTTCCCCCACCTTTTCTATCAGTCCTGGAAGAGTATAAAAAACTATAGTTGGGTGGGGATGCTTCCATAAGTGTTGCTGGACCATCTGTCCCAAGCCATGTCTCAGTTAAAAACATGCTTTGAATGTTGTTGTCTAAAACCAGGTCATTGATGAGAAATTATTTATTTAAAAGAGACCGGACTTTTAAAAGTGCCATGTGCAGTGGGGCGGTCTGGGGTGGATTCTTTGTTGGTGGTTTATGACTTTGTAGTCTTGAGATTGTTGTGATTTATTCTAGAAGTCCGTTTGATGGTGTGTCTAGTGGTGATTAAAACAGAGATCGATGGACTTCCGCTTCCGCCGACATGGAGTGAGCAGCAGGTAAAGGCAGCTCCATTGAAGCTTGATAAAAAAAAAATACCTTCTGGACCAGTCGAAGAATAATACCTTTGAGAAAACTACTCTATAAACTCCCGAAACACAGAAATTCGACATAAATAAGAACACTGGCTCAAGATACACGCAGAAAACTTTACAAACTCCACCGGCCTCTTCACCGGCCGAAATGAAAGGCAAGATGGCGGGCCCCAAGGAAGAAGATTTACCGATCTCCGTGAGGACTCTGCGAAACGAACTACAAACTTATTGTGACGGTATGATGAAAGACATTAAAACGCAAATTAGTGACATGCACTAGGAGATACATAAAGATATTTCTACCCTTCGGGACGAAGCCAAAGCTGACATTAATATGCTGCGCAACGAGTTAACACTGAAGATCGACACGCTGCATAAAACTCACAGAGACCGCAAACACACAGAAAGAGATGGAAAAGTCCCTCTGTGGTACTTCTGACAGGATAATGCAGCTAGAGAAAACAGCAGAAACTCTCTCAAACGACTACAAGAAACTGCAGGAGAAGTGTATGGACCTTGAAAACAGGAGCTGCAGACAGAACCTGCGCATAATCGGGATCTCTGAAGGCAACGAAGCGGGAAATCCAAGCCGTTTCATGGCGGAATTTTCACTGAGGTGCTCGGCGAGGAAAACTTCGACTCTCCCATCATCATAGACCGGGCCCACAGAAACCTCGCTCCGAAGCCGTGGAAAGGAGATCGCCCGCGAGCCATGGTAGTTCGCCTCCACTACTACTCAGACAAAGAGAAAATCTTGAAGCTATCCAGAAATAAAGGCCGTCTGACGTATGGGAGATCCCCGGTGCACATCTTCCCGGATATGAGCCCCGAGGTCGGCCGACTTCGTGCCTCATTCAACCAGGTAAAGGTGAGGCTGCGCAACGCGGGGGTCCCTTACAGCCTATTCTACTCGGCTAGACTGGTGATAACAACGGACGGATCCAGACACTCATTCACTGATCCACAGGAGGCTAAAAAATTCCTGAACTCCAACAACCTGACGGCGACTGAAGACTGAGGTGATTATGCTCCCAAATACTCTGAATTGGGGGAGACTGGGGTCAGGTGAAACACATGCTTCCTCAGGGAATGAGAAGTTAAATACTGGTTTCTTGGGACTGATAAGACTGCCTCTTTTTTTATAAACCTGCCTCTTAGACAAACAGGTCTGATTGTACGTCAACTGTACACATAATATGATTTGATTATTTTTATTTTTATTTTTTCCCTCTACCACCACCAAATCCTACTTTTGAATGGTCAATTAAGGTAAATGTTTATATACTCATTCATCTTATTCACTTATTTTTCTATTTATTTTATGCTACAAATAATTTTGGGAGAAGGGAGTTAAATTTCATTTTGAACTGCTACTTTAAAATGCAAAATGCAAGGTCTAAATTTTAAGTTATCAAGAAGGATCAATGTGGTCCAGAAGGAATAATATAAGAACTTAAAAGGAGCTTAGTGGTAAGTCAAATGTCCTTTTTCCTATGGAAGTTTAAGTGGACAGAACTTGTTTTTTTTCTAGGTTATCTCTCTATCTTTTGTTCAGGTGAAGATAGAGAGGGGTTCAGGTTATGTTTCAAGGGGTTTTCGTTTTGTTTTGTCACATTTTCTTATTTTAAATGGAGGTCATGTGAAAAACATATGTAAATGAAATTTAGGCTCTTATTTCATAAATGCAGCTAATCTCATATAACCTTTGGTATTTAGGCCCATATATGCTAAAATGCAGCTAACCTCATATAACCTGTATCTGACCTCATATAACCGTTTGATACTCGTCTTATGTTCGTGTGCTATTGTATCTTTGCAACTGAAAAGAGCATCCTGTTCTCACAGGCACCTGCAAGGTCAAATACTAGATATGAAACTAACAAGACAGAATAAGACACTCTTTGTTAAATCCAACTCCCTGACTATCAGTAATACAACATGACCATATATGGACTTCTGGTGCTGCTACTTAAAAAGTCCGTGTCTCTCTGCCTTTGTCAGAGAGAAATCTTTTTCTCTCTCCATGCGCATGATATATTCTTGACTTGACTTAATAAAAACATTGTGAACGCAGTTGTTATATTTTTATTCTACTGGATTCTTCTTCAGATAATTTTCCACGACACATAATACAATGGGTTTGTCTGTTATTACTCTGCAAGGAAGGTCGTGGCAGGAAAACATGGTCAATCTGTAAAAACAGTACATCAAAATTTGATCAAATTTGTTTCATGGAATTGTAAGGGACTTAATGGCGTCATCAAACGTAATAATATATTAGCCCACCATAAAAGATTAGGAACAGATATTGGTTTCCTACAAGAAACACATTTAAAGAATCAAGATCACAAAAGATTGAATTGCAAATGGTTAGGGCAGTCATTTCATTCTAATTTCAATGTGAAAAGTAGAGGCACAGCAATATTGATTAAAAAAAACTATACCATTTATAGCGACTAAAACGATTTCGGATCCCCATGGTAGATTTGTCATTGTAACAGGGACTCTTTACAATAATCCAATTACACTGGCAAATATATATGCTCCTAATGTGGATGATGAACAATTTATCAAATCCTTTTTCGCAATATTACCAAATTTAGACTCCCACCAGCTCATAATTGGTGGAGACTTCAATTTAACGTTAGATCCTAACTTGACCTTAACTTGAACTTAACCCTAACCCTAACAGATCATCATATAAACCAACAAACATCTCCAAATCAGCTAAATATATTCAGACATACATTAAAACATACAAATTAACAGACCCATGGAGAACTTTATACCCTAACAGTCGACAATATTCATATTTCTCTCCAGTCCACCATTCTTATTCAAGAATAGACTTCTTTTTAATAGACTGTGAGCTGCTACCACGAATTAGACAGTGTGACTATGAAGCAATAGTACTGTCTGACCATAGCCCGGTTACCCTACTATTAACTTTTGGAGATAAGAAAATGCCAAAATCCTGGCGATTCAATAATAATTTACTCTCTGACAAGAAGGCAATGGAGGAAATTAAAAGCCAAATAGATCTGTACTTGTCTATAAATGATAATGCAGAAACTTCAAGATCCTTCTCTGACATCTAAGCTTCTGCACGTCTCTCCAGGCACTCATCCCTGTTTAAGAGCCTGAGATGGTTCCAGTCCATCCTGTGGAGGAGATAATGGCCGTGAGCTGACCAGTCATGCTGTGTGGCAGCGCTTTCCCGCTCTTATCAAGAAACTGTCATCAACTTTCACTGCAAAACTCTTGTTCGCATTTCCTTCTCTGTTTTCTACATTGCACATCTATACATTTGCTTGTTTTAAAAAGTTAAGATGGAAAAAAAAAAAACGTTAGTTAAAGCCAAACTTCTCTGAACTTTCTGTCCAACGTCTGACCTGGAACAACTGGAGAGACGAATTAAAAGAAACTCAGAGACTTTCAAGACATTTCCCTTTTGGGACATTTTCCTACTTGGGTAACAGGAAGGGACAAAAAGAGCAAATTTTTGGTTTAAAAATGGAGGCAGTTTCTCTAAAAGGAAATATTATTCATCCCAAACTAAAAACTAACAGAAGGCCTGGAACAGTGGAAAGAAATTTACAAAAGATAATAATATGTCTTTCACAGAACAGTGGTGACTGTTGCACATATAAATAAATAAATGCATCACAGTGATGCTGTCCTGGAAGCTACTGTCCAAACCAAACCAGGACAGGCTTGACACGACTCATGATATGGTTTTTTTACATTTGTAAAAGAATGTATACATTATTTTGATATGTATAACTTACTATGCAATATATTAATTACAGGATCATAAAAGGACTTTGGTTAAAAAAATAAGTTGTAAACTGATTATGTCTGACATATAATTATAAAAAGAGTAAAGACAATCTTTATGCCATAATCATGTGCAAAAATAGGTTACTGAACTTATTAAATGACAAGATGGATTTTATTATGTTATTTTTATTAATTGAATTGATTAATTTTTTCTGTTCCTTTCGTCTTTAATACATTTGTGAAACAGTTTGAGTTGCTTTTACGTGTGAAATGTGCTTTATAAATAAACTTTCCCTGCTTTGCCTTGCCTCAGGTATCCAGTTTTAGATTCCATTTACAATCATCGTGAGCACAACATCAACACAGGAGAAGAAAAACAAATAAAAATCAGAAGAAAAGAAAAGAAAAAGTTAAAAATCTGAATTTGCTGAGGATCTGTGGGGCAAAAGCGGCTATCCTTTTTATTACCAACATGTCATACATGCTTAAAAAAAAAATATCCAAAGAAAGTAGCTTAAGCTATAGAAAATACTTCATACTTCTATGATCTGACTTTTCACGATGTCGTAAAACTTCAGCAGTTTTCAAGAACGAGAACCAGATTAAAGCGCAGCAGAACTTACCTATGAGACCCACTTGGCTAGAAGTGAATTAAACACTTGAGGATGTCTAACTTGTGTGAAACAGAGGTCAGGTCTTATTCATTTATCTACAAACCCCCATGACTAAAAGCAGAATTTCTCTCATACTGAATAAACATGGCACAGACCAGTGACCCGAGCTGGTACGAAGCAGGAGAGAAGAGTGAAAAGAGAGGTGTTGGCCTGTTTCTAAATGCAGCAGACAGCGAGCTTCTGCAGAGCAGGCCTCCATAACAAAAGCTGGGAGTCTGGGAGTCACCTCCCTCTGCTGCTGTCCCTCTCCACTTCTGGTTCTCTCTATCCTTGCATCATTCTGGGGGTGAGCAGCTCATTAAACAGCCTTCCAGGAAGGATTACACACAAGCACACGCACACACACACACACACCCTTCATTCAAACATGTTTTCCAAACAGGAGGAGGATACACAGAGCATGAGGAGCACGTCCAGAAGTACCTACCACATCTCTCCTCTTCTCCCTCAGTCCAGCTTCTTCCTTTTCTCCTTCTTCTCCTTCAGATGTTGGAGGAGACGGACAGGAAGGAGGTGCCAGTCGCACTGCAGAAGGAGGAAGATGGAGCTAACAGACAGGGAGCTAAAGCTAACTAGCCACCAGCTCAGTATGGGATGGTTTGATGGGAGGGATGATGCTGATGATGCGGCACCTTTCAGTATGGAAACAGAGGGAGGGGGGGGCACCCTGTTACCTTGGAGACTGAGATGAAATGATGGAGGAGGTGGAGCTGGGCTTTGATTGGCTGATGGGGTGTGGCGCTCCCCTTCCTGAGAGACAGAGGGGGAGGAAGGGGAGGATGACAGAGCAAAGGCTGGGATGTGAGAAGCAGCTGCTCTCTTGTTCTGCGCTGGAGGAGAGAGAGAGAAAAACAACTGCAGGGACGAGAAGTCGTTACCGCCATCCGATGGACACTGCTGGAACTGCAGGGAGAGACCAAGCGGAAAAAAGAAACACTCGTCTATATTTATTTCACTGATAAATACATCAACACATCCCTTTGCCTTCAATTATATTTATAATTCTGAAACTATTTACACACGTTGTATATTATACAAAGAAAATTACCAAAACAACAAGATGTATTAGATGTTTTCCCATGAATTCATTTTATTTTACATATACAGGGTTTTACAGTTTGCATATTGGTGTCCATTTTTTTAATCAGAAACTGTGCAATAGTCTTTCATAACAGCCCCAAACTAAAAAGAAAAAAAAAACTATTTGGCTACGCTTGTTTTTCAAATATTAATTACCATAAATATTTAAAAGAAATCCAAAAGGCGCTGTTAAATATAGCATATACCGTATCATAAATACACTGACTTGAGACAGAATAACATTTTTTAAAAATCCATTCAATTTAAACGTAAAGTTAAAAGCGTTGTTTTACTTTATGTTGTGTTTATATGGTACCTGCCATCAAATAAACCTGCTCTTAACACACACTGAAGAGGACGGATCTAAAACAGGGACTCATGATGAGATCATGTATTACTAGTTTACGTAATTTTAAACAACATGCTCATGACAACATCAGTGAAATGTTCCAAAAGCAGTGCTTTAAAACTGCTAAATGTGAAAAAAGGAAAAGCGCTACAAACACCTTCAGTTATTACTTATAGGTCGGTCTGGGATGCAGACTGGGTCAGTCCGGTAGACACAGCCGTCAACACCATCATGAGATCCCAGTTCCACCAGTAAAGGCTTCCAGCAGGTGAACCTCAGCTCCATCTGCTGACCAGCTGCATTAACATCTGGATGCAGTGGTGATCAAATGATCCTGGTGACTCTTCTGTCATTTAGAACAAAAGCTGTGGACCTTTTCATGGTGAGTAAATAATAGTAGCGTTGGCTACAGATACAGGACCTCCATGAGAAGAGTCTCTGTGAGAAGAGGGAACGCAGCGTAGAGAAGTTTGTACAAGTGTCCAGCTCCAACTGGAGAAACATACTCCATGAAACTCAAAGGAATGAAACATACTTCATAAGGGAATGAAACATACTTCATAAGGGAATGAAACATACTTCATAAGGGAATGAAACATACTTTCATAAGGGAATGAAACATACTTTCATAAGGGAATGAAACATACTTTCATAAGGGAATGAAAACATACTTTCATAAGGGAATGAAAAACATACTTTCATAAGGGAATGAAACATACTTTCATAAGGGAATGAAACATACTTTCATAAGGGAATGAAACATACTTTCATAAGGGAATGAAACATACTTTCATAAGGGAATGAAACATACTTTCATAAGGGAATGAAACATACTTTCATAAGGGAATGACTTACCTGTCTGGAAACACTCCCTCCCGTGGGAAAGACTCACAGCTTCATGAAACATCATCCAAAAACAACATTGTGGAAGAATCACATGACATAAATGGAACATTATATCAATTTTTTTAAATTATATCATCACTGCCTATACTGGAAATCTAATCATCTCAACAACTACTATAATATAGAAGGGAAATATACATATAAGATATTGATCAAACGTCTGAGACCAATACAAATAACAGCCTCCATAAAGTCCATTGCACTTATGATTATAGTCTAAATGGACACACACACACACGCGCACACACACACACACATACACACACACACACTATAAAGCCAAATCACAATTTGTCTGTAAAATATTAATGCAATGAAAATGATGGCTACAATAAAATAGGGTGACACTGCAAATTATTTGGTTCTTACCAAGAAAAAATAATTTACATTAAGAGGCGTTAGATATTTTTCTTGTTTTAATTATTACTTTCTTATTTTAAGTCTCAGTATAATCTTATATCAAGTAAAACAGGCAGGGAATCCTAAAATGAGACAATTAACACTTAAAATAAGATATATTACGTTTTTCCTCCTCCTCATCTCCCCTCCTCATCAAAATAAATCTTGTTTTAAGATTCAATAACAAACTATACCTTTCTTAAATCTAGAAAACAAGTGTTCCTACAATCTTAATTTAAGAAATCTTACCAAGTGAAATGATCTTGCTGCATGGACAGATTTTTTTCACTTGTTTTGAGAACGTTTTTTCCTTAGTTGCAGTGTTTTTATCTTGTTTGAAGACCCCCTTTTTTTGCAGTGTAGACACAGAAGAGTACCACAATATGGCGTCATTTTTTTTATCTGCTAGCTGGCTATAACACATTCCTTTTGGGCTTTTTGTGAACACACCTCCGGCAAAAAAAAAAAAAAAAAAAGAAAAAACAAGTCAAAACAAGCAATACAGATAATTAATTTTAGATCATTTTTGACCTTCTATCATCATGGTGTACTGCTGTGATGCTGCGGAGTGGAAATCACATGGATCCAAAGCAAAGACGCTACACATCCATCCCTTCATGGGTGACGTGATATGGTTCAAGCGGCAAAAGATCTCTCTGCACAGAGAAGTTAGAAGCTCTGATTCAGCGTCAGAAAGACAAAACAGGGAAGAATATCGACGTGCTGAACTTCACAAGAAATTCCAGGTTATGTTCCCATTATTTAGACAAGAAACAGATCAGCACAGATGGGTCCACGAGTGGTGATCCTGTCTGCTTTGCCTGAAATACCCAGATGAAGACGCTACTGGGAGGACTGGTAACTGGCGTGAATGTTTCCCACTGGTGAATATTCTTTGTCTTTGTCATGATGGTCTCTGAGCTGTGTGGAAATGGCCTCGTCGTCCCTTCTAGACTGTCAGACAGCAGCAGCCGCCTCTCTAAGACTGTTGCTAAAGTGTTTCCTCCTGACATTATTTTTAACACAGCAAAACACCAAAATGTCTGCTTTCTAAATTGTGGTCACACTTGCGACGGGTCAAGTAGTTCAAGTGTGATTAGCAGCGCATGACTGTTACTCTCTTGATTCCTGTGGAAAGCTGAACTTGTAAAACATGTGGTTGGAGGGCTGTGCCAAGACACATTATTTCCTACAGTTTGATAGATATTTATTTTTGTCTAATTCTTTATGCTTTATGTCTTTTGTAATTTCCACTGTTTTAAGTCTGCTGCTGAATGTAACTTGCTATTTCCCCTACCTACTCCATGTAGCTTGAATTTGTGACTTAATTACAAAGTTAATCTCAAGTTTTTGAATTGAACTGAATTGAACTAAATTATTGTAAGGTTTGATCATATCAAACATCAAACCTCCTTGATCATATCCAGAGATAGAGCAGAGCAGATATTGCAAGAAGTGCAATATAAAACAGTAATTGTACAAAATTAAATATTAGAGCAGGCACTGAGTGTTACATTGATCTTACATTAGTGTCAGATTTGCAGACTTAGGATGTGATCTAATCAACATCTGGAAGTGACCACCATCCCATAATAACTGAGGTTAGTGTTGAGGGGAGGGGAGAGGGGATGAAACAGGATAGCTGCCAGACTGTCCTTCAGTAGGACTGACGGATTCATTTAACTATAACCACATTTACTACATACGTGCTTTTTTTCTAGTCAGGGTTATCGTATTAAGTTAAAATGACTGGTTTGTTTTATTACTTCTTAATGTTTCTTTAAATCATGTCATAAATATTTTACAGTAATTAAAAACATATTTAAAAAAGATCGAGGATTTAAAACACATTTGTTTAATTTTAATGACCTCTCACGGCCCACCTGCAGTACCACGACAGCCCACCAGGGGGCCGTGGCCCACACTTTGAGAATCATACAGTATATTAAAAATATGAGGAAAAAGCTGCTGCCAAATGGTCTTTATTATAAGACAAAAACAGGTCCTTTTTCCCCCATTTCCATACTTTAATCCCCCCCAACAGTCGGGGGTCTCCTCCAGCTCTGGCCGACTGTAGCTTTCATCTTCCTGCTTGTTTTAAACATTTGATGACGAAATTGTTAGCGTGACAGAAGCGACAGCCGTGTTGCCATGTTAGCATGACAGAAGCGACAGCCGTGTTGCGATGTTTGATTGATTTCCTCAGATTCATATCAGGCTCGTTTGTGGTGGATTTTAAATGGGGTTCACTGGAAACCTGGAACGGTTTTGATCGTGCGTGAACTTTGAAAGAGCGTCGTTCACAACTGCCCAAATGAACTCGTTCATACCCGACGCTCGTGAAGGGGAAAGAGAGCGAGTTCAGCTCACGTTCGCACAAAATATGAACTAGTTGGTGAACTTTCGTTCAATGAACGGGTTCAGGTACAACACTGAAAGTTCTAAAGATCTAATATAACAGGGTTAAAACCCAGGTTTCTGTGCTCTGGAGCACAAACCGCTAACGTGACTCCATCTTGCTCACAGATTGGCTCTGGCTGTAGCAGAAGCTACCTGAGTGCTAACATGACGGGTATTACCAGGCAGCGCTCACGCTCACACGAGTCTTTCTGAATCTGATGTCTAACTTGTTTTGGGTTTTTAGGCAAGATTCTGTCTGCGTGCCCTTATTTTATATCATTCCAATGTGTCGGGGAGAGGTGTAAAAACCTTTAAGATGATGCTTAGCAATGCATTAATCTTTCACTTTAAAAAAGAAAATAAGCTAGATTTGTGAATCTAAAGTTCAAATTCAAGAAGCATAGTAAAGTAGCGAGTAAAATAAATCTCTTTGTGCAGATGCTTGCTGAGCTGGTGTCAACGGCATGTTGGGGCCATTTGAAAGAAGTCCCCTGTTACTTTTGTTGTAATCCTCTTTACTCCTTCACCTTGTACAGTTAGAGTTTATAATTATTTTTCTGTTGCATTCATTAATTGGGACCCTCTAAAGCTGTAATGACAGTCTGTTGTCATTTTTACAGACCTTAGTCCACGGCACACAAACAGCTGGCTTCTGCTGCAAGCTTCTTCAGCCTCTACACACACACACACCGTCTCTTGAAAGGTACACACACACATAAAGTAGGTGCTCAGAGGTTTATACACTTATATTTCTAAAGCTATGGTCTACACCTGCTCAGGTACTTTGATTTGCAGTTGTCATTGCAACTGTCATTGCAAATTCAGGTTTAGTCAGGTTTCTGCCAGAAGCTCGGTTAAAGGTCACAAAATCTGATTGAATGCATGTGGACAGCAGGTCGTAAAGGCTGGATTTACCTCCAGTCGATAGATTGAAAGAGCCCACAAGGCCAGCCCATCTGTGGACCTCACAACCTGCCAGCATGCAGGACTGTGAAGTGAACAAAAATGAGTCTCCACTGCCTTCGATGGACACAAGGAAAACATTAAAATGCCAGCCAGAATTCTTAAAATGCTTCAGATTTGACCCATGGGCGGATCTTCCGTGGGGGCACGGGGGGGCAGTGGCCCCCCCTGTGAAATGATTGGCCACCCTGTGTGCCCCCCCCAAATTTTCATTGGAAATTTATATTATTAACACTCCGATTTCCGACGCTCCTGAACGCAACTTCGTTGTCCGACTGCAACTGAATGCACCAAAGACGTTAGTTTGATCTTTTGATTGGTTCCCTGCGTTTGGTTTGGATTTGAAGAAGCTTGGGAACGTTTGCCGATGCCGGAGGAGAAGACGAGCAGCTTTGCACCTATGCGCTAAGAAGACTATATTAGTTTTGAATTTCATGAAGTTTGGCTAACACCTGTGCAAACTACTGTTAAAATCTATTTAGCTTCATTTGCATGGAAAATGTTTGAGTGGTTTGAGGAATAAAGAGAAAGAAATTAGGCATGTATTCCTACTATAAATTCTTGTTGGATTCGGACAGTCCGAAGCTGAAGACTTGTGCTTCAAATTGAAAATGTGCTAATTGATGCTATTGTCACAGCTAATAGTGCACATGTCTGTGTTATAGCTAAACCAGACAGACAGTTAAGTTTAGTTACCCACGTTTTTTTTTTCAGTTACTTTTCAGCTACTTAAGTTGAAGTTGAGGATAATAAATAAATAAACTTTTTTGCGATATGTTTGACAGACAATGAAACGTAGAGGGGATATTCAAGATTTTTTCATTAAACAGAAGTGAGTGAGTAGGTGAGAGCAGGGACAGTGCAGGTCAGACGGGGTTAGGGGGGTTAGGGTTAGG
>JAGFBZ010000965.1:0-153664 GCA_018398805.1 Hirundichthys speculiger | reverse complement strand
CTGGTGTGAACAGCTTACTTGAGCTCATTTCACGGCGTCTTTCTGGGGTTCTGGACTCTGACTGAGCCACTTCAAAAGCTGGATTTTCTTCTTCAGAAGCCATTCTGTGGTGAATTTACTTCACTGCTAGGAGTCAATGGGCCCGATCTTCCGCCAAACCTCCTAAAACCTCCTATTATCCAATTATACCATTATACCAATTAATGTTCCTGTCCCTCCTCGCCCACTAACAGTTTCAGACATATCGGAAATAACAGAAGTGACTGTGATGTAGGCCATGACGGATTTTGAAGGGAAATGTCCCAAAGATCTCCTTGGTTTCCTCCACAGCAGACATCTGAATGAGATCATGCCACAGCTGTACAGACTGACGTGTCTGGCCGTGACTATTCCCACATCCACCACAACTGCTGACCAGACATCCTCTGACCTCAAGAGAATAAAAACATCTGAAAGGAATACAGTGATGCGTAATCGAGAGGTAGAGCCGTCTGTGCACGTCCACATATGACCAGGTGGACACACATTTATGCCATTTGGACGCGCTCTTTTATGCGCCCACATGCTGGTTGTGCTTTCTGCAAACTCGGTACCTTGCGATCGCGGGTAGCGGCTAGCGGGAGGTGTACGATCGGGGCCATTATCCTGCTGCCAAAGCCCAAATCGTGATGGTCCCTCCACCATGCTTCATCACTGAGATGATGTTTTACTATCGGTATGGTGTGTTGCGCTGGTTTGTTGCGCTGTACATAGTGTTGAACATGATTCCTGAACATTACCGCTTTTGTTTCATCATTCCACAAAATGTAATGTGGTGGCACGGTCAACTAACTGGTTGAATTAACTGGGTGTCAACTCAAATCAAAGTCTTTAAACTGAACACTGGTGGTGTTGTACGGAGAAAGACTGATGTAGTTGCTGGATAAGAAATGGAAATCCATGTGGAAGTATACTGGAGTCTAAGGAGATGACCATTTATCATTACATTTCCTTAAATAAATACATTTTTGTCCTATAAAGATTATAGCCTCAATATCCAGTTTTAGTTCCCCCCTATAACATCATGATGTTCATTTTCTAAGTTCTATTTCCACAAAGAGAAAAACAGACGATAAAAAAGGACATGCTTTAGAGTGGGGCTACTTTATGAATAGCTGAAAAGTTGTGGCAAGCTTCTTTATGTATTTGTGGTTCTGGAAGCAAGTTAAAAACAAACTCTCTGAGTTTCTCTGGTTGAGACATTATTGAAGCTTAAAAGGCCTGCTGCAAGGCTGTTACGGTGGCTTGACCAATTGGCAAAATCCGGCTTGCTGGTCTGACACAAACCCGGAAGTAAAAGAGATTGCAGTTCATTGACTGACCACTAGGGGCTGGCTCTAAAGGCAAGTCAATCTCCGTTGACCCTAATGTTGAATGGTTTTAGGCTCCATAGCAAGATTTCAGATCCATGACAACTGCACGGAGCTGTGAAGTTCTACGAAGCCGGAAATGTATGCATAATTAGGGATGTGGTCTTTTTGATTGACCGCTTGTTATGGTTAGCGGTCATGGTCATGGTTAGCAACGTCTTGACTTGACCTCTGAGTTGCAAATAAGGACCTGAGAGTGCAAGTCATTTGAATTTGAATTTTAAAGATAATATGCTTTGTTGAGCTCCTGAACAGACGACAGCGACTGTGAGTTGGCCTGGAAGGTTCTGGGGACAAAATTTGGTGACGCAGCAGGCATCAGCTACCTTCATCCGCAGACGACGGCTGCCTACTGAGCCAACCGCCTTCCCTGCCAGCAGCTGGAGCAGCTGGCTCCTCTAGCCAAGCTCCCGCCAAGCGGTTGGCAAGAACCTTTATGGATTGATTATCTCTGCCCGGATCTCCACCGAGACCCAGCTCTAACAAAGGTCTAACAAAGGCCTAACAAATGGAACCCCAAGGCCACGGACGATTAGCCAAGCGTTGACTTATCGAGGATCCTGCTGGTACTAGATTGAAACTCCCCCAGCTCTCATAGTTGCGGCAGTACTTATTTCAAATGTTGTTTCAGTAGCCAAAGCTAACTCGTGGTAACTGAGCTAAGTTGGCTGTGTTCCAAGCAGCTTCCAGGCTTGTTGTCCATATGCATGTCTTTGGATTAACAGCCGGACTGGATGGACTTTGCCTCAGAAAGATGGTGACCACCACAGAAAAGAATTTCAGACTGCAAACTGAGTTGGTGACATCACAAGGGCATTGCCCAATTCTTTCTTTTACAGGATGCTTGTCTAACCAAATAATCAGATAAAAATGTTCCCTTCTGTGTGTACTATCCATGAATGAGATCTGTCCCATGCTCAAGGTGGCCAGACGATAAAAATCAATTTCGTCTAGTGGATAAAACCTTTCATGAAGGCAGCTCCAGCAGCTTGCGTGGTGACATTATAATGCTGCAGTATGAAAGCATCATAAAAAAAGAAAAGTTCTTATCTTCTGTGTGCAACTGATGCTATAAACCCAGTCTGGTGCACTCAGCTTCTTTACAATCACACTGAGCAATCATCACAGTATAAAAATGTCTCTTTGGATTGTTTCAAAACTGAATCTGCATTTCCACCTTTTTGTTTTCTTCCAAACACAAACCTGTTAAGGAAATAAATAAATAAGAATGGCAATGATTCAACAGAAAACATGTTTTTCTATGGGAGGGCTTACGTAAGACTTTGTCTCTGTGGACTGGCCTTGGGTATTTGTATTCACTCCGCTGAAGTCGTGCCATTTGTGCCAATTGTGTGAAAAGCAGTAAGTTCAGTTTATTGCATTTTAGAGTTGCTGATTTTATTCAAATGTGACCTTTAAAAATGATAAATGTCAGATATCTTTTTATAAAGCTGGCAATCAGCACTCCTTGTCAGATGGATGGATGGATGGATGGAAATGTTCATCTCTGTTCAGTCTTACTTCAATCGTCTTACACTCTCTTACCATTCGCCGCTCCTCCACCTCCTTCTTTCCCATTCTCTGTACATCGCTCATGCAACTTTTCTTTTATCCTCCCAAGGTCTGAAGGCTGAATGCTGATAGAGTGATTATCCAATGCGTTAATACTGACTCAAGATGAACACGTGGGGGACTGTTCAATCATACTTTCACAGAGCCCTCCCTGTTTGCACGGAGCCGATCAAGGTCACGGACCCATCACGACTGGGTTCCCACAAAGCTAAATGAACAGAGCACTGCTGAGGCATAATGGAGTGGCACATATCTTCAATGGGCTCTGTGTGGCATTAAGCCTGTGGAGAGCAAAGCAGTGTGAAAGTGATGAAAGGGGGCAGTAATGGCAGCTTGCCTTGGAGGAAAGATGAAATATATTTAGACCTAGATTTAAACAGGAAGTGTTTTAGTCTCTGCCCATCTCACTTTTGCACTCTCACAAAACCAAAATGTGAAAAAGAAATTAACCCAAATAATGCAGAAACTGAGGATCTCTCAAGTTATGACAAGATTTGGATGGTAAATACCTTTTCCCTTATAGAAAGCCATGGTTCTCTGTCAGAATAAGGTGTAATGTCTTGCAAGGTTGGGAGTCACATGCTACCTCAAGTGGAGGAACTTAGGCCCCGATCATACACTTCCCGCTAGCTGCTATACACTAGCTGCTACATGCAAATTGCAGGTTTAGGAACCTCCGCTAACCACTTATACAATCTTCCGCTCGCTAAAGCTGCTACCCATTATGCCGATTCCTTTACTCACTGTGTAGGTGTGGCAATGGGCGTGTCTTTTGCCCTTCCCACAAACTGGGTATCTTGTGATCGCGGGTTTAGGGTTGTGGGTAGCGGGTGGTCAGACCACCCGCTATCCGCAACCCGAATGTCGGCACATACAATGCATGTCCACCAGGTCACATGTGGACGTGCACAAACGGCTCTACCTCTTGAATTAACTCTTGTATAAAAAGCGTGAGTTGGCCTCAGTTGAACCCCTGAGAAAATGGCAGAGATCATCTCAAACGGCTTGCTCACCAGTTAAACCATAAACGACCAGAGCGTGTTTACTGGGAGGACATAAACTATCTGGGACTTTCAGGTAGCCGATAGGAATCGTCTGTGTAAAAATATTTATATGTATATATCAGTACAGAGGAGGAGGAGGAAGGAAGAGGAGGAAGCTCTACAGCAGAGTCCCAGATGAGCTGCTCACGAGAGCTGCTCCGATCTGGATGAAAAGACGCTTCATAGCAGTTTGTGGGTAGCCAACCTGCTCTTAAAGGCAACGGCTACTGATGCACTGATTGGTTTAACAGGTGGACGCCCTAACCACTCCCATGCATAATGTAGCGGGTAGCGCAGGTGGGATAGCGGGTTTAGCAAAGTGGAAGATTGCGTTCTTTGCGGGGGAACGCCTCTCCCTCTCTCTCACTGGCTATCCCTAAATAGCGGTTTTAGGAGCTCTGGCGGAAGATCGGGCCCTTAACCCCTTGGTAATGAGGGCCCTTTGATCGTTGGTGCAGATTATTGAAATAACTGAAGCCATTTTTAATCGCACAAAGCATGATACAATATACATCACACAAACGAGGAAAGTTTCAGCGTAACCCTAAAACCATTTCCACGTAAACAAAAGTCCGTTCAAATACCAAGCAGCTAAGTGAACACAGGAATCTCAAAAACAGGCCTGGTTACCTCTGGGTCTTGTTGACAAACTGACGGGCGAATTGTTGCTTAGCATTTGCAGTGATGTACAGCAACTCTACGCTGGTCTGTTACGGTGAAGAGAGACTAAAGGTAATAGGTGAGGCTCTCTGCTTACTGGTGAATCTATGTTCTTTTGTGGTTTTCTGTTGCCAAAAGAAGTTTGGAGATCTCCTGGCAACAATGATGTGACTTTTTCCTCTTCTTCCTCTCTGGATTCGCTGTGCCGTTCTGAGTGTGTTAGGTCATGAAGGAAGCAGCTCCATGCCAACTTTTAAATGCAAAAAGATATTTATTTACAAGAAAAAGAGGCTAAGTACAGACTTGCGCTACGTCTGGGATTTTCTGGGCCAATCATGAAGAAATCCAAGCACAAAGAAAAGAGTGAGCCTTTTAGTCATAATCAGGCCTATTTTGGGTTACACTTGGAATCAATCAAAGCTTCTCACGACAGGTTCCCATGACAGGTTCCCAGCTCATGTTTTTCATTTAGACAATAGGCAGCTGGGATTCCTGATAAAGAGACAGGATGTACTCCCTAAACTGATCACGGATTTCCAAAACTGTAGTCCCTCAGAACATGTCCTTGGAAGAGGAGCAAACAAACCCAATGAACTCATGGATTTCTGCAAAAGCCTAAAAACTGTTAAAGAGTCGTAGTTGAACTTATATAAAAAGGTAACTATCATTTAAATATCATATTGTTCAGACACCAAACTTTCTCTTACCTATTGTCACAAACTGAGGGTGGAGACCAACATTACAAGAGAGAGGGTAAGAAGGGAGTTCAGTCCCCTGGTAGGGACATGGAGGAGAGTTGCTGCTCCACCAGACCAGGAGAAACTGGTGTGGGCATTTGGTTAGGACGTCTCCTGGAGGTGCTGTTTGCATGTCCTACTGGGAGGAGGCCTCTAGACAGACTCAAGACATGGTGTCGGGATTATATATCTTGGCTGGTCTGGGAACACCTTAGTGTCCTCCTTGAGGAGCTGGAGGAGGTAACCAGAAGAGATAGGTCACTGCCTCTCTGCTTAGGTTGCACCTCATGTGATCCAAACCTGGATTAGTAGGGATGGATGGATGGATGGATGGATGGATGGATGGATGGATGGACAGGAGGCAATCTCATGCAAAACAAAAGGTGAGATTGATGGAGTAACAGCCCCTCCCCATCCCCCTACTTCCAATCCACCTGTGATGTGATGAAGACATTTGAAATAAATCTGCATGCAAACGAGACAATTCAGTGATTTGCATTCTCAGCTCAATGGGCAGGAAATTAATCTTGAGGAGAAATATCAATACAAGCAGCCGCATTAAATCAACATCCCCGTTCAGCTCTGATGTGTTTGAACAGCTCTTTCATCGAATTCTCTCCAAATCACAGTGGTGCTCTATCATCTCACATTTCCCCTGCCAACATTCAGTGCTGAAGATTGTTTTTTTTTCCGTGCATCACTTGCTCCCCACTGCCCTCATCATGATCTTCTTTCTTTTAGCATCCAAAGAGTAGTGACAACACAATCGAATGCCATCATCTCTAACAAAATAATCAAACTCGCTGCCATGATTGGATTTTGATTATTATTATTATTTTTAAAAACCTGCAAGGAAAAAAAAAAAAAAAGCCAGAAACTGCAGTGTTTTAATCAGTGTAATTGGAGCTCCCACGTGCAACAAAGCCAATCAAACAGAAATGCACTGGACCATCGCTGTTCTGCTTCACAAGTCGTAATAAAAAGAACATCTTTGTCAGAAATAATTTTAAGGTCTGCTTGGCTCAGTGGTATCCGCTGTGGCTTATTGTTTTTTGAAACAAACTAAAACGCTGGCCAACTTGCTAGCGAGATGCGTCAGCTGCTCTCCGATGTGGGAGTTGTGCAGCGCCGTGCCGGTGAAGGGCTCCTGCCAGCAAACAAATGTCCCTCTTTATATCTGGAGTATTGCACTTTCATTCCTCACAGAATGTATTACCTCTGTCCAGTCATCAAATCTCCTTGGAATGAGCTGAGAAAATTTCTGAAAATCAGTATCATGATGCTGAAATATGAATCCGCTGGAGGCTTCTCACACAACGGAGCCACGTTCTGATCTTTTTGCAGAAGTTGACTGAATCCTCATTCGCCATATTCGCACCTGTTTGTCTCAAGCAGTCAGGTGAAGAGGTCAGCTGGAGACACTGAACAGGAACAAGGATGCAGGTCCAGATGGTGTCAGTCCCAGAGTCCTGAAAGCCAGTGCAGACCAGCAACTCTTCAACAACAGCCTGAGCCAGGAGAACGTTCCAGTGCTGTGGAAAACATCCTGCCTTGTTTCAGTACCCAAAGTATCTCTTGCATCTGCTCCTAGTGACTAAAGACCTGTTGCCCTAACATCACATATTATTCTAACTCCCAAAGAGACATTTAACACCATCCAGCCTGCTGCACTACTCAAGAAGCTCCAGAAGACACAGGTGGATGCCTCCACCATCACCTGGATGACTGACTACCTGACTAACAGACCACAGTTGGTGAGACTGAATAGTTGTGTGTTTGAGCAGGTGGTCAGCAGCTCAGGAGCACCACAGGGAACTGTACTCTCACCACTCCTCTTCACTCTGGAGTCCTGACATCTACAGAAATACTCAGATGACTCTGTACTCAGTCTCTGGTCCATCACTGAATCACCCCTGCAACTGCAGAGAACCGGTGGACCCCTTTGGGGCCTGGTGCGGGAACAATTGTCCAATCTTGAATGTGAACAAGACAAAGGAGATGATTGTAGATTTTACGAGAGTCGGGATTAAGTCCAACAGTATTTCCATCATGGAAAAAGAAGTGGAGGTGGTGGAGGTGTAAAAATATCTCAGTGTTTACCTGGACAACAGACAGGAGATGTAACACTGATGCTGTTTAATGAGAAGGGATGGACTTTACTTCTTGAGGAAGCTTGGGTCCATCAGTGTTTGCAGCAGGATGTTGCATATCTTCTGTAAGTCCGTTGTGGAGAGTTCAATCCCACCTGCAGATGTCTATTGGGGGAACAGCATCAAACCAGGGACTTAAAGAAACTGAACAAACGGATCTGTTCTGGGGACTGTTCTGGAGCTCACTGTGCAAAGGAGGATACTTTGAAAAATACAGTTCAAAGTAAAGTATTTTTGAATTTTGAAAGAAACTTTGGACTCCCGTCTCAGCTGGGCAGCTGTGTATCATTTCAAGGCATTATATCACACATCGACCGTGATAAAGCTAGCTCACAGAGCTACAGTAGAGCTACAGCCTACTACTGGGTCCCTCTGGGCCTGGAAGGACCATGAAACAGCCGCACTGTGCCAGCTGCTGTGAATGGCAGCCGTTGTAGCCAGAGAGCGTCACCGCAAGCACAGCGGCGCATTTTAGTAAAATCCCAGAAGTACCTGTTCGCTCTGCAACACTAAAGATATGCATTATCAGCAAATCTGCGTCAGTTTAGCAGATTAGACGAGCAGGAAGTCAGAGACAACGGTAACCCATAGAGGTCGTAGTTAAACAATTCAGAGGGTTTTAGAAGAGATTTCATCCATGTACGGGGAGATATTCATTTCAGAAGTCAGAAGGTGCACACTATTTGAGACTACTCATTATTTTTGTATGTAGGGTTCCAGAAAGGACAAGACATGGCGAAAAATACGTCTTTAAACAAACAAAATCTCAAAAACCTTCAGAGAAACTCCTAATCTCATGAATCCAGCCGTGCAGGCAGTGCTCAGAAGCGCTCTGCATTCGAAACACTCGGAGTTGGAACTGGAGTCACACTGAGGACACGGAAAAGTTGCCACAAAGTCGGACCGCTTTGCCTCCAATACCAGCGGGACCCAGGGGTTAAACAGAGTCATGAAAGCAACGCCAAGCCCGTAGAGGGACTCCCTGAGCTGAAAATTGTAAGTTTAATGAAGATAAGTTTGTGGAGGATGAATAGTTTTCCCCTCATATCCAACTCTGCTGCCGATCCGACTGACTCACTGAAGGACTTGCATTCAAACTTAGACGTTCCCAAACAAAACAATGGGCTTGTGTGATGTCAGAAATGTTAAAGCGGTAGTCATTTCAGACACAGAAGTTTACACTCTCAAAACACACAAGATTTAAGTGTTCAAACGAGTTCAAACTCCAAACGAGAGAGCAGAGCCGTGATCGTGCTCAGATGCCATTTACAAGACGATTTACAAATCTCAGTGAAGAAAAAGAAAATTAAATGAAGCTGCAGTCCACCGCTGTTAGCACATAAAGTGATTCACGGTCAGGCTGCGGAGCAGCTTTGGAACCACATAATCACCCAATTAAGAGGCCTTTGTTACTGTTCACAGTGGGATACGTGCTCTGCTGTCCACATGGAGCAGGAGTGTACATACTGCTAGCTTCCCATCCACACAGGAGCACTAATTCTGCCACAGAGTAGAAAAAAAATGAGTCCCAGACAGCTTTGGAACGGAAACTTGCAGCCCTGCACACGCCCACTGCTTCATTTTCTCTGGATGATGAAACTCCTGGTCCTAATGAAGCTTGGCTATAAAGGGAATTGGTTGACGACGCTATGGAGGTGGTAAAAATGCGACCCTGATCTAACTGCTGCAACATTGTTCAGAGGACTGGGGAGAACTCAATCTCATCAAAAAAAAAAAGAGGCTCAAATGATCTTCGTGGATCACATGTTCAGGCTCTTGCACTGTAATGACTCATAAAGCTGATCCCAGGGTGAAGACGCACTCAATATTTAAGTAACATCATTCTCGAAGATTCTGCAATCTGCAGATGAAGTGATGAGGTTAAAGTGAGGGTGCCGGAATTGGGTATAAAAAGAGCAGCCGCCAAAGGCTTGGTCTTTTCCAAGCAAAAATGGGTCATAGCTCACCACTTTTTCCAGTTAAAGAATCATTAATTATTTCAAAATATTGAAATCACAAGCCCACAACACAGACAGGCGTAGTGTTGCACAGTGGGTATGAAGAGAGAGGCCGAACTCTGGAGAAACCAGGAAGCCACTGGAGAGCCAGAATTATTTATATAGAAGCTGCGAGGAAGTTGATCTCAAAACCTTTTGTGTTTGGACCTATAAGTTTTTTTTTGTTTTTTACAGTTTTGCTGTGGATGTTTGAGTTGCTAGAAGAATAAATTGGTTGTTGTTTATGGAGTTCTTCGTTGTTCTAGCTGTTTACTTGCCCTTCCACTAGCAGACCTCTCAAAATCTTACTGTACATATATTTCTTGATTTAAAATTACAAAGAATTCATGTATTCCAATATAAATGCTGCATAACATCATAAAAGATTAAATAATAATTTTAAAAAATCCGTGTGGAAAGAAAAGTGCCCTCTGAGCACTCAGGTGACGCGACATGAGAAACTGTCATGTCACTGTGATCTACATAACCACGCTGGCTCGTGAGTAGCTTTTAAAATTCTTTGTAACGCGACACAGTCTGCTTGTATAAATAAGGAATAAGACATACAGTCGCTCAACTCCCAGAATCCTCTGGGAATGAGCATGCAGATGGGTAGAAAGATGAGTTCATGTTTCAGTTTTATTTTATAAGGAAAACAGTCATTTGGTTCTTCTCACCGAGGACGTGAGAGACCATCTAGGACGTTATCAGCAAAGATGCAACAGCCAGCATCTGTAATAAAGATATATATTTGTGTCCAGAGTGTTATGACTTCCATAAGTATGAAGGTAACACTGACTCAGAGAGGCATACTGGAATTTTGGAGAGACATGTCAGAATATTGTTATGCATGTTCACTCTCTTATGCTTCGGAGAGTCAACATGTATACCCACTGGGACGCTCGGCCTGCTGTTTGCAGATCATCAGCTTGGTTGACCCTCGAGCAACAGGCACCACCAGACCTGCACTGTTCTGTTTGACCAAATAAAAGTACAGTGTGATTATGGTTCTAAATAGCAACTACGCACAAAGCCTACATAAATAACTATGTCGTCATTATGCTTGTTTGCGTTACCCTGTAATAATACCACCAAACGCTAGGTGGCAGTGTTCTTTTCTGCAGCGTTGAAGCGTGCAGTGCTGAGCTTTCTTTTGTTTATTTTCTTTATGAAGTCCCATCATATTAATGGAGCAAATTACTCAAATTTTGTGTGAGTCGGAACTGATAAACGTTGAGTTACAGTCATTTTTACTGACACTGCAGTAGTCCATCTTTCTACTCAGCATGACAGTAAGGAACACGTAGAAGGACATATCAAGTGGGTTAGGGTCACATTACCAGGGTTCCCCCAGACAAGACCTGACACCAGGTCCCCCCAGACAAGACCTGACCTAGGTTCCCCCTAGACAAGACCTGACCCAGGTTCCCCTATACATGACTAGAACTAGGTTCCCCCAGACAGGACCTGACCTAGGTTCCACTGACAAGACCTGACCTAGGTTCCCCCAGACAAGACCTGACCTAGGTTCCCCCAGACAGGACCTGACCTAGGGTTCCCCCAGACAGGACCTGACCTAGGTTCCCCTAGACAAGACCTGACCTAGGTTCCCCCAGACAGGACCTGACCTACGTTCCCCCAGACAAGACCTGACTTAGGTTCCCCAGACAAGACCTGACCTAGGTTCCCCCAGACATGACCTGAACTAGGTTCCACTGACAAGACCTGACCTAGGTTCCACCAGACAGGATCTGTCCTAGGGTTCCCCCAGACAGGACCTGACCTAGGGTTCCCCCAGACAGGACCTGACCTAGGGTTCCCCCAGACAGGACCTGACCTAGGGTTCCCCCAGACAAGACCTGACCAAGGTTCCCCTATACATGACCTGAACTAGGTTCCCCCAGACAGGACCTGACCTAGGTTCCACTGACAAGACCTGACCTAGTTTCCACTGACAAGACCTGACCTAGGTTCCCCCAGACAAGACCTGACCTAGGTTCCCCCAGACAGGACCTGACCTAGGGTTCCCCCAGACAGGACCTGACCTAGGGTTCCCCCAGAAAGGACCTGACCCAGGTTCCCCTAGACAAGACCTGACCTAGGTTCCCCCAGACAGGACCTGACCTAGGTTCACCCAGACAAGACCTGACTTAGGTTCCCCAGACAAGACCTGACCCACGTTCCCCTAGACATGACCTGAACTAGGTTCCCCCAGACATGACCTGAACTAGGTTCCACTGACAAGACCTGACCTAGGTTCCACCAGACAGGATCTGTCCTAGGGTTCCCCCAGACAGGACCTGACCTAGGGTTCCCCCAGACAGGACCTGACGTAGGTTCCCCCAGACAGGACCTGACCTAGGTTCCACTGACAAGACCTGACCTAGGTTCCACTGACAAGACCTGACCTAGGTTCCCCAGACAAGACCTGACCTAGGTTCCCCCAGACAGGACATGACCTAGGATTCCCCCAGACAGGACCTGACCTAGGGTTCCCCCAGAAAGGACCTGACCCAGGTTCCCCTAGACAAGACCTGACCTAGGTTCCCCCAGACAGGACCTGACCTAGGTTCCCCCAGACAAGACCTGCCTTAGGTTCCCCAGACAAGACCTGACTTAGGTTCCCCAGACAAGACCTGACCCAGGTTCCCCTAGACATGACCTGAACTAGGTTCCACTGACAAGACCTGACCTAGGTTCCACCAGACAGGATCTGTCCTAGGGTTCCCCCAGACAGGACCTGACCTAGGTTTCCCCCAGACAGGACCTGACCCAGGTTCCCCTAGACAAGACCTGAACTAGGTTCCCCCAGACAGGACCTGACCTAGGTTCCCCCAGACAAGACCTGACCCAGGTTCCCCTAGACAAGACCTGAACTAGGTTCCCCCAGACAAGACCTGACCTAGGTTCCACCAGACAGGATCTGTCCTAGGGTTCCCCCAGACAGGACCTGACCTAGGTTTCCCCCAGACAGGACCTGACCCAGGTTCCCCTAGACAAGACCTGAACTAGGTTCCCCCAGACAGAAAGGACCTGACCTAGGTTCCCCCAGACAAGACCTGACCCAGGTCCCCCTAGACAAGACCTGAACTAGGTTCCCCCAGACAAGACCTGACCTAGGTTCCCCCAGACAGGACCTGACCTAGGGTTCCCCCAGACAGGACCTGACCTAGGGTTCCCCCAGAAAGGACCTGACCCAGGTTCCCCTAGACAAGACCTGACCTAGGTTCCCCCAGACAGGACCTGACCTAGGTTCCCCCAGACAAGACCTGACTTAGGTTCCCCAGACAAGACCTGACCCACATTCCCCTAGACATGACCTGAACTAGGTTCCCCCAGACATGACCTGAACTAGGTTCCACTGACAAGACCTGACCTAGGTTCCACCAGACAGGATCTGTCCTAGGGTTCCCCCAGACAGGACCTGACCTAGGGTTCCCCCAGACAGGACCTGACGTAGGTTCCCCCAGACAAGACCTGACCCAGGTTCCCCTATACATGACCTGAACTAGGTTCCCCCAGACAGGACCTGACCTAGGTTCCACTGACAAGACCTGACCTAGGTTCCACTGACAAGACCTGACCTAGGTTCCCCAGACAAGACCTGACCTAGGTTCCCCCAGACAAGACATGACTAAGGTCCCCCCCTGGCAGAACCCTGGTCAGGTCCCTAATGGGGGAACCTAGGTCATGTCCTGTCTGGGGGGGGACAGCATCCCATTTGCTTGATAATACAAGGCCCATTGCTCTAACATAGCATACAGTATGCTAAGTTCTCTCACCCATGGTTGTGTCATTGATTTATTTATCTATCTATTTATTTATATAACATAGAGAAGGAATGACACGTGTCCAAGTCATCACAACGTGCAAATTTGTTAACCATACAAGCGGTGTGGAAATAGAAACTCTTGTGTGCAGTGTGGCGAGAAGCAGTGCCATTATGTCGTATGCTGACAGTGGTATACTTTAGGGGTGAAGCATGTCAACCCTATCTTTTTTTGGAAGATTAATTCATCATGCTGCACGACGCTTTGATATGGATGCGTATCCTGATGAGAGAAAGAGAGGTCAACTATGTAACCTGACAGAGGTCGCTCTCTTCCACAGTCTCTCTTACTGCATCTGTCACTTGTTCACTCTGACATATAATTGCAGAAGAGGTTTTGTGGGATTGGATGGAATGTGGGATACTGTATTTATTTTGTGAGTGTCAGAGAGCCACTATCAATATGTGGGAGACTGTAAGAGACTAGGAATGTGTGATTTATTTATTTTTTCACCTGGTGGGCCAACACATAATATGATGTGATTATATTGCATTTTGTTTGAATACAAATCACTAAAATTAAAAAGACTGAAAGACTATTGACGTTACCAGACCTCTTTTTCTTTTTGCCTATGATGGTTATGTTAGGGCACAAGGGTGATATATAAGCTCAAAATGTTTGTCTTATCTGGGTCCCATGTGGGCTAACCAACAGACTTTATACAAATAGCTGGACAAACCATCAATGATGTCACTCACAGGTTTTCAGAAGAGTGCTTAACATGGTGCCATGTTAAAAACAAGCCGAATGAGCCAGCATGAAGAGCAGAGACTTTATTCCAGTCGCTGAAAGTTAGCTATTTATTTTGGATGGCTTATCTTATGCTAACCTTTGATGCTAATTAATATTAGTTTACATTCATTCTGATCAAATCTTTCCAGATATTCTCATTTGAAATGTGGCTTCCAAAAGCATTATTAAAGAATTGCTGCCAGAGCTGAAATAAGGGACAGCAGAGCTTCGCTGGGACCTTTTATTTAAATGTATTGCTTTATAATATTGAGCCTGATGTCATTTATAAAATTTTCTTACTTCTGCAACGACTAGACCCAGAAGTTGGAACGTTACCCTTCGGGCCAACCATGTAAATAAACCTAATAGGGCCAACCAGAGGAGAATCGGGGGTCCAATTTTTTTTTTTTTTTTAAATATTGTTATCATTATTAAACCCATGATATCTCAGCTGTGCCCCACATACAAATGTTGTTTGGCTTGTGTTACATTTTAGAGAAATTACTGTGCACTAGTATAGCCTGCAGTTTTGAAAACAGCCTCATTCTCCAAAAGGAAGTGCAGATTTCCGAGCTTGTTCAAGTCAATTTAGTGCCCATCAGAGTTTCTGCTTATAAATAAAGCTATTTTTATTTTATTTCTTTTTTAAAGGTAGCGGCACATCATCTTTGAAGGGATGTTCTTCTGTATGCCAGCTCATTTGAATATCCCTCTCTCAGCGATGCAATTTCCGCTTTCAGCACCAGGAACAGCTCCATCTCTTATTTTTTCCCTTCTTTTTAAATTTATTATCATTATTAAGCCTATGATATCTCAGCTGTGCCCCACATACAAATGTTGGTTGCCTTGTGGTACATTTTAGAGAAATCAGTGTGTACTAGTATAGCCTACAGTTACGAAAACAGCCTCATTCTCCAAAGGAAATTCAGAATTGCGAGCTTGTTCAATACAATTTAGAACCCATCAGAATTCCTTAGTAGGGTATTTGACACTTTTGCTTATTAATAAAGCATTTTTATTTTATTTTGTTGCTTAAAAATAGTAGCAGCACATCATTTTAAAGGGATGTTCTTCTGTATGCCAGCTCATTTGAATCTCCCTCTCTCAGCGATGTAATTTCCGCTTTCAGCACCAGGAACAGCTCCGTCTCTTATTTTTTTCCCTTCTTTTTTTATTTTTCTTATTATTATTATCATCATTAAGCCCATGATATCTCAGCTGTGCCCCAAATACAAATGTTGGTTGGCTTGTGCTACATTTTAGAGAAATCAGTGTGCACTAGTATAGCCTACAGTTTTGAAAACAGCCTCATTCTCCAAAAGGAAGTTCAGATTTTCGAGCTTGTTCAAGTCAATTTAGTACCCATTAGAATTTCTTAGTTGGTTATATGACGCTTCTGCTTATAAATAAAGCTATTTTTATTATTATTTTTTTTTTTAATAGTAGCAGCACATCATCTTTGAAGGGATGTTCTTCTGTATGCCAGCTCATTTGAATCTCCCTCTCTCAGCGATGCAATTTCCGCTTTCAGCACCAGGAACAGCTCCGTCTCTTATTTTTTTCCCTTTTTTTTTTTTTTTTTGAAATCATCGAGAGCCTATACGGAAGCTTGAGGCGGGGAGGTAAACTTTTGCCAATATCAGAGTGCAGGTTCATAGCCGTGTACACGAAGCTGCCCGCGCGCCTTTAACCCGATGTCCATCCCAGTCCTCCGCAGACGCAAATAAGCGCGGCCGCGACCGGGGAGGGAGAGGCACCGGAGGGCGGAGAAGGCTCCAGATATGAGATGAATACGCACAGAGACGGTTCCGAGAAACAGATCCGCCGCTGTCTGCCACCGGGCTGCTGAGAGAGACGACCGTAATCGCGACCAGGGGGGGGGAAGAGATTCGAGCGACTCGCAGCGCGGAAAGAGAGCCGAGAGGAGAGGACCGCCGCGAGGGGGTGGGTGGGGGGGACGCAACGGGACTCGATCTGCATGTGAGACCGCTGGTCCGCGCGCACAACCGGAGGCGAGAGATGCAGCCTGCGAGCAAGCTCCTGACTCTGATCCTCCTCATCTTCATGGGCACAGAACTCACCCAAGTAGGTTCTTTTTTTTTTTTTTTAACGCCATTTTTTTCCCCCCAGCTCTTGTTTTAAAGCTAAACACAAAAGATGTGCTAAGATATGTTGTTAAAAAATAATAAAAAAGAAAAGAAAAAAGAAAAGAAAAAGCAGCCCCGGTGGTTTGGCTCTGTACCCCCCGTTTAAAGAGATTAACCGGCGGGATTACATGATGTGAATACATTGTGCTTGACGGGCGCGGATAGCTCCAGAGGAGCCCCCCCTTTTAAACCTCCCCCCCCATCCACTCTCCCCACCGCCGGGGCTCACAAATGGACCGGATGAAAGGGGAAAGATGGCACAATCCGTCAATATCCTCATTAGTAAATGGTCCGATTTATCAATGGCAGCACCCTTCTGGTGGATTTCTGCTCTCTGGAGTGAATCAGGGCTCCGTGATCTAACAGACTGCCTCACAGGATGTGTTTTGAGCATGCCCAGTGACCACGGTGTGACTTGCTGCTGGATGCATACGTGAAGGGAACAATTAGTCCAGGAGGAAGAGAGCTCCATAAAACCTGCCAGTTACATGCATCCCATCATAAACATGAGGCTGTCATGCTACGTCATTTATTTACAGTCAGGCCCTGGGATTATTTAATTGTCCTTTGCTTGGGCACAAAGTCATATTTCATGGGCTTTTCTGTTGTGATGCAAGAATCCAATTGTGTTCAGTAATTGGGGGGATAGGGGGGAAGAAAAAATCAAATATAGAACAAGGGAGCGTCAATAAATTGTGTTCCCATTGATAAAACACGAGTGACAAACTCAATATAAAGGGTATGAACAAGTTTGCTGCAAAGCCGCCGCCGGCCTTGATAACCGGCATGCTGGCAGAATATTGCTTTGACAGAAATTTGCCCGTAATTGCATTTCTTTTTTTTTTTTCCTCCTTTTCATGTGGAATTCAATTTGCATTTTGATCGTAGCTCCGTCCGCATGCACGGTTATTACTGGTGCGTTGCCTCTCTCGGGGCTGCCTCTGATTTGAAGAGGAACGTGATGGGAGCCGTCAGAGGGGAGGGCGAAAAAAAGTCACTTTTGGGAGTTTTCACTCTACAGTCCACGTAAGAGTGATGGACTTCCTGTGATGAACCCGAGAGCGCGTGTCGTGTGTCATGTTGCTCGGAGGGTAAGTCAATATTGAGTCCAGAGAACAGAGAGATAAGATGCACTGACAGGCTCTATTTTTACTCTATTTTTACTGCCTCTGCTGCACAAAAAAAACCCAGAGTGCATCTCTCCGCAGGATCCCTGGCGTCTCCGGAATTCATCTTTGATTGAAATCAGATACATAAACTCAAGAGGTGCACATAGAAACAAAAACAGGGAGCCTTTCACTCAGCGTTGCCAGGTGTACGATAAATTTGGCCCTCTGTACGATCAATAATCCAAAAAAAAAAAGGCCAAATGTATGATCTTCTGTTAACCGGAGAGTACGGGTTTTTTTTTAATTTTTTTATTGTGAACCCTGAAGGCATCTGCTGATAGGTTGAACGGGCAGTTGCGTGCGCCCCACGAGACTCTCACAGTCAGGACCAGATCAGGAAGTCCAGCGAGCGAGATTTAAAACAGACTTTAAGCCTGTTTAAATCCCCCAGGCCTCATAATTTGGCTCTTAGTTCCCACCTCTCGTTTGTTTTTGGGGGACACATTAGTCTAACGCAGCCATTCCCAAACTTCAGAATACCAAGGCCCAATTTGAAATGCAAAAAAATCTCCGCGCCCCACCGGAACCTTTAATCACAACTGTGATCAACATACTAGACTAGGAACCATGTTCTGATATTAATGTAAGGGGTCAACAAATAAGGTGACACTTGTCATATTACGTTAAGATGATGGTAGAATAACACTTAACTGGTTTCTTTTGTTACTTCTTAATGTTTTAAATCATGTCGTTAATATTTTACAGTAATTAAAAACATATTTTAAAGAGATCGAGGATTTAAAACATATTTGTTTAATTTTAATGACCTCTCACGGCCCACCTGGAGTACCGCGACGGCCCACCAGGGGGCCGCGACCCACACTTTGGGAATCACTGGTCTAACGCAACTGTAAATTGAGGCTGATGTGGTCCCGTTAATCCATTCCGTACTTATGCCACAAAGCTGGGAGTGCCAATTTAACACTAGAGCAGTGATTCCCAAAGTGTGGGCCGCGGCCCCCTGGTGGGCCGTCGCAGTACTGCAGGTGGGCCGTGAGAGGTCATTAAAATTAAACAAATATGTTTTAAATCCTCGATCTTTTTAAAATATGTTTTTAATTACTGTAAAATATTAACGACTTAATATGACAAGTGTCACCTTATTTGTTGACCCCTTACATTAATATCAGAACATGGTTCCTAGTCCTCTATCTTGATCACAGTTGTGATTAAAGGATCCGGTGGGCCGCGGAGATTTTTAACATTTCAAATTGGGCCTTGGTATTCTGAAGTTATTATATTTGACTATAGTGCATCACTGGGCTTGTTATTTTGGTTATGACAGATGTACGATAATTTCCCCTTAAAATACGATAATTTTGAGTCTCTGGTACGATAATCAGGGCTTGATACTGACACCGGACAACCGGCCAAATGCTGGTAAAATTTAGCTGTGGCTAGTAACAATTTCTGTCTCACAAGCAACTTATTCTTTGATATGACACATCACAATAGTTGTACCAATTGTTTGTATTTAAAATGTAAACGCAAGAATATTGTGAAGAAGAAAAAAAACTGACAGCAAAACTGTGGCTAGCTTAAAGACTGAATGGCTAATGACTGAGGAAAAACACTAGCCACAGTGGCTGGTGAGCCAAAAAGTTAGCGTCAAGCCCTGACGATAATCCTACATTTCCCACCTGGCAACGCTGCTTTCACTGCAGGAGTACCTTTCAGGAAAAAAGCCACCCAAGCAGAAAGACGTCAACCTTTTGATGCTGAACAATGATGCCGTCGTAATGACTACATCACCCACCACGCTTCAGGAGTCCCACGCAGCTCCAGACAGCGTGCGGGCCGGCGCTTTTTCCCGAACACGTGGCCCCGCGAGCGGTGAGATGTTTAATTAGTGGCACCTTCTCTTTCATTCAGCGCCGTTCCCCTCCGCTGAAGGATTTGGTGTTAATACCGCGTTCACACGGAGGAGAATAGTAAGCAGCCGGAGCTGCTGTAGTGCCCCCCCCCCCCCCCCCCCCATCCTAAAATGTGTTACTAACACCTGACAAAACAGATGGTTCATTAACGCCATGCTAATCTAATATTCACCCCACAATAACCCTAAAAAAAGAGAGAATAAATCACAATAGAAGCTTATAAAAAACATCAGGACTTCTCATTCCACTTTACTGCAGCGCCGGTTTATACTGAAAACGATGCAGCGAGGGGGGGGGGGCACATAAATAAATAGTTGAACGATCTACCATTCGTGTGTGTTTTTTTTTTCTTTATGTGAGAAACTGAGATGGAGTTCAACTGCATTCCAACATGCGTGGTGTAATTGGCAGCTGGGGTTGAAGCTATTTATTATTCAGCGTGGCTGGCGAGCGAGCAGGAGGAGAGTAGGTGGAGGTACGGTGCGTTTTTGCAGAGTGCTCGCTGGCTGGAAACGGGGTTTTTTCGACGCTTTGTGAACTCTCAGAAAACGCTGGTTTGGTGAGCACGACGCGGCGTGTGAAAAACTGCTGAGCGGCAGCAGAAGTGCTACTTTTATTTCGCTTTTATGTTCAGGTTTTGACAAATCTCTCACCCCGGACTTCAATTCATAATATGTGCCGTTAGAGTGAAAAATAATGCAGTCCTTTGTTAGAAATGACATCCGTTTTAGAGTTTTCATAATAGGTTGCATAACTGATCCTTGTGCTCCTATTATCTGGGGTTTTAACATCTTGTAAACATAAATCTTATCATGCTCGTTGTGTAATAAGCGCGATAGTGCGAAGCTTACGTGGGTGACTGACTTTGTTGAATCACTTCTTTTTTTTATCAATAGAGCTGCTGCTGATGTAATCCTGAGCATTTTACATCAAAGAGAGGGCAATATATATATCTATATATATATAGATATATATATTGGCAATATATCGCGATTTTCGGCAATAATATCGATTTTTCAGCTTCTAATATCGATGTTTTTAGGAAAATACTTAAATGTGCAAAAACACTAATAATAAACAATAAATAGGTTGTTTTGACTCATTTTGTCCTCTCAATGATCAATATCATCTGATGAACATCTACAGCAACTTGATTTTTCATCTCTACTTTTAATTTTGACTGGGTAGAATATCGCAATATATCATAATATATCGCGATATATCGCAATACCGTGACAATATCGCGCCATGACTCAAGTATAATGATAGATATTGTATTGCGCGGTCCTTGCCAATACTCACCCCTATGTGCACACTTGATTAGTTTGGAATTAGATTGCATGTGCACGTGTACACATTTATCGCTCTAATGAGGCGCGTCGTTAGAGGCTGATCTCCTCTCTCTATCATACAAAAACCCCCCACCAGACAGCATCAGGGTGAATCCGTTAGCTGACCCCCGCTGGTACCCCAACAGGAATGTGTGACTCCACCGTCGCTGTTAGCGCTGTGCTATAACGGATCAGGGATACTGGAGGGAAGGAAACAGGGAACATGGAGAGAAAGATGGAGGTGCAGTTTGAGGAAGAGCTGCCTGTTGCAGCTGAAGCTCTGACCTATATTGTTGATGCACACTGGGCTCTAGTCAAACAAATTATTTGCCATTTATTTTTTGTTTTATCTGCCTTTTTGTGAATCATTTCATTTAGTCGAACGTTGATCTAACCGGGTGAGTCGTTAAGAAGGGCTTCTAATGACCTGGGTGAAGGTCTATCCATCAATCCATCCATCTACCTGTCAGGGCGACAGACTCATTACCATGATTAATTGGACATTACACCTCAATTACGATTAATGAGCCATTATTTTAGTGTCATTTTATTTTTTGCCTTCATCGATAACGGAGGGTTTTTGCTGCAAATAGGCTCAACTGGTAAAGTTGGGATGTTTTTCCAATAACAGAGTACAAATGTTTGAATAGAAATGAGCAAAAGGAACGACGTCATTAACTAGGGGTGAGTACTGGTAAGGACCTCGCAATACGATACGTATCGTGAAACTTGGTCACGATACGATATTATCATGATATTGCAATATATTGCGGTATTCTACCCAGGTAATATCAAAATTAAAAGTAGAGATGAAAAATCAAGTTGCTGTATACAGTCATGGAAAAAATTATTAGACCACCCTTGTTGTCTTCAGTTTCTTGTTCATTTTAATGCCTGGTACAACTAAAGGTGCATTTGTTTGGACAAACATAACGATAACCACAAAGATTACTCATAAGAGTTTTATTTAAGAGCTGATATCTTACCATTTTCCATGGTTTTCTTGATTATAACCTAAATCACTTAAGTTTTTACATCAATAGCTATGGCGTTGTACTGCCAAAAACACTGCTTTTATGCATTCAGTGTTTTCTTTTCTGTCTGTTTTAGTCACATGATGACGTTTAGTGGTACCAGGTATTAAAATGAACAAGAAAGTGAAGAAAAAAATGGTGGTCTAATAATTTTTTCCATGACTGTATGTTCATCAGATGATATTGATCATTCAGAGCACAAATTGAGTCAACACTATTTGCTTCAAAACAACCTATTTATTGTTTATTATAAGTGTTTTTGCACATTTAAGTGAATGAATGAATTTTCCTAAAAAAATCGATATTAGGAGCTGAAAAATCAATATTATATCGGGCGGCCGAAAATCGCGATAAATCGCCAAATAGATTTTTTTCACACCCCTATCATTAACTGAATAATTAAAAGAATGGAACTAATGGAAATTATTGATGTAAGTGAGATTACACCATTTATAGGATTACCTGCCCCTATTTATAGCTAACTAGCTGTCCATCTAGCGATGTAGATATCTAACTATCCACATAACTTTCATCCAACTATATATATCTATCTAGACACTTAGCTCTCCATCTGTCAAGACATCTAGCTTTCTGTGTAGTAAACTCCATGCCTGTTGGGGTTCCTCCCCAATGATGCCAACAACATTCACACACAACCATCCATTATCTATCCATCCATCCATCCATTATCTATACCCGCTTAATCCTCTGCAGGGTCACAGGGATCTGCTGGAGCCTATCCCAGGTCTCTGAAGGCAAAAGGCAAGGTTCACCCTGGACAGGTCGCCAGGGCCACATGTAGGCAAACAAGCATGATGACAACCATACCTACAGGCAATCTAGAACCACCGATTAACCTGACAGGCATGTCTTTGGACTGTGGGAGAAAGCCGGAGTACCCGGAGGAAACCTACGCAAGCATGAGGAGATCATGCAAACTCAACACAGAAAGGCCCTTTGGTTTGGGCCGCCCTGGTGGCGCAGTGGTTAAGGCAGCCAGCCCATATAAAGGGCTCTAGTCCTCGGTTCGACTCCCGGCCCCTTTGCTCCATGTCATCCCTGTTCATCATCTGTCTCTACTGCAAATACAGTGATCCCTTATCTTTCGCGGTTAACGGGGACTGGCGCCCCCCCCACGAGAATCAAAACCCGCGAAGACCCCCGAGCCTAAATAATGTGTTTAAAATATGTTTAAAAACCGCAAAAAAGTAGCAAGGCACTGCAGCAAAACAAGACAAAGGCTCAACTGTGGTCTTTCTGTTACCTTCACAGCCTCTGGTCTCTGAACCGTAGTAAACAAACCGCTCTTTTATCTAACCTCGTTTTCATTTTTCATTCTGCCGTCCCATGACACACACACTACATTACCCATAAGGCCACTACATTACCCATAAGGCCACCTTCTTAAAGGGGCCAGGCTGGCTCACAGCATTTCTCTTTTTCTTGACTTTTTTTTTTTAATATTATATATTCCTGGAAAAAAAATCCGCGAATAACTAAAACCGCGGAACTTAAACCGTGAATTGGGGAGGGATCACTGTAAAGGCCACTAGTGGCAAAAAAGAAAGAAAGGCCCTTGATTTGAACCAGAAACCGTCTTGCTGCAAGGCAACAGTGCTAACCACGTTGCCATGCTGCCCCCCTTTTTTTTTTTTTTCATAATTTTAATTTTAATTTTTTTGTAGGATGCTTTTCAGCACATGTCTTGCCATCCTCCTGGTTCAGGCAGGCTACTCCTAAATAGAGAGACAGATAATAAGAGATGTGGAACAGCTGTGACTGTCCCCCCCCAGGCACCGTTCCCTGAACCACTGCCCCACATCCCCCTCCTACAGCTGCGTATCAACCACAATCCACCACGTCTAGTTACCTCGATCTCTAGATATCTGGATGTCTCGTGAAAAAACACACACTAAAGATGTGATTCTGTACAAGAGCATGCAACAGTAGTGACACCTGCAAATACACCTTTAACGGTTGGAGTCTTAATATCCACAAATACATGGTACATAAAGATTCTAATTTTAAACCAAAAGTCATTAAAAAAATAAAAGAATGACAACATCAGGCAATATAGAAATTAAATTGAGGACTAAGAGTATAAGACTATAAAATGGTGAAATAAATATTACTAGGTAAGTTAGAAAAATAGAACCAAAGGTAAAGTCGTAATTGTTTAAGTAAAGGTAGAATATTATGAACGCAAAAATTAAATACTAATACTGCACATTCGCACCACTTGATTATTTCTATATAACATACTGATGGAGCCAAAGCATGATGAGCTCTGACAGGAAACAAGCGTCGCTCTGCTCATCTCGTTATAATGTGTCCTGGCGTTCACATATTATTTTGACACTTGCTTCCGACCTAAAAAGATTTTGCAGGCCAGTCACGTCCCTCAAACAGCAGCCACCTCCGCCCCCCCCCCCCACCCCCCCCCCCCCCCCCCCCCCCCCCCCCCACAGCAGGTTAGGAGTGGACCCCTCTAAAGGTTTTCTCAGGAGGAGATTAAAGAAGACCAGAGAGCATCTGGGAGGCGTTCGTTCGTTTTCCCCCCAAATACTAATCTGAGGGGATCTGGTGCCATCTGTGGGAAGCTATGCCAGCCTGCAGAGACCCCCCCCCCCCCCCCCCCCCCCCCCCCCAACAACCCACGGGGCCCATGGGAAACTCTCAGATGTTCTTTTTCCGGATCTGACTGGCTGGACTTCATTTGAATGATCATACAGCTCAGAGCAAATGTTTTAATTATATCAATATTCATTATCCAGGGCTGTTAAGGTAAAAACAGAAGACACAGGTGTCTTAAAACTGTTAAATTAGACCGAAGCATGTTAACATGCCTGATGTTGTGAGGGCAGCGCCATCTCTCTGGTCTGACACTAATTTTCAGTCCAAAGCATCTTATTCTGCGACCTTCCCTGTCGCTTAAAAGCTCTACGAGTTCAAATTCAAAACTTTTGTTATCGATAACATCAAAGGTGAGAAACCTTTAAGACTGTTGCTCTCAGGAGCAAAGACTCACACATGTTCTTCCACTTTTATCCTGAACCCAGCCTCCAATTAAAATCCACCATGTTAATTATGGATATTAAACATTCTGTTTCCTCATTTTAGCTTTTTTTTTACTTTAAACAAATGAACTAGGTAACATTTCACATAAAAAATTAAATTCCCCCATCAAAATGGCTCTAACTGTTGTAGCTGATTGATTCATATGTCAGTGGATGCTCATTTAATCTTTGGTAAAACAACAGGGACCATGTGGATAATAATTTTCTCCTGCAATACCTAAATCTGTTACCAGATGGCGCCAGAGTCACGCAAATGAAAGGCTCGGTCCTCACGAGCGCAGAAAGCGTCCTGTATCCCATCAATCTGAACACAACCCCGCCATCTGCATGTCTTTGCAAGTGTTTTTTTTTTTTTTTTTTTTCTGTTTCTTTTTGACATGTGGGCTCCACGGTTACGCATTTCTGTAACTGTTTGAGTTTAAGTGGCACGTGTTTGCTCGTGATTCCACGCGGAAGGCAGTGGCGAGTTGACGGTTCATTATCTGTTTTAAAGGGATTTTAAAGGGGCCCCTCAGAGGTCACTGGGGGCCAACCGTGGATCACAGTAGAGACGGGCCATTAGAATGAACAAACCACAACCCGGCTGACATCATCGCGCCTCCTCCCTCCCTCCCTCCCTCCTTTCCTCCTTGCATCCATTTGGATGCGCGAAGTCAGTGGCACTTCATCACAGCGCGCACCAGAGCAGGAGGCGGACCGTCGGGCGTGGAGCAGATAGTACCGGAGAACCGGAGCGGGACAGTGAGAGAAGAGAAAGAGAGAGAGAGAGAAAAAAAAGAAGAGGAATCTCTTTTGCCCTTCACTGGGTCGAGCGCTGCGCTGCGCTGCGGTTTCCTCTCCGTCCTCCTTCTTGCGTTCCCGCTCTCCTCCACCGCGTCCGAGCCGCCAGGCGCTTCCTCGGGAGATGTCCCCTAACCGACGACCCGAGCCGGAGTCCCGGTCCAAACGTCAAGATGCTCTGGGCACCGCGGCCCCTCTGCTTCTCTGCGGAGTGCGTAGAATAATGAAGGCGGATTAAAGAGCGAGTCCGTGCGGAGCGCAGAGATGTCGGTGCCTTTGCTGAAGATCGGGGTCGTGCTGAGCACCATGGCGATGATCACCAACTGGATGTCGCAGACCCTCCCCTCGCTGGTGGGGCTCAACACCACCAGGCTCACCGCGGCGCAGGGAGGGTACCCGGACCGGAGCACGGGAGTAAGTTCGGCACATTTCCATTCGGATGATCGCCCCCCCTTTTATGACCACCTGCAGGGATTTTCCACTGTTGCAAATTAAATGAGGCAGTTTATCATTTCTTCCTTGCGCCTGCGTCTGAGACTTGGAGGCGCGTCTCTGATTCCGCCTGTGCCCACCTGGTGGAAAGTTGGGTAATTTTCTCAGGTATCCGCATAAATAGCTGCAGATTGGAAGAGCTAAATTGAGGGAGTATTGACAGGTGAACGCGCGCTCGTCCTTCCATCTGATGTGTGTGTGTGTGGATGAAGGAGGCGCTCAGAGACGCGCCAAGCGCCAAAACGTGCCAATGATTTTTAAACTGAAAGCAAAGGATGCATTGAAAGTGTGATGATTCGGGGAGGATTTTTTATTTTTTATTTTTTTTGAAGCAGTACACAGACTAGACAGGTTCTCTGGAGTAACTGTCTTTTTTTTTCTTGCCAGCACATTTATCCTCATAAACCAGCTGACAAAAAACTGCTTTCATTGCTCATTTCGTATTTTGTGAAGTTACTGTTTCTCACTAATTGAAGCAATCAGCAGGTCTGTCCAGGCATTTTTTTTTTGGCACTCACTCACTCTTATCTGATCGGCTGTCTCATGGAATTAAAAAAATCAAAAGAAATACACAGATCTTGACGTCATACTCTCCACATATCATAGCTTTCACACACACACACACCCGTTGAATAAAGGAAATAGCTTCAGCGGTTTTGATTGGTTGTCTTTTCCTTCTGTGTGGCTTTAAAATTGACAGTACTGAGGGGATAAAAGGGCGGGGCTTAATTTAATCATCTGTCCAGGCTGTGATTTTATACATAAAGCTGTGTTAAAAGGTTCTCCTTTGTTATTTTGCAAACAAGACTCATCTTAGTTAATCTTTTTTTTTTTTCTGTGTGTGTGTGCTTTTGTCCACTCGTTTGCACTCAGGTGTTGCCAGCAAACCCAGAGGAGTCGTGGCAGGTGTACAGTTCGGCCCAGGATAGCGAGGGGAGGTGTGTCTGCACCGTGGTGGCGCCCCAGCAGTCCATGTGCTCACGGGATGCGCGCACCAAACAACTGAGGCAGCTGCTGGAGAAGGTAATTATGGGTTAACCGCTGCGCAACAGCAATCAAAGCGAAGCAATGCCCGGGGTGAGCCCCCCCCCCCCCCCCCTTCCTTCCTTTTACCCCTTCGGCGTACAAAACTGGCGCACAGACGTGGCGCTTTAATCTGGGTTCGGCCACCCAATCACCTCTTTGCCCGTTGGAGAAGTACAGACAACACGCTCTAATGAGCTCCCATGAAACCTAATGCATCATGGGAGGCGATTGCACGCTGACTTGGTTTCCGTTGCGCCGCATACACCCAAAGCGACATGTTGCGTCTGACGCAATCCGGCTCAATACTCAGACCGGGAGCGGAGTGGAGCACTTTTACGAACAATTAAGCTCGATGCAAAATCCAACGTAATCTGAAAGAAAATGTAGATTAGCTTTAACACGAGCATGCAGACATGGGCAGATCTCTCCTGAATAACAAGAAGATGACTTAAGGCTCTGTGGAGGAGAGAACAAATGTCTGAGCAGTGTGCCGTACACTTCCTCCACGACTCTGAGGCCCCCGACTAGTTGGCCTGACATCAAAGTTGGTGATTCACTGCGAGATGAATCCCAAGAGAGAAACATATTGAAAGGCTGTTGCACTTTCTCAACAGCTCACACCCTGATTTAGGGCTGTAGCGGTACACTAATCTCACGATATGATACACGATACTAGGCTCACGATACAATATACAGTGATCCCTTGCGAATTTAATCCAATTTTAGGATTCTATTCTATTCCATTCTAATTCGCGTTTTAAGTTCCGCGGTTTTAGTTATTCGCGGATTTTTCAGAAATATATAATATAATTAAAAAAAATTAAGAAAAAAATTGCAGAAACATCACAGGATGTTGTGCACGTTCTCTCACTGCAAAGAAATGTTGTGAGCCAGCCTGGCCCCTTTAAGAAGGTGGCCTTATGGGTAATGGTGTGGCCTTATGGGTAATGTAGTGTGTGTGTCGTGGGACGGCAGAACGAAAACGGGGTTAGATGATGTATAAATTTACATTCTCTGTTAACCGACAGGAGCCCAACAATACAACCTGTGTGATGTTACAAGTTCCATGCAGAGAAAACCAGACTGTTTCTTTTGTTGTTGTTAGTGTGTTAGCCGCTAATTACAAGCCAAAAATAGCACAATACCAGCAGTTTCTTTACTACAGTTCAGAGACCGAGTGAAGGTAACAGAAAGACCACAGTTGAGCCTTTGTCTTGTTTCGCTGCAGTGCCTTGCTACTTTTTTTACGGTTTTTAAACATATTTAAAACACATTATTTAGGCTTGGGAGGCTCTGGCTTCCGTTCGCGGATTTTGATCTTCGCGGTTCCCATTAACCGCGAAAACTAAGGGATCACTGTATATCAGTATTCATCTTACAATACATTGACATCATTTTCCAAAAGATTTTAAAGGGACAAAGTGATTTTGGTGACATCTTGTGAGTGTTCCAATGACTTTGTTTGAATTTATTGAACTGAAAGCATCAATTACACATTATATGGCTGACAGGCAGCTTGCAAATGCTGGACAAAATGAATAAAAGATTTGTTGAGAAAAATAGTTTCATTTATTTAAATAGTGTAAATTGTTGCTTGCAAGCTTTTAAAAGAAGCTTAGAATATCGATACCCGCGGCTGAAAAATCGATACTCTCTGAGGAAATAAAATATCGATATATATCACAGAATCGATAAAATCGCTCAGCTCTAGCCTGATTACACTTTGTGGAAAAAACAGGAGCTGTGCAGTTATTCAGACTAATGTGTAACTAACGGCATCCCAGGTCCAGAACATGACCCAGTCCATCCAGGTGCTGGACCAGCGCACCCAGAGGGACCTGCAGTATGTAGAGAAGATGGAGGTCCAGCTCCGAGGTCTGGAGACCAAGTTCAGGCAGGTGGAGGAGAACCACAAGCAGAACATTGCCAAGCAATACAAGGTACGGGCCTAGTTCTTCTGCCATTGATCCAGTCATCATTCCTCCATAGTTGCTCTGTAGCTCATCAGAAACAGTCCAGGCCCATCCTGTGTTCGTGTGCTTCAACTGTGGCTTAACAGCTGCCCAAACCACAATATTCCATATCAAGACATCCATAATGCATGCATTATTGAAGAAGTCAAATAGTTCCATAAAGTCAGCTGTCATCACGATGATGTTTCATTTTACAAGTCAATACTCTAAATGTGTTATCCTAATAATTTAATAATAGACATTCACCTCAAGCGAAAACACCATTTATTTGCACAGAGCATTGTAGCATTCAATCAAAAGGATATTTTACACATAAAGGACAGATTGAAAATCACCAATATCTTAACTTTAACAGCAAGCTGTCTTCCTAAACTGAGTGCAGCAGGTGCGGTGACATATTTAAAAGAAAGCTTTTTAAATTAATTGCATTGGTGCCTTTGAGCGTTGCGTTTTTTAAGAAAGCCCAAATATCGTCATCAAATGACTGAGTTCTCATTTTTAATTTGGCCAAAAACATAATATTACCCAAAGTGGTGCCGTGGTGTTTGGCTCCGCAACTAATTTCATTTAGTTAAAGTTAATATCATCTCTTTCAATAAACAACTCTTCACTCAGAGAAGAGCAAAAGGATGCTACAAAATAACAAGACTTAAAATTGTACTATTACAGTACTGAAATAGTAATTTTTCTTAGTTTGATTTAAACATTTTTTATGCAGATGATGGTAAGCTGTTTGTATGATAATCCCCACTGTCATACAGAAAATTCAAATGATTACTGTTAGATTGCTACGCTATGACTGCAACAGACACTAACACACTTTTAAAACAAAAACATGTCAGTTGTAGATAAACTGGGAAATTAATGACCTCTAAGATTGATTGTAATTACCACATCGTGTTACTTAAAAGATCTTTTCACATTAGACACAGTTCTCTGACAACTCTATACTTTCTTTAGTTGTTTGTAAATTTATTTCTACTCACTCATTAAAGCAGCACTGTGGAAGAAATGTTTTTTATGTATTCGTTGCTCTCAGTGGCCCCCTACAGTTCGTATGTGGTCTAGCCCTCTTTAAGTGGTCACAAATTAAGCTGTACTCACGTGAAGTGGTTTACCTCTCGAATCCCAGTATAACCGGCAAAGAAAGTGAAGTCTCTGGGATCAACAGACTATCAAAGAAGGAACGGATGGTGGAATCCCAGGTTTTCAACACGGCAGCGTAGTTAGCCATAATGTAGCCTGCGTGTTGTATCTATACAAATGACCACGTATCCACTGAAAATTTTATAATCATCGCAAAAGCACTGCACACAACTCACAATGGTCCTCCTAAACCAACAAAAACTGAACAAAAATGAAAAAACACTTGGATAACAAGCATCAGTACATGGATAATGTTACAGCTTTGATGCTAACAGAGAAAGCTAGTCAACTGAATTACTGAAAAAAACCTGGAAACACCAGACACAAACTGAAACTTGCTGAGCCTACAAACTTTGACAGGAACCCACAAAGAGATCGGTAATTTCAGTTGAACACATATGTACTCTGAATACATCAAAACAAGAAACCACTGAGACACAGCATTTATTCTTGTAGCTCTTCCTAGCTCCCTTCAATCCTGCCTTCTTTGGTTTCTTCGTCAGCTCTTCCTCCCTGTTCACCTCTGACACGATGCAGAGATTAGTGAGCTGGTTAGTTTGCAGCTAACGGAGATGAGTAACAGAGGTGTTACTATGTGGTGATAGACTGCATAAGAAGAACTGGACAAACCACCTGTGACATCGCTCATAGGTTTTCTGAAGAGTCCTTCTGAAGCCTCTTTTACTGCGCGGTCCTGTGTTGCAAACGGGTGGAACGAAGCAGACGTGGAAACAAGCAGGAATAATAAGCTGATGCCAGGAACACGGCCATTTTAGTTCAGTTACAGAAAATTAGCTTTTCTTTTTTTTTTTTTTTAGCTTGGCTGGCTTTGGATATGCTGATCTATGATACCAACTAATATTACTTTAGATTAACTCTGGTCAAATCTGGCCAAATGTCAAATGTCGCTACTGAAAGAAGAGCTGCCAGAGCTGAAACGAAGGCTAGTAACGCTACGCTGGCACCTTCGATCGCTCGTGAGTGGCAGGCCAAGTGATGTTGGTGTCCCTAGCTGCCCTCCGCTAGTTCTCATTTCAGCTTTGGCAGCACTTGTTTCAGGTACCGTTGGCCAGTGGTCCAGTCAACTTGGAAGGGTCCGGAAATGATTGAAGGCGATAGTTGCTAGACGTCAATGAGCTAGCTTGTGTCCTCTGGTTAGCCCTGTTGAGCAGCCTTCAAACAGGAGTGAACATAGCTTCTTTGCTAATCTTTGCTGCCAAACCCTTTCAGGCCAACCCAAAACCAGCCTCTTAATGAGTTAACAGCACAACAAGCCATGTTATCTTTAAAATATGAAGTCAAGCCAACAAAGTGCTAATCACTAATTAGACAATGACAATCCTCGTCATCACTTGAAAGACTCCAAGCCTAATTTTAAATAAATTTGTGGCTTTACACTGAATAATTTTGCCTGATACATAAAAATTAAATGTCCCATATAGCCGATGTCACGTTCTAGATATGGAGGACCAAAATAGTTTTTTGAACCAGTCAGTAAATATGTTTATTTTTGCTGCAAAGTTGGACATTTTAACATGGGAGTCAATGGACTTCAGTTTTGGAGCCAGACTCTAGTGGTCATTCAAGGAACTGTCATTTTTCGTACTTCAACCCGGAAAAAAACCAAACGTTGCCCCTTGTGTGTAGCGATGCGTCACTTTAAGGTGTTAGGTGTTATTGCACCTTATCAGGATCACAAGGATAAAATAGTGCAAATCAGTCTGAAGGATCCGACTCACCTCAACATAATCAGCCGGCGATTCAGAAGGATTTCTGAAACTATCATTTTAAAAACAAAAAAAACACAGTGCTGCTTTAATACTCATGCGTGCTCTTGTCATCTGTGCATGAACATAAACTCCATGTCCAGTGCATGTGTGCAATTTACTGTTAACGAGTGCAGTGTTCTAAGTGCGTGTGCCTTTGTGTGTGTGCTAGCCAGGTTAGCAAGCTCGAGCCCCTGTCAACAGTTTGTCATTTTCTTGCTTGCAGGGCTAACTTTAAGACATGTAAAGAGAGCCACAGGGAAGAAGAGGCAGGTCATTTCCAGATTCCCCAGAACTGGGCCACAGTTTTGAGAGTTTTTTTTTTTTTGGGTGTCAAACAGTTATTTTACCCTTAGCACCATTAAGACTAAGAATCCCCACCCTTTTTCCCCAAACCGACCCACCACTGATCTCTTCCTGCATGTTTCTGCTGTCAAAGTTTTCCATCCAAAAGCTTTTTCCAATCGTAAATACAGTACATTATTATTACTATTATTAATTGCTGTTTTATTTTCCTTTTGGCTTTTGTCTATGCATATTTGGTTACTAAACAAATCTCTACGTAAAAACTATAGACGTAAAAATTCGAGACACTTTGTTGTGTGTGACATGTAAAAGCATGTAACCCTTAATACGATGTTGCATTTTAAACGATGATGACCAATAAAGAGCTTTCCCAATTGTTGTCGGTGTTTCCGAGGGCTTGCTTTTTAAACGGCCGCTCTGCCGGGACGGAGCCACCTGCTCTGCTCGTCCAGCTGGTTGGGGGAAAATTCTCCGGGTTTGTTTGCTCTGACACACACTTGCACAGAGAAAAAAAAATAAAATAAAACAACAAAAAAAAGCAACAATTGCACAGCTGTTAACACACACACACAAACACTGAACCACGGACACAAAACAGTGAAAAGTCAGGGTAGAGTTAGAGTAGCCAGGCTCAGACAGGTGTTTTTATTTTTCCTTTCTTTTCCTTTATGGACAGCGGGTCTCCCTCTGTCGCGCATGACACTCAACCGAGCTTATTCTAATCCTTTCAGGCCATTAAAGCGAAAATGGAGGAGCTTAGACCGTTGATACCAGTGTTGGAGGAGTACAAAGCCGATGCCAAATTGGTATTGCAATTTAAGGAGGAGGTCCAGAATCTGACGTCAGTTCTAAGCGAACTACAGGAGGAGATGGGGGCCTATGACTACGAGGAGCTCCACAACAGAGTGTCAAATCTTGAGGAGAGACTCCGAGCATGCATGCAAAAATTAGGTAGGCACAGAAAGTTGTTGACACACACTTTTGCCTCAAACATGTGCATGCAGAAACACAGACGCAGTATGTCACGACCGGATGGAAACAGGCAGATTTCACACGGTGCAGATTATGACAGGAACATCCTGCGTGGCTTTGATGTTTTTAAGGAATATGCCAAAAAAAACAACTTTATCAGTTACTTTTTTTTTTTTCGATTTGGGTTTTGTTTCCTGCACAAAGTGGCCTTCTCACTGACTTTATTATTACATTGTTTTGGCATCGTAAAAGTGTCCTTTGGTAGATTATGCATGAAGGCCAACTCTGGGGTAAAACTGCAATAAGGTTTAGTGCTTCCTTTGCAAACCATTGCCAATTTTTATGTTATTATGTACACAAGTCATGGCGAGAGAAAAACTCTTGCCATGGCTTCATCGAGAGGGAAAAGCTTCCTTTGGTGCAAATTTGAAGGCTTTATAAACCTTTCATGAGCACACAAAGCTCATGAAAGGTAAGAGAGAGAAAAATAAATTGATTTTGAATGTAAAGGAGATATAACTTTTGCTCAAAATTTGATTTCGTAAGGCTTTAATGCTATGTTTATGGTGTGCATTAGTAAAAATACCAGAGGGTAGCACAGAAATAAAGACCCAAAGCTCTCTTTTACACCATGTCTTTAGAGCTCTATTGATAGCAGACTAGAGCAGAAAAGAGCTGAACAAGCATCCTTGATGTACCAGCAAAGATAATAAACCATTGTTGGTCTGATTAGTTATTCTGGATACAAATACGTGCATTTAAGCCCGCTCTGATCCCATCAGTGTCGGCCACGTCAAGCATCGAACTGAATTGTGGGTCCCATGCGTTATGGTGGCAGCGCAGCTTTCGTCAAAAGTTTATAAGGAATTATCAACTTTTCAGTCTTCGCGGCTACACAGCGAGAGTTGGCGAATTAAAACCGTACAGAGGGTGGGACTTATTCAGAGTCCAAAACAAAAAATGTCCACAGTCCATAGAAAATCTGAATAACTCCGTGAAGTGAGTAATTTTCCTCTTCAGACCCAAACAAAGTGACAGGATCATAATATGTAGCTGTTTTCATTTGGGAGCGGCTTCAAAATGCCCCAAATAAATACAGTCAAACACAGGAAAATTTAGTTCTTTTTAAAATAATCTGTCCCTTTAAGTCTAATGTACTGTATTGTAGCAGAAAAACAAAACTCAGAAGCAATCAATAGGCTGCTAAAATACAAAGAGCGTGTTTTTTTCCCTCATCGGATGATTAGCTACACCCTATATACTTGATCCAGTCTGATATAGCTCTTAATGAAGATATTAAGTTGGCATCATGAGTAAAAACAGGCTGAAAACAGTTCTCCTTGGTGAAAAGTTTCACATCACTAGAGCGGAAAACCTTCATCCACATTCTGAATACAAATCAAGCACAGATACGAAATGAGTTATTTTAGAATAAATTAAGTATCAAGGTTGAGATGGGAACTTTTTTGTTCAAATAGTGAAAGTGATCTGTTGTTAACAGTTTCTATTGTAAGAAGAAAAAAAATAACTATTGAAAAAATGAGAATGAGGTAAAAATTTGATGTGATGCTAAAGTAAAAAATTTTAAAAAATCTGATTATTTTTCACCCAACCCTAATTAAATTTAGACTTTGGCTGCTTAACAGTTGATACGAAGGAGAGCAAAGTCAGTTTCATCAAGGCTTTGCTGCTCCGTCTCCTGTTGTGTGACCATGATGAAGGCGTCGAATGCTTACATTTCAGTCCGTTCCCATTAAACCACGACGGACCGCATTTCTACAACAGGTCATAATCGTTGTTTTCAAGGGTCAGTTTTTCCAGAAAAGTGTTGGTGCAGAACCATAAGAAAATTTTCACTCTTAAAATTAAAAATGTATTAATAATGTAATAATGTGGTCGTAGCCTTGACTCTGCGTAGGAGTTATGCTAAAACTTTAGTAAATATCAGGTCTTGTAGAATTAGCCTGGGCAGCCATACCTATTAGTTTCCCAAAAATTCAGCTGTTTCCACCTCTATGGAACATACTGAACAAACCACAAAAGGGCAGGCAGCACCAATGGCATCATTTTATGCGATGCGATAACTCATACAGGACTGTCCAGAAACCAGTATTAATCACAACTAAAATGGCTGCAGAGGAGCTAATGACACTTTGGATCAACATGTTTTTACTGCAAACTGACAACAGTCGTTCACCGAGCCTCCTAGTCCACTGCTAGCCATTTTAGCCGCCTTTTATTGATACTTGTCTGGTAGTTGCTCTGCCTATACTTCATTTCACTGACTGATTGTATACCTGCCTCGATGATGTCCAAAGACTAAGAGAGGAAAAGACTTCCCCTTACCCGTTACCACTAGCCGCTACCCTGAAATTGCGTGTTTAGGGACCTTCGCTAACCTCTAATGCCATCTTCCGCCCACTATAGCCGCTACACATTTTGCCTACTCCCTTACTCACTTTGTAGGTGTGGCAATGGGCGTGTCTTTTGCCCTTTCCTCAAACTCAGTATTTTGCCATCGCAGGTTTAGGAAAAAGCCCTAGCGGTTGATCCAACCACCCGCAACCCATGTCGGCGCTTACAGGAGCGCGACCAAATGGCATCAATGCGCGTCCACCTGGTAACATGTGGACGTGCACAAAGGGCTCTACCTCTCGAATTAACTCTTGTATAAAAAGCGTGATTTGGCCTCAGTTGAACCCCTGACAAAATGGCAGAGATTGTCTTAAATGGCTTGTTCGCCAGTTAAATCATAGACAACCAGAGCGTGTTAGGGAAAACGGATAGTGGATAGCGCATAGCGCAACCTGCTCTTAAAGGCAATGGCTACTGACGCACTGATTGGTTTAACAGGTGGAACGCCCTAACCACTCCTATGCATATTGTAGCGGGTAGCGCAGGTGGGATAGCGGGTTTAGCAAGGTGGAAGATTGCATTCTTTTCAGGTGAACGCCTCTCCCGCTACACGTTATCCCTAAATAGCGGCTTTAGGCAGATCTGGCCGAAGATCGCGCCCTTAAAACGACTGATGGCACATTTTACTATATCTAGGGCTGACCAAACTGATGTGATTAATTTAACGTTAAGATTGGGGTTCTCTTTCACATAGGGCAACTTTTACAACCCTATAAAATGCGCAATTAAACATGTTCCACGAGAACACATGCAAATACGTGAAGCGAATGTCATGCAGATGAAGTTTGCTGCATGAGGATTCAGCTTGCAAGTTCATCATGGCATTAGATTCTTATCTGTGCTTTTAGCCCCTCTCTCAGGCTCTTCACACCTCGGTCACAGCCCTCAGTGCTAATAGATGCACACCCACACGGTGACTAAGATATATTACAAGAGCAGAGACACTTCCACGCGGCACATCACGGGTATATTGTGTCCCTGTTTCGAAATTATTCACACTGCGAGATTATACCAAGAGTCTGAGAAAGGATTTTTTTTGGCCACGTTGCCTTATGTTCCTTGAATTTAAATCAGTTTCATCCACACACACAAACAGACACAAAAGTTGACTTCATCCCCGTTTACCAGTCGCTCGTTGTGTCGCTTTGTCTTTATCGAAACACGCACATTTTCATACTCACTGGCCTGGATCCAGAGCCCTTTCTGTTTTTTTTTTTTTAAACTCGCAGTTCAGCGAACATGCCACTCCTCATGTCTGCGGCTCGGCTGCCAAAAAACGGGAAGGACCTGTGGGACTTAACCAGAGTGTGTGTACAAGATCAGAAGCGATAAAGGCGAGGTCACCCAGCAAGAGACTGGCTCGGGCAGAACAGAGGGCGGCCGCCCCTTTTATCTTCACCCGGGAGCGGAGGCACTCGTGCATGGTGCAAACAAATACACTCCAGCACGCTTCCCGTAGCCGAGATTAAACTGGCGAAGGTCACCGGCCGCATTTGCATCGGAAGAACAACAGGAGAAAAATGGAGGGAAGTGGGGTAAGCAGGAGAATTTTTTAGCTCTGAGTAATGGACAGGAAGAGCTGGTGGAGGGTGGAAAGGACAAAGTGAAGACAAGCAGGAAAAGTGAAGGAGAGTAATTAGAGTATCCGCAGAGCTGTCCTTCAAGTTGTTTGGTGCCTGAGAGACTAACAGCCTCGCGGCCGCCGGGACGCAGCGGCTATCGATCAAGGGGACGCGGCAGCTCGCTGGGCAATAATCAAATAAATAAATCTTCCAGTGTTGCGCCCCGGCAGTGTGGAGGCTCGGAGGGCTCCGGGCGAATGAAGCCGCCGCACATGAAACGCTGATGGATGGAGCAGGAAGGTCATTCCCGCGCACACACTTATTCTGCCAGCACTGCCGCTGATGTTTGTCCTCTCCATTTTCATCTGTAAAGAACACAACCAGAATATTCCGCTTACCGCAGCCTCACCCTTGGACTTAACTAGCTTTATTTTCCAATGTTAAAACCAGTATATGATGAAAACACACATCTGAGGTCTGAGGACATTCACGGTTCCACGTTCATCTGTCACCAGGTGATTTGTACGCTACAGTCACATCACAGGACCAGGTCAGAATGGAAATATCCAGCATCTCTGTCTTTACTTCCATCCAGCTGCAGTCGTGCTGCCTTTTCCTGGAACCACGGAAGTGGGCGGGAAAAAGCCATAACAACAGTTTCATGATAGGAGGGACCAAAGCTACTGCAAACAGACCCATAAAGACACAGGGAGCTTCAGTACTGTATCCCAAAATATGTCACAGACATTTCATTAAGACATCAGTAAAATGGTCACTTTTACAACGAACAAAATGCCTCTTTTAAAGTGGACAGGTTATTTCCAAAAAAATAATCACTTATATTGTGCTCGAATCCATTTCAGTGGACGTTTGAAGTCGCTTCAAGTTGGCGATTTGCGATGCACTTAGCTGTTCGGGTTTGCAGGATACGCTGACATCACAGGCCCAAATCAAAGCAGACTTATCTGACTTCCTCATCTCTAGTTCCACCCAGCTTCAAATTATGGCGAATTTGCTGCACATCAGAAGTGGGGAGCACCAAGCTGATGCATCAGATTAAAAAAACAGGCACAACCCCAGATGCAAGGGGAGGGGGTGGAGTGGAGTGACTAACTCCGCACCTCAAAACCTGCTGTTATGAACAGAAATACAGTGGTACCTCTACTTACGAACGTTTCTACATACGAAATTTTCAGGTTACGAAATGCCTCAATGGGAAAATATTGCCTCTTGTTACGAAAGAAATTTCAGGATACGAAAGGCAAAAATACAGTAGCGCTGCTACTCGCAGCTCCCAGAGTTTACTGAACGTAAACATAGCTTGTCGGCTCTGTATCTTGGTTTGAAAGCGGTGTGTCTGAGCTGCTCTGCCATTGGCTATCGCTTAGCATCTTCCTGGCATCTCATTGGCTAGGAGGGCCCCTTGTCTGTATGAGCGTAACCAAGCAACCCAGGTAAATGAACAATTTTTACTTCCGCCAAAGAGGTTATGTTTTTGCCGGCGTTTATCTGTCTGTCTGTGTTCAAGATAACTCAAAAAGTTATGGATGGATTTTGATGATATTTTGAGGAGTTGTCGGAAATGTGAAAAGGAAGAACTGATTTAATTTTTGGTGTGATCCGGAAGAAATCCTGGATTCTGGATAATTTTCAAATTTTTGCTTATTGTTGTGCTTGGCGGAGGTCTGCGCTCTCTGGGTGCTTTTCTAGTTCTAACACGTATTTCTTACAGTGTCATTATGTCATTTCATGTATTATTTATAATTTATAAAAAATTTATGTCCGAATTTTTGGGGGCTTGGAACGGATTAGGGCATTTACATGGAAAATGCGTCTCTACCTACGAAATTTTCAGGTCACGAAACTACTTCCAGAACCAATTAATTTCATAAGTAAAGGTACCACTGTACTTAAAAAAAGAGAACTTTATGCAGTATCTTTGTGCTGTATTGACCAGAACAAGTCAAAAACATTTCATTAGGACTCTCTGAGCATAATATTTCACCTTTTAGTAAAGAAGAAATGGATTACTTGAATGTAGGTTAGGCAACAAGTCCTCAGTATGCCAATTACCCCACCTTCATTAAATCCAACTCTTGAGATATAGGAACATGCTGATACAGTCATGGAAAAAATTATTAGACCACCATTTTTTCTTCACTTTCTTGTTCATTTTAATACCTGGTACCACTTAACGTCATCATGTGACTAAAACAGACAGAAAAGAAAACACTGAATGCATAAAAGCAGTGTTTTTGGCAGTACAACGCCATAGCTATTGATGTAAAAACTTAAGTGATTTAGGTTATAATCAAGAAAACCATGGAAAATGGTAAGATATCAGCTCTTAAATAAAACTCTTATGAGCAATCTTTGTGGTTATCATTATGTTTGTCCAAACAAATGTACCTTTAGTTGTACCAGGCATTAAAATGAACAAGAAACTGAAGAAAACAAGGGTGGTCTAATAATTTTTTCCATGACTTTAGAAGAAGGTTAAGCAAGGTAAGTTGTTCTTTATAGCATTAAGCATTCATGACCAGCTGGTCCATATTTCACAGACATTGCTACTTTAATTCACCCATGACTTTGGTGCTCCGAAACAGTAAGTTTCTAATAAATTAATCCAGTGCAAAGTATGGCAGGATTTGTCAAAAAAAAAAAAAAAAAACATAATCCAGACTTTCAAAACCAGCTGGTTATTTTGGAGATTCTAGAAAGCATTCAGTCTGCGTCTAAACAGTCACACTTTGAATTAAGAGATAGCGATTTTGTTGCATCAGCTCCAGTTCCCATGAGGTTCTCCAATTCCCCCGTCCCTCTGATTTAGGCCAGGCAAATTCAGGCCAGGAGTGGATTAAACCATGTTAGCATCTCCCGAATCCATCAGATCCACCAGCGTGCTCCCCCAGCAGCCTGAAATAGTAGCGATCATCGGAAGATAGAGGCCCGATTACAGAAAAGAAATAAATAAATCAAAAGCCAACGTATTAATGCGGACTCTAATCCCAGCGAGAGTTACATAAGGGATTCAGCCCCCACTGGAAATAGTAGAAGCTGCTCATGTGACCGCGTGTTTGTGTCTCAGCTACAGCTGAGGTGCGATGCCCACACATCCTCCCAGGCACGACATATGCTGCACTTAGAGGCACACGCAAACAAGTTTCATTATGTAAGAGGCGGGAATGTGATAGTGAAACGGGTTTCAGAGAGAGACTGATCAGAGGAGAAGGCGAAAAACCAAATCTGGATTGTGTAACTAAGTAACATGACATCCCAACAATGAAGAGAGAGGACGGGACTCTTGATAGAGAGGTTGGAGCTCCGACTCTGGAAGTCATCTTGGGTCGCTGTTCAGTACGCGTTCCTGTGAAACGTCATCAGTCGCAGAAAAAGCACCGTTCCAGTTCGAAGTCCGCAACTTTGGCAGGTATGGTGAAAAGTCCCAGATGTGTTGATCCAGTTCATCAAGGATGCATCCAGTAAGACTTGAGTGGACGTAAGGCAACAAAGTAGCCCAGACTGCATTTCCCATTAGCAAGTGGAAGTAAATAAGGAGGAGAATGGTCACAAACGTTCAGTGTTTATGTTCAGTTAAACCGTAGATGTTTCTGAACGAGTGTTCGGGCGCATGTCCACTATACCACGAACAATGGCTCCCCCCATTTTTTCATGACTTAAAACTTTCAAGTTTCAGCCACATCCGAGGTTAATTAAACCTTGCTGTGATTCATAAATATAAAACAGTATTTTTCACCATCTCAGCTAACGAAAGCACCTCGACGTTCAACATCTGCCACCTTCAGCTAGGAGCCGTTAGCCTCCTGGCTGAGTTGTGGTGCCGTCAAGGACACTTCTGTTCCAATATGAGAAAAGCAGACAGGTGCCAGAGTTTAAATTGCCAACTATGGACTACCAAATGTCCAAAGTTAGTGTACTTGTTATTTAGAAATGGCTCCTGACTACAAAATCCAGTAAGGCTGCCTCTGTTGTCAACAAAGTAACACTCATCTCTTTTTTTCCCAGCTAATTTTACTCTTTATGTTGGTTCTGTCTTATTTTATTCACCTCTAGAAAGACATATGCACAGTTAATGCTAACAGGGCAGACAAGGTCTATGCAGGGAACTGTGTCATGAGCTTATCAGCAAAATGTAACTTTCAGGCAAAACTAGCATTCTTTTCTTCTGTGCTGTTTATTGTGTCATTGTTGTTGCAAAAGTAAAATACACTATATTGCCAAAAGTATTTGCTCAGCCATCCAAATTATCTGAATCAGGTGTTCCAGTCACTTCCATGGCCACAGGTGTATAAAATCAAGCACCTAGGCATGCAGACTGTTTCTACAAACATTAGTGAAAGAATTGGTCTCTCTCAGGAGCTCAGTGAATTCCAGCGTGGAACTGTGATAGGATGACACCTGTGCAACAAATCTAGTGGTGAAGTTTCCTCTCTCCTAAATATTCCACAGTCAACTGTCAGCTGTATTATAAGGAAATGGAAGTGTTTGGAAACGACAGCAACTCAGCCATAAAGTGATAGGACACGTAAACTGAGGGGGCGGAGTCAGAGGATGATAAAGAACATAGCGAGAAGAGGTCACCAACTTTCTGCAGTCAATCACTACAGACCTCCAGACTTCATTTGGCCTTCAGATCAACTCAACAACAGAGCAGAGAGCTTCATGAATGGGTTTCCATGGTGGAGCAGCTGCATCCAAGCCAGACATCACCAAGAACAATGGAAAGCATCAGATGCAGTGGTCTAATTCTAAAATAAATAGTAATACAGACGTGCTGTATCTGGGGCGGATTGTGTTCAGCCAGGCTTTTTGACTGGAAGTGGGCACTACATTTTCAGCGCTACATTTTCAGCATATCTGCTATTAGCCTGGTCCTTTCAGGTCTCTTGTGGGATTTGTTCAGAAAAGTGAAGCTCACAGGGCCGTTTTAAGGTTCTCGCTGTCTCGTGAAACTCTCTGGGATAAATTATTCGTGCTGCTATCTTTGGTTGCCACGCACTGTAGACAAATTTTAGAAGTCGACAGCAGACAGAACGACACTCTTCCCCCACTCAGTTGCGTCCCTCTAAATTTGATGCCTTCGCTACCTTTAGTTGCCAAGGACTATAGATACATTTTACATTTTACAGCAGGTAGCACTTTGGGCATCTCAAACATGAACCACTTCCAGGCGACTGAATAAACTGTGCCTCTTTTTCTATCGGAGAAAACTTTTCAGTTTTAACAGCACAAGCTGATGTGGTGTGAATTTGTCTGGATCTGAAGGGAAGCATTACGAAGCTATTGGAATCTCGTGGAAGCAGTGGCGGTGTCATGCTATACTATTGGTCAGAACCTATTTATCCCCAAGCCCTTATACAGCAAACGGGATGATTTTGGACCCAGCCAGTGACTTTACTGCAAGCCTCCGTGTCTGTTCTGACTTTGCGACTATAATGCGATCAACGCGGGATGTGACGGCCAGTTCCGACTTTTGACTTCCAAGATGAAAGGAACTTACCATAATTAGTTTCAGACGGAAAATTATTATCACTTGGAGCATTTAGCGTGTTGTGCTGGCATGTTTGGGTCATCTAAAGTAAATAAAAGTCATCGCACAGCATATGATCTAGGGCTGTAGCGATACACTAATTTCGCGATACGATACGATACACGATATTCGGCTCAAGATACGATATTTATCGATATTCATCTTACAATACATTTACATCATTTTCCGAAAGATTTTAAGGGACAAAGTGATTTTGGTGACATCTTGTGAGTGTTCCAATCACTTTGTTTGAATGAATTGAACTGAAAGCATCAATTACACATTATATGGCTGACAGGCAGCTTACAAATGCTGGACAAAATGAATAAAAGATTTGTTGAGAAAAATAGTTTCATTTATTTAAACAGTGCAAATTGTTGCTTGCAAGCTTTTAAAGGTGGGACACAGGGGTTTTGAAAGAAGCTTAGAATATCGATACCCACAACTGAAAAATCAATACTCTCTGGGGAAATAATATATCGATATATATCGCAGAATCGATAAAATCGCTCAGCCCTAATATGATCAGCACGTTTCTTCAGAGTGCTCTCTCAGGAACGTGACACATGAAAGGAAACTGGAATGACAACAAAATCAAGGAGCTGCAGGTTAGTGGCGGTGATGCAGTCGACTGTGAAATGGTCCATGGAGCCATCGACTGACACATATCGCAAGTGATTAATAGATTAAAATCTCTTTGACCAAAAAAAAAAAAAAAAAAGCAGTGGATGAGAAAGTTTCACATGAGACAAATCCTCGCAACTGAGTTGGACACATTTGGACGTACAGCTCCGTATCAGTCAGGACTTACCAACTGGCTCCAAACTGCTCACAGATCTGAGAGCAGTCGGATATAGAGTTAGGAACGACTGGACAGCTGACGGGAGCGACCAGTCAGTGTCAGAATAAAGAGGCTCCGTGCTCTTAAATATGTCTTTTAGCGCGAACGAGTCTGACTGTTGGACAGTGATGATTCTCCCTGCTGCTGTGCAGCTCACACGTCAAAGCAGCATCACAAATGGGACTAATGAATGAAAGGCGTCACAGGGAAGGACACTAATGAAATGCACAAATGAGGTAAGTGATAAGCCTCCGAAGAGACACTTCTCTGTGAGAGAGGTCTTAAAAACATCGTCAGTAATCGCCGTCATTGGAGGTTGCTGTTTCTTTGGTAAAATCCTGTCTCTCTTGGAGAATGTATATCAGTCAGGGAGGAAAACGGAGCCTGGTGTTAGTTTTGTCAAATTTACATTAACACCTCAGTCAAGACTAATTAACACCGTGGCGGCTTAAGAGTTTCACACGGGAACAGAAAACACAGAGACTTCTTCACAAGTCCGCGCTCGGAGAGTAAAACAGGCATTAGCATGTGTGAGCTGAATAAAAAGCCCTTCTTGTAGAGTGCATCATGCAATGAGAAAAGCACAAAACGGACATAATCCCCATCCCCCCCCCCCCCCCCCCCCGGCAAAATGATTTGAATTTAAAGTGTAAGCATGTCGGTCCCTTCCAATGCTGTTTTGATTAAGTCTACATTCCCAAAGGCGAGTTTCTGCAGATGTTCCCAACTTCTTTCCTTCTTTTTCCCTTCCAGCATGCGGCAAACTGACAGGCATCAGTGACCCCATCACTATAAAGACGTCTGGATCCAGATTTGGCTCCTGGATGACCGACCCACTGGCGCCCGAAGGGGATACGCGGGTATGTAAGAGACACAGTCACACGAGCAACCCTTTCCGTTCACGGTGACTCCGTTGCTACGAGCCTGGACGCAGACGTGTATTGGTTGGCCGTGATGATCTCGGGCTCTTTGCCCCTGATGTTGCATTTAGCCCAGCAGAGTTTAAAGGCCAGAACTGGTTCTCTGTCGAAAAGACAAAGAAGTGGTTCTTAGTTAGGCGCTGGTTCTGAATTAGAACCAGATCAGCAAGGTGGAAAAGGCCCGTATAAGGATTTTGAAAGACTTGGAAAACCCAGTGAGGTCCAAGATTAGCTGTTATTAAGCAATACCTGATAATGAATTAATGTGATAGTTTGCATCTGTGGCACCATTTCCTTAGCATGTCATGTGATCATGTGACCCTGATCATGTGATTCTGACCATGTAGTTTGTTTTTAGCAACTGCAAGTGACAGTAAAAAATTGAAATGTTGGGTTCTCACACTTGGTTGTTCCTGCAGGAAGGTAAATATATCTCATGTTTACGTCAAAGTGGTAAATGTTCATGTCCTGTTGAAGATAAACTTTGTCCAACTATACACTAAAAGACTAATATATGACATGTTCTTCACAATCTAAAGACAATAAGCCAGAGTTTTATGTCACAGGCTAAAGATTTTGCAAACACTGGGGCTCTTCAGAAGTCACTATTCACACAACTAAAACCAGATTCCTTTCATGACTAAAAAGGACAATAAAGCCACTGTTGGTTGTTGACACTACAGTGAACCCATCACACTTCGCGGTTAATGGGGGCTGTGACCCCCTTGTGAATAGTGAGAAACCGCGATGCGGAGTACCCCTCTACAAATTTTTGTGTACCTGTATGTGGTGTGTATAGGTATCCTAGAGGGTCTTGGCCTTGATTTCGGATAAGGTTGGCGTCAAGAGGGACATTTTTTTTCTCGACAATCGGCTATCTCCAAATGGTCAAGGCACGCTCCATTCTCATCAAGGGACCTGTGTTGCTCGGTCACAACCCTCGTTGCCTCCCTATTGAGGGACACGGCATGTGTTCTATGAATGTTCGCTTTCATCCTTCTTTATGTAGCGAACAGTAGATTCATTGACGCCATATTGGCGTTGCGACCGCAGCGTAGTATTGCCCCGATTTCAACTTATCGAGAAGTTCCACTATTTTGGCGATTGTCATCATTTTGCGACGCCGTTTCGGTTCTCCAGAGGCACTTGGCGATGGGCGTCGTCGTTTGGGACACATTTTAACTTTAAAACGGCACTAAATCAAATCCTTCCTGAGACTCGTTCTTGATGTGATGTGTTTCGCTACAGCCTCGCGCGCTTTGTTTGAATTTTTCAATTTTTTCTTCTGTCTTTTAAATTTTTTTCAAAATTTAACATTTTTTACAATTTTTTTTTCCAAAATTAACATTTTTTATTTTTTTTTCAAATTTTAAATAAAAAAAAAAAAATTCTAATTTTTTTTGATGAATATTTTTGAAACCTCCATGATTGCTGCGACCGCAAACCGTGAGTGTTCACTGTAATTATATCACAATTTACCTTGAGACAAGACAAAAGACTTAATAATATTATTAAACATGTTTGATTTAGTTATTACACCAAAAACATGCAAGAGACTGTTCATGTAAAATTGATTGTAGTAAGATTTCATGTAGGCAAATGCAGAACATTTTTGGAGGTGGCAAAACAGTCATTTTGTGACTTTTGCACAGTGGACAAGAATGGCAGAGACCTGGAAATAAGAGCTTATTTCCATTCTGCTCTGGGTCTACAAATACCAATTAGTAATCGACAGAGAACTCTCAAAAGTCACGTAGCGAGCTTGAGAATACTCAGCAAGAAGCGGGACAGCGTCTGCATAAATATGCAGGGAGAGTTTCTTCTTGAAAGCTAAGCGATTGACGACATGCACTGGATATTTGCTTAATATGAAGAACTCATGAGCAAGAGTGAACGCTGCCGCTAAGATTACATCAAACACCCAACAAGCTAAAAGATTATAAAGAGAACACATGAGAGATGAGCTACAGTTGATGGAGGCAGACATGTCTGCGCCGCTGCTTTTTAATCTCTTGGTTTCTCCATATTTTTTTGATGGAGCCATTTTTTTTTAAAGACATTCATAGCGACACATTGAGCCACTTATCAGCGGGGTTTCGACAGGATGAGTCCCACTGAGAACGGGGAGGTGGTAGTAGATGTGGGATGGACGCCACCACTGGGGCCAGCTGGAGGCTGGATAAAAGCAGCTGAGGCAGGTCTTTCATGTGAAATGATGCGCATTATCCCCACGGGGGGTGGGAGGTTCGCCACCCATGAGCCTGTCGTCAGGACTGTTTGTACTCAGAAGCTTCGGCTGCTACCTGAAGACATGTCAGGGCTAGTTTAATTGGGGTATTTGTTGATGGTGATCGTACAAGATCGCGCTACTCGCACTCTTATCATGAGATCCTGAGCTTTGAAGTATCACTGGTTTTTACTCTAATTCCTCCCTCTGGCTTTTCTTTAGGTCTGGTACATGGATGGTTACCACAACAACCGCTTTGTGCGAGAGTACAGGTCCATGCACGACTTCATGACGACGGACAACTTCACCTCCCACCGGCTGCCCCACCCGTGGTCGGGAACCGGTCAGGTGGTCTACAACGGCTCCATCTACTTCAACAAGTTCCAGAGCCACGTCATCATCAAGTTCGACTTCCGCACCTCCTCGATCAGCAAGTCCCGGCAGCTCGACTACGCCGGCTTCAACAACGCGTATCACTACGCCTGGGGCGGCCACTCCGACATCGACCTGATGGTGGACGAGGGGGGCCTGTGGGCCGTCTACGCCACCAACCAGAACGCCGGCAACATTGTCATCAGCAAGCTGAACCCCAACACTCTGCAGATCATCAAGAGCTGGACCACCAACCACCCCAAGAGGAGCGCCGGTGAGTCCTTCATGATCTGCGGCACGCTCTACGTCACCAACGGCTACTCAGGAGGCACCAAGGTCTACTACGCCTACTCCACTAACTCCTCTACTTACGAGTACATCGACATTGCCTTCCAGAATAAGTACTCGCACATCTCCATGCTGGACTACAACCCGCGTGACCGCGCCCTCTATGCTTGGAACAATGGCCACCAAGTCCTCTATAACGTGACGCTGTTCCACGTGATCCGTTCAGAAGGAGCTGTAATTGGGGATGGACTCGATACATAAATGCGTATTGTCTGTGTTGAAATCTCGCTATATTCAAAAATATATCTATGACATAAAAGACTCAACGGGCAAGACTATTTATAAAATCAAATTACTTGTGAAAGACTGCATCGCCATTGAATGCATACTGGATTGAATGTGCATATGAAAAAAAAAAAAAGAATTCGAAGGGTTTCATTCCAAAATGTCATATTTATTATGTAAAAAGAAAAAAAAATAGAAAAAGCTGTGTCAGTTAATGTAATAAAATCAGAGTGGATTGTAGGGAAAACTGTTATTTTGTAAATAAATGTCGATATAAATCCATAAGTCATCAGTCTTAGTTGACTTTATTTTGATAGCTGCCATGATTTTATTTTGGAATGAAACTCTTTAGCAGTCTGCTGTTTTAGAAAATGATTGTAAAAGTAGAATATATATCAGACTTAAGAGTAAGAACAGATGCCAAAAAAAAAAAAAAAGACAAGAAAACTATCATCACGCCTTTTTTTATAATAATGGAATATCAACCTAAGCTCATTCCTGCGGCTCCAGTTCTTCTGCAGAAATCCTCCCTGATGAACTCGTCCTGCGGTCGTCGGGGGTCCTGAGATGAAGACTGTTAGTAATAAACTGTTGGACCCCCATGTCCCATGGACCAAAGCAGGAGGTCAGTCTGGTCAGAAGGCTGTCTGTCATATCGTTTTTAGTCAAATACGGTAGCAAATCTAAAGTCTGTAGAGGAACAATAACATCCACGAAAAGACCTGAAGGCACTGACTGTTGATAGTGCTGTTTCGTTCTGTTTTTTTTTTAAATCTAATTCTCCTGTGTTGGTGAATACATGTGAAATTGGCTTTCTTTGCATGAGTGTTTTCAATCCCTCCAGTCTGCTCTTCTGAATGTCTTTTGCTGTATATTATAAAATAATAATAAAAAAAAAAAGGTCAGGTAGTTGGGAGGAAAAGAGCACCTCTGGGATATGAGGATTTGCAGGAGTATTTACTTTTTCCTGCTTCTCTCAATTTACTTTTGTTTGCTTCGATTTTTCTTTTCGGTTGCTTTATTTTTCAAAATGCTCTTGTATCACTGTAACTGTCGGCACCAGTTTTGCCTCTCTATACTTGTCTATCTAGCTCACATCTCTGAAGAAGAAGAAGAAAAAAAAAAAAAAAACAAGACCAGAATGTACGAAGTATTGTATCCTGGATAAAGGAACCTGGTTCTTTTATCTTCTAGTCACATCATTCGCCTCAAGTAGGGGCTGTTTTTTTAGAGGATAATCCCATCTCATGTCATGTATCCCCACACTGCTAGTGACGGATAATGTTTAAATGTATACCCTTTGCCGAGAACAAAAGCTTTTCACTCTTTTTGCGCTTTGCTGAATATGTGTTGTATCTGAAATGAGATAGTTAACGATTCGTGTCAATAAAACAGAGAAATCAGACTCTCAAATTGTTGCCTTAATAAACTGCAGCATTGAGATTTGGGCTACAGAAGGTTCTGGAAAAGTCCCGAAAGGACAGCAACATGTGATTGAGCCTGCAACCTTATGAATGCATACAGGGGCGCCGCTAGGGATTTTGGGCCCCATGAAAAGAATCTTTACCAGGGCCCCCCAACACAGCGGCGAAATTTGTTGATGCTATTTTTGATCATCATTAGGGGCCTCTCTGGGCCCCCCTCAATCATGGGCCCCTATAATCCGTATCCTTTACCCCCCCTTTTCGGTGCCCCAGAATGCATATAAGTGATCAGTAAGATTATGAAGACACCATATCTATATTAGAGGTGTTTGGAACAACCCAAAACCAGAGGTTTCGACCTGACCTGAATTGGGTCTTCATTCACAAGACGTGACTCTGGGTTTGGGTTGGAACCGGTACAGTTAAGGTGAATTCCAATTCCTACCTTTACCCTCAATCTCAACCCTCAATCTCAAAATGCGCACTCCCGCTAAGTGCAAGTGCTGTCCCGATTCTAAGAACGTCGAATTGGGGGACAAGTTTGAAGGGCTGTATCGCCCTCAAATATTGAGATTCTCCGGCACCACCCTTGAAGTAAGGGCTACCCAGAAGGCATTGGATAATTTAGCCAAGACATCTTTCGAAAAGGATGGCGACAAAAAAGCTAGCTACAAATGTAACTATCTTTGTAGTTCTTAAAGATATAAATGTTACAAAACCATCTTATTGTCTTTGTTTGAAACTTTTTTCATGGATTAACATCGTTGTTGTGTAACATTTATTTTTTTACTTTATGATGTTTGCTGCCGGACCGGCGGTCCCAGCCTTCACATTATTTGTATACCTTGTTGTGTAGCGACAGAGGACTGAATAATGAATCCTCTATTGTGGTATTTGCTAAGTATTTGGTATTACTTAGAGCAGCCATTCCCAAACTTCAGAACACCAAGGCCCAATTTGAAATGTGAAAGATATCCGCGGCCCACCGGAACCTTTAATCACAACTGTGATCAACATACAGAACAAGGAACCATGATCCGATATTAATGTGAGGGTTCAACAAATAAGGTGACACTTGTCATATTAAATCAAGACGACAGTAAAATAACACTTAACTGGTTTGTTTTATTACTTCTTAATGTTTTTATTAATCATTTCATGAATATTTCACAGTAATTGAAAAGATATTTAAAAAAGATTGAGGATTTAAAACATATTTGTTTGATTTTAATGACCTCTCACGGCCCACCCGCAGTACTACGACAGCCCACCAGGGGGTTGCGGCCCACACTTTGGGAATCACTGACTTAAAGAATATACTGCGCTCTTTTCAATGTTATCCCTGTGTCATTTCAGGAAATACAGAGACAACACGGGCTCTGATACATTTCAGTCTAAAGATGTAACTGCACTCAAGGGGTGTCCCATTTCTAAGTCACAAGATAGCCCTGACACTTACTTTGGAGGGTTAAGATTGAGGGCCAAAAATTAAGGGGTTAAGGCAAGGGTTGAGATTGAGGGTTAAGGGAGGAATCGGAATTCACCCTTAGTCTCGGGTCCAGTTGGTGCTCTCTGACAGGCTGGGTCCATGTTTACCCGAGTTAGGTAAAGATACTCAACCCCCGCTGTCCCCGCCCCCTTTCATCCAATAGGCTGCGACATGTCAGGTGACAGGTCAAGCAAAAGTAAACAAACAAACAGTAGTTTGGTTTAGTCAATGTCAGGACTCGGGGCAGTTAAATGATTATTCATTAACGTGGCGTGTTTGTCATGAAAGAATCGAGTTGCCGGTTTGCCCGGCAGCTATAAAGCTCAACCGATCACCAACATGATAACGTTCGATGAGAGAATATGTTCACGACACGTCCTGACTGGTGTAGGCTATTAGTGTTAGCAGTTGCTACAAATAGCATCTGTATCCACAAAGTTGATAACGACCTGGATTTATTGTTGTTTACATCACGTAGCCTATGTAGCAACTAAACCGGGTAGAAGAAGACAACTATAGGTAAGAAAATCAAGTTTTATTCAACGCTAGACAACTTTTAACATGAACAACTATGGGCTGGATTGTCTTGGTTCTTTTCGGGTATCTCCATTCGGTTCATGGTCGGAAACTAAAGATTTGGGTCGGGTCGATTCCCGGACCAAATATAGCGGGTCCATTTGGATTCGGAAACCAGACTTATGATAATAGCTTGGGTTGGGCTGGTTTCGGGTCCATTTGGCTTTGGGTCCTTAACCCTAACCCTAACCCTACCCTAAGTGGACCTGTGAAGACCTCTACTCTATATTATTGATTCCTTAACCCCCACCCCTGCTTCCACCACCAGAGCTAAAGCAGCCCAGCAGCCAGACATAAAGCAATGGATGTTGACCTTCAACATTTGGGCAGTTTCTAGAGGGCAGTGTAACAGATTTGAGAGATGCTGAAGGTGTGAAGAAAACTGACAGCTCTCTTAAACGGACATGATAATCCTGATGTGACTGCTTTAACAGCTTGGTCAAGACCAAAATTATGACATGGAAGTTGTGAAAACTCTTGTAGCAAGTCACCCCCCCTATAGCTAATCTGTCATGTAGTGTGAGCCGGCTTCACCTCTCATAACTCCAGATCACGAGACAAACACCTCATGTGGTGTTCACAGTTTGAACAATTGTGTCGTCTCAACTTGGCTTCATCACTGTAGCTGCTGTTTCTAGTTTACTTCATCACCAGACACTCCTCTTTTAGCTCAGATGAGGTAAATTAGCACCTACCTGTTATATCATGATAAAGCTTAAAGTTGGGCTGCAAAGCATTTTGAAATTAAATATGTCCTCTTACAAAAGTAAAGTAGAATTTAGTGTAATAAATGAAACACAATTGCTCATCTCAATACACTTAACTAGTTCAGTATTGGTTTCAAACTAAGCAAAAGGTTTTTCCTCCTTTGGCTTATTTACCAAGGTGGGCATCTCACCCCAAGTGGTAATGAAAACACTTGTGAAAAAAAATGCGATAAATCAGATGAGAGCAGAAAAAAGTTCAATTGTCTTACCATCAATTAAGTATTGTTGGCCAAAACTAACCACTCCCTATTCTTAAACCTAACCAGAGGAACTTAACTGAATCTTAATGCCAAGCCAGGTCAAATCCTAAAATCTAACTCTATCCTTAACCCTTATACAGTGGTACCTCTACTTACGAAATTAATTGGTTCTGGAAGTAGTTTCGTAACCTGAAACTTTCGATAAGTAGAGGCGCATTTTCCATGTAAATGCCCTAAGCCGTTCCAAGCCCCCCAAAATTCTATTTTTTTTAATAAAGTATAAACAATACAAAGACATGCATGTCAGGTTAATTGATAATTCTAAATTGCCCGTAGGCGTGAATGTGAGTGTGAATGGTTGTTTGTCTCTATGTGTGGCCCTGCGATGGACTGGCGACCTGTCCAGGGTGGACCCCTGCCTTTCGCCCGTAGACGGCTGGGATAGGCTCCAGCAGATCCCCGTGACCCTTCAAGGATGAAACGGGTATAGAAAATGGATGGATGGATAAACAATACATGAAATGACATAAAAACCTGTAAGAAATACATGTTAGAACTAGAAAAGCACTCGTATAACGCGGACCTCCACCAAGGGCAACAATTATTGAAAAATTGAAAGTGGTCCAGAATCCAGGATTTCTTCTGGATCACACCCAAAATGAAATCAGTTCTTCCTTTTCACATTTCTGACTTTTTGAGTTATCTTGAACACAGACAGACAGACAGATAAACGCCGGCAAAAACAAAACCTCCTTGGGGGAGGTAAAAATTGTTCGTTTACCTGGGTTGCTGGGTTACGCTCATACAGACAAGAGGCCCTCCTAGCCAATGGGATGCCAGGAAGATGCTAAGCGATAGCCAATGGCAGAGCAGCTCGGACGCACAGCTTTTAAACCAAGTTACAGAGCCGACAAGTATGTTTACATTTATTAAACTCTGGGAGCTGCGAGTAGCAGCGCTACTGGATTTTTGCCTTTCGTATCCTGAAATTTCTTTCGTAACAAGAGGCAATATTTTCCCGTTCAGGCGTTTTGTAACCTGAAAATTTCGTATGTAGAGACTTTTTTATAATCTGAGCTCTAGTTCTCCAAGCACGCTTCAATGTGGAAAACAACCAGACCTCTTTGGACCCTGGTCATATTTTGACCAACATAGAGGGCAAACTCGTTATCCAAAGAAGCTTAAATATAGTCCAAACCCAACAAATTCAGCACATAGATTTTAATTCAACATGATCTGTATTGATGGAAGATGGGCTGCACAACATGATGGGGCCCAGAATGAGATGCGCCAGCCTTTGCCTGACTCGACTCCAAACAGCATAGATCATTGGACTGATGTGGGGATGTCGTCAAGAAAATTCCCAATCCCCAACTAGGTATGGACAGATAAACAATAATTGTTCTTTTTTTGGGGGAAGGGGGACAGACAGCTTGTCAGACGACCCCCCAAACATTGAATTGAAGCCACAGAACAGTGAAGACAGTGAAGCATGGTGATGCAAGCATCATGATATGGGGATGTTTCTCATACTAGGGTGTTAGGCCTATTTATCTGTTGCCTTATGCAGAAGAGGAAATGCCTCTTGAAATGGAGTGTTTCAACAAGACCACCGACCCCCAAACACACCGAGTAAGCGGCAGCATCCTAGTTTCAGAGCAACAAGATTAATGTTATGGAGTCGCCAGTCCAGTCCCGGGAACTTGATCCAGTACAAAATTTGTGGGGGGATGACATCACAAAAGCCAGTTATCTGAGTAAAACCTAAAAACGCAGAGGACTCTTGGAATGAAGTCCAACGGTCCTGGACTCTGATACCTGTTCACAGGCGCCAGAAGTTGGTCCACTCCATGAACGAAGACGTGAAGCAGTTCTCAAACAAGTGGTAAATACACAACTAAATATTAGCTCAGTGACTCTCAGGAAAGATAAGTCTTCAAGCATTTTTCGGCTTATACGGTAAATGTTTGAGTTTGGAAAGAAAAATGGAGACGCTGCTATGTTTTTGAACAGTTCAGTATTCCTTTCATCTTTCACTTTCTGTAAAGCAATGAGAAACTTGCCAAGTCTATTTCAAGTGCTTTAACTTGAAATAGAATGTGCAGCGCTCCAAATGCATTTACACGTATGGAAATAAACGCTATTAAAAAGGATTTTGAGCTTTACTCACTTGTTTTGAACACAACTGTATTTGTGAGGTCACGTTCAACCAGTAGCTTCTTGTTGCTAACGTCGGAAACCTCTTAACTAGACAGTGTTGAGTAATCAGTAAAAAAAAATAAAGGTCTAAAGGTTCGTGTGAAACATTTTCAGCACTATTGCTCAAATGCTTTCAGGTTTTAGTGGGCGTGAAATACAGTTCTAACTGCTGTCAGTGATTTGCGTTGACTCTGCGTTAGCCCCTTTTTGCTCGCTCAGTAATTTTTCTGTCCTTTTGTCTTCCCCCCCACCCCCCTAACTATACCGTCCTCTCCCTCACGCTTCAGTCTGTTGTTCCTGCTCTTTGGTGCTCCATCTCCCCTGCTGCCTCTTAGTCCTCTGATGTTTCAATCAATGAATAAATGAGTGCCTCTATTTTCACACTGAGTGCTTTCCCAACACAAACTGCCTTGCTCCCTAGAAAGAACGAGATGAGATTCGGGAGACAGAAAAAAAAAAAACACAGAGAGAGAGGAACATGTTCGACGAGAAGATGCTGTGGTACTTGACACGAGGAGCTGTCACTCAGTAGATGAATATATTCTGCATATTTCAGCAGTGTTTGGTGCGTCGAGAGACATAGCTGCCCTCCTACTGGCCGCTGTTTCCTTACCCTCTACATTACAAGGGCACGCCTCCTGATAGTTACACTTAATTTCATTATCATGCACACTGACTCTCTCCGCACCAATGTCATGTTTACTCCAGATTTTAAAAAGCGTTAAGTAGGCTAATTTACTGTACATGTGCATACCTTGTCCTCTAAATGCCACAATCACTGCAGAGGCACTTCGGGGACTAAAGGACAGCCACAGCGAGAGGTTTGACCTCTCCCAGGCCGGCTGTAAGGTGCACCGTCCCCCTAAGGACCGAACCACTTACCGGCGAGCGAGAGCTCGAGTGCGAGTGCCAACAGTAGGCTTGCAAAATTTTTTTGCATAGCGCTGCAGTGCAGGACTACATGGCAGACTTTCATAACTGAAGACCTTTCCAATCATCACATTGCATAACTCTCTCATACCCAGACTCCTTTGCACATGTCTCTGGCCTGATTTCACATCTTATAGGTTGAGACATGTGGACAAAAGGACCTAAGGTTTTCTTAAGGAGGCTTCGCTCTGTCAGGCACGATCTTCATTCTTGCTCGGGGAGTTTCCTCTCTGACCTGACGTCTGCTTTCAAAATAACTATTGCATTGAACGAAGACTTCAGAACCCACCGGGTCACACGAGGTAAAGTTTTTCATTCATAAAAATTCAGCTCATGAACACCGTGTCTGGAGATCATAGAGATGCTGAAATTATTACATTTTCACAGATGCTGTTCTCAAACCAGACTGAAAGTTCGTAGTGTTTGGAATGAAAATGTTTCATTTTAAAGACTCCTTTAGGATTTTAGGTTTGATCATTTCTGCACAAAGGGTGATTTTATTTTATCATTCTACTGTTTGGAAACAGGTTTCCGATATTTATCTTATATTGAAATAATATAAATACTGGAATCTATCAGGACTTTTTTCTGCCATTATTTTCAATGAAATATTACATCTCAGGATCTTTATTGAAAATACTGACTAGAATTTATTTGTTGCTAAACAGTGGGTCAGACCTGCACAACAATCAAGAAGATTTTTTTTCACCATTCCTCTTTATAAAATTGCTTCTGTTCAGGCAGTTTTTAGGGATGTCTAAAAACGGCTCCCCTGAGGTCAGTTTTTTGCGGGGTCGAGGTCTAGACTCTGACTGGAACACGCCAAAAGGTAGATCTTCATTTCTGAAGCTGGTCTGTGGTGGATTTTCTTCCATGCACATTGAATCCTGTAGGATTATTTGGTAAATTCAGTTTCCCCTCAGTGATGGAAAATGAAGAACTTCTGCATGGATCAGTGGTTTCAAGAGGCAGGTCATGGACATGACTCTTTGCTGCATGTCCTCCTTCCTGTTCTCGCCTCACTGTGAATAAAGCCCCAAAATAAGAAGTTGGAAACAATTCATGATATTTCCCCATTGGGTTGATATCTTTATGTGTTGTAAGCTGTGTACTTTTTACGCCATACATAGTGGAGAGCATTCCTCCTGGATTATTCAACTTTTGTGTCATAAGTCCACAATCATTTTAAAAGTAGAGTTGGCAACTATCAAAGGTGCTCTTAGGCCAAACTTGAGAGGTGCAGCTTCTTTTGGAGAGCAGCAACTTTCTTCATGGAGCTGACTTGAATAAAGGCAGATTCATGAACAGAGATACTTCTCACTTCCGGTAATGTTTTAAAGCATTTAGCCATTCCAGAGGTTATGAGATTAGGGGTCATTTTTGTTGGGTAGTCACTTCTAGGAAGAGTATCCCAGTTATGAAACTATCACCCTTTATAGACAGTCTAACTGTGGGCCGATAGATGTCTAAACACTTCTTCAACTTTGTATATCTCCAGTTTTAGTCTCGACTACTTTTGATCACATGCCTTCACAGATCCTTTTCTTATGAAAATCGGCAGATGCTTCTTATGAACGGCTAAAATCATGCCTCCTTACCTGGGGTATGGATGGATGGATGAGAGCAAAATCTTGCAGGACTCTAAACCACAACTCCAAACTCATTTCATTAATTGAACTCCAGCTGTGGAAACTGTAAACTCTGATTGCTGTAGCTTTCTTTGATGTTATTCGGTTATGAGTTCACCTACTTTTCCCGTCAGCACTGTGTTTTCTTTTTTCTCTTTTCTTCTGGATGTTTGCTGAGTTTCCTGAGTTTGCATGCTGACCTGCAGTTCCCTCCTCTGTCCATCCCAGCGTTTACCTCCACCTGTGTGTGTAGATGTGTTCAGGGTGCCGGCTGCCGTGGTGACCGGTGATCTAGTCCTCTGACCATCTCACCTCAGCGCTGCTACCTGCATCTGTTTATGTAGTCATTTCATTCAGTCATTTGTGTCTCTCCTCTCTCTGTCCTATCTCCACTCTTTTCTTTACCCGGCTGGCCTTCATCAGGAAGGTCCCACCATATGATCCAGGTCCTGCTCAAGGTTTCTTCCTCTTAAAGGGAGTTTTTCCTTGCCACTGTTTGGCTGAAAGGTTTTTTACCTGCCATTATCCTTGTTTAGGATTTAATATTATGATTTTAGTTAATGATATTAGGGGTCATGCTCTGGGTCTCTGTAAAGCACCTGAAGACAATTGACATTGTAACAGACACTATACAAATAAAGTTGAATTGAATTGAATGTTTAATGGTTGTTTTCGATACAGACACAATAAATTATAAATTGTTTGTGTCTTAGCAACTTAAGTACATTGTTCACTTGTTATTGCGACTGAGATGAAGATCAGGTGACATTTTATGCCAGATTCTTGCAGAAAACCAGTCTCTGTAGTTATTGCCTTGTGCACTTTCACTGTACCTGTTGCACTGTTGCTTTAATGAGACCAATTATGTTTTAATCTAGATTTTAAAGGTGAGTGTTATAATTATCTTATATACTCTGAAGAATGATTGTTGTACTTTTATAGCATTTTTAAACCGTGTTAACACTAGAAGACCCAAAGCCCAGCCATTTGGCTTTCCTACCTTCCATGCCCAAAGAGCAGCCAAGTGGCTGGATTAGTCTGGAGCTAACATTTTAACTCAGGTGTGAACGACACCATTGTTCTGTAAATGAGATGGACAAGTTGTGCACAGCCAGTAGAGGTGTCAAGTACAGAGCACTTTTACTCAGTTTCACTCTACCCAGTTTCTCTCTACTCAGTTTCTCTCAGTAAAGTAAAGATACCTATAAAATCTAAGTATTTATCTTTGTGCTGAATATTTACTGTTACTCACTATTTTGAAACACAAGTATATATACTTTTTAAATTTTAAAAAGGGGATACTTACTTTTTAAATCACACACGTTTTTGTTTTCAGTTTTTCCCCTAATTTGTTTACCCTAGTCTGCTCTAAAGTTAGGTTTTGTCCCCATAAATCAGAGCTCAAACCTTCGTATGCTCAAACAGCTGATAATGTCACTATCCAATTATCTCATTCAGTGATGCAGCTGCATTGAAATGCTACTATTTATGTTCTATAATGTGTATTTTAAAAGCCACAGCCGCCCCAAAGAGGCTATCTAACTGAATTACATTTTTAGGTTAAATAATATTATTGACTGTTTTCACTTTTTTCTTGGGTACATTCATGATGAAGTACTTTTATAATTTTTCTTTTACCAGAGTAGTTTTTATTGCAGTATCAGCACTGTTACCAAGTACTGAAATCAAGTACTTTTGCCATCTCTGACAGCCAGTTTGAGTAGGCTATGGGTAATGATATTCACACTTTGTAATCACAACAGAAAGTAAGTTAGTAAGAGTCGACAGAGTTTATTTTTTTCATTTCTTGCTGAGGTTTATTGTTGATGCACAAGATTTAAACAAGACATGTTTTCTTAGAAATTCCTGAAAGTGTTACCTACATTACAGCACTTCAGTCATCTACATTGTCTGCACATACTTGGCACTGCCACGCCACCTCCTTTCTGCATTTACCACATGTGTACTTGTAGCAATCTACACAGCGCAAAGTGGCATGATTGTTCCTGCACCGACAGTTCACCTGGCACATTGCCCTTTTTCCTTTGTCATGTGTGGGAGGTTGTTGCCGAAGAAGTTTTTTCCTTTTTCACATTTTTTGCTCCCAAATGAGACTGAGCAAGCTCACTGGCCAGCTCCACCAGGAAGTCCACCCGTCTCTCCTGCACCCCGGTACATGTCTGATAAAGGACATGTGCATTTAGCGCTGCAATGTCAAGCATATTATAAAATACTGCAACTGGCCATCGCCGTGTTCCAGAGCGCACAGTGTACTCTCGCACCATCTGGTCCATAACATCCACACCACATTTCACACCATTGTAATCAGTGACACTGTTTGGCTTCTTTTTTCGGGTATCCCCAGTCTCAACCACACCATGCATGCTGCTAAGAATGCAGACGGTCTTCCTGCGTTTGGGCGCATAAACAGTCAGTGAGGCACCAGAGGTTGAAAACACCTGGGTACTGTATTCATTGCGGTCCAAAGTTTGTTTGGCTGATGGTGGAAGCTCCCGTCGAATCTTATTCACTGTGCCAAGGAGGGTGGTCTTCCGGGTGAGCAGTCGCTGCGCAAGTGATAACGATGTGAAAAAGTTATCTGTGGTAACAGTTCTTCCTTTGTCCATGAATGGTTCCATGAGCTTCATCACCACATGTTCAGAGAGTCTCTCTCCGGTGTGACGATTGGGGTCCTTGCCAAGGTATGGAATAATATTGCAGACATACTTAGACTTCAAGTCACATGCAACCCAGAACTTGATGCCAAACTTGTCGGGTTTTGTAGCAATGTACTGCAGGAAACAGCAGCGAGTCTTTGTTGGGAAAAGTTGCTCATCAATGGTAATGCACCTGCCTGGATTGTAGGATGAGATGCAGTTGGCAACGAAAGACCCCCAAACATCGGAGACTGCAGCAAATCTGTCAGTCCCAACTCGCTCACTGCGCGTGTCCATGTTATCAAAGCGTAGGTGTTGCATTATGTCTTGGAAGCAGTTACGGGCCATAATGCCACTGATCAGTGGGTGTCCAAGTTTTGCCGACCAAGCGTCACGCAGCGATGGAAGTTTTATCACCCCCGCAAGAGAAGAATTGCAATAAATGCCATGAGTTCAGGAAGGGCCATGAACCAACTGTCATGCTGTGTCTGCCGTCCATGCTGAACAGTCCACTCCTGAACAGTTCGAAGCATGTCAAGAGTGATAAAGCAGAGGAAGCTCTGTAAGCGACTGGTCACTGTTCTTCTGACCAACACTGTTGGCTCTCCATCTCCAGTGTATGATTCCATTACTGCGTGATGGAAAGGCCTCCCGACCTGTTCTTCATGCCACACTGTGCCATCTTTTGCCTTCTCTGTTGGTCCGGTGTGTGTCTCCAGTCGACCTTTCTTTTCTGGGGGCTGAGAAGTCTCCTCATCTGTAGGGTAAATGTTTTTTGGAGATGTGAGCCATGAGATATCCAAATGATGAGAGCAATGAAAACTCAAACAAGGTTACAAATTTAGGCAAAGATATAATTTGAATTATAATTCCAAAACATCTCAACTCTGCCTCCTCTGTATTGGATAATTCCATTGTAACTGACAACAAACAGTGCACATTAGAGGTAATTTCTAAAAGAGTAGCAAGATTGTTTGAGTTGAAAACTCTACTAATGAAAAACCCTTTAGATACTACACTTGTAAAATAAGTAAATGAAAATACGATGTTTGGGAACTCTTACCAGAAGAAGTTTCAGAGTCTGAACTCAGCTGAAGGTTTATGTCTTCTCCATCTGAATCACAAGGGTTGACTTGGGTCAGGATCATGTCCAAAGCTTACTGGGTGTTGAGTGGTTTCGGCATCTTCGCTTCTTGGCTGACGCAGAGCATGAAATACTTTATGTGCCGTGAGTGAGCTATTTATCCACCTTGGTTCCCTAGTTTAGTAGTCATCGTTCACACTTCCGCCCACCCTGCTTTTACATTGAACTTTTACATTGTATGTCTTCTAAGTCAGGTCGTTAGGTTACCAGCTATGTGTATGTGCACACTTGTGATATGTGCATCAACAGTTATGAAAGCAGATATATTGATTGAAAAAAAAAAAAGCAGCCATGCAATCAGCAGGTCTGAGAACTTGTGACAGAGTCCTATATGTGATAGCTGAAACAAAACAGTGGATCTTGAGTGCTCAGACTCTCCCCAATCATACCCCTTCCCCCTAAGGAGTAAGCTTGACACCCTCGTCTGGCAGGTAATGGCTGCATTGAATGGGGCCATTGACATGTTAATTTCAAGCCATGCAGCCTTTTGGCTGTCCTCTGGGCATGGTAGCAGGAGTAGAAACTCTGGGTTTTCTAGTGTTAATGGATCTTTCAACGTTTTTTTCCACCATGGTTCAAACAAATAAGGCATTTGATTTGATTGATTTGATTAATTTCAAGGAGTTCACATATTTTGTTCTTGCCGTTGTAGGTAGTTTCAGGTAAATTATCTTCAGCCTGATTAATTCTTAACATTCAAGAGAGCAAAGCCTGTAAAGACATTTCCAAGGGCGAGGGTTCATCTCCAGCCTTTTCAAGTGAGATGCAGGATGACTGAATACTGAAATTTTGTCAAAGACGCTTCACTTTTTTTCCCCTCCATTATTCAGTAATAAAAGTTTCAATGCAAATTCATCACACAACTTGGGAACAAAAACTGAAATAAAGTCAAGTTTTCATTGGAGCTGGGGGCAATATCCAGGCAAAACCTATTACAAGTCCAGTGTGGGTTGAAATAACAGCCGATCATAAATCAATAGAACCATAAAGCACAGGACCGAGAGAGAAAAACACCAATAAAGACAATTCATTTTAATTACGCTGCAGTAAAAGGCAAAGTAAAATAAACTCAGATGCCCCCCGTGAGATCAGAGCACTGGTTCTGTTCACAGTTGTGTCCTTGTCAGCAATTCAAGCACCTGTTTTCGAAACAAAATGACTCAATGACTTAATTAGCATTTTCTGAAATGCTGGTCTTCCAAGGGTGCACGTACGCACATGCATGAGACTGCCGTTCATGCTCACTGCACCGAACCAACATTCCTTTTTTTTCATCAGGTCGGCTGCAAGTCCGGCGTCCTCGATAAATAAATTTGCTAATTTGCTTTTACAGGACTTTTTGCACGAACCATTAACTCTGCCTAAATCAACTTAACCTTTAACATCTGTTCTCTTTTAATCCGAGAGGTTTGGCATTCAGAGAGCGTCCCTCACAGGGCATTGAGGAGGTTTTAGTTTAGTACTAAAAAAGTCTAAATTCCCCACTTGATTCTGAAAGTCATCAGACTTAATAGACTGACACCTCAAACAAAAAAAGGATTAGTTGAATATCCCAGTGTTGAAATAAGATGAATATTGGAGTGTGAATGGTTGCTCGTCTGTGTTTGTCTTTGACCTTGTTTCCACTCACTTCTGTAGACTAAAGCGATGCGCCCAGAAGTCCATTCCGTTCTCTTAGGGACCTCCATGATCTCTGATGTAGCTGTGAAAACCCTCCTTCCAGGGTTTTAAAATCTGAACTTCTGCAGTGGAAAACCAAATAGCTCGCATGCTGTTACGATGGAAGAATGAACCCCCTTCAGTTCATTTCCTACGAATGAAAGTATATAGGCTAATGTATCCTTCACGCACAAAAATAGATGGATTTGGGTTACACTGAATAAACTAATGGAAACAAACACTTCTTTTTTGTAGATTAGCAGGGTTGCTTTTTTGATGTACTGTAGAGCAATGAGTTGACGTTCAAGCAAGTTCAAGTCTATCTAGGTAATCCAGTCTTATGCAGAATTGACTTTGTTTGGAAATCAACAATACAACATTTGCTCAAACTGCTATGAAATTCAAGAGACTTTAGCTGTTTTCAGTTCAGTTCCCCACAGTATGTGGGGAACTGAACTGATGTCTGATGAGATCTGGCTAAGATTATTTACAATCTTGAACTTGTAACTTGCATTAGCTTAGAGTTCAACCAATACCGTACAGCATGTAAACCTTTTGACATACCTTTTATTTTGCGTCCTCTTAAAAGGAATTTCTACGAAATCCCGTGCCAAGTTTGATATCTCATCAGAACAAGAAAGCATACTCATCGAAACAGGATGTAAAAGCCCCCTCGTTTCGACGTTTCAAATGTGCAGTTGCGAGGTAGGGTGTATTAATGAAGTGGATATCTCATCAAAACATTGGCAGCAGGCACCTTCGCCGCCTCCTTGGGGCTCCCAACGCACTGCACGACTCTGGGCTGTCGCAGACGTAAGATCAACGCGGTGAAAGAATCGCGGGGACATCGTTGGTCAAAATCGCCTGTCCTACATGTCCATTAACGTGAGTGGTTTGACGATGGCAGCTATACTGGTCTTGTGATCAAAGGTCAGATACTACAACTCCGTCTGTTTACTAGCCAATTAAACTGCATCTTGAAATGAGGTATTGATTATTGCAGCCCAACACCAGTCCAGACGTTACAACAGAGTGGTATATTTGCCGTTGGTGCATCTGCATCATTGTTAGAAATTGCTGTTAATTTACCTGAAAATACCAACAGTATAATTCTGTTGTATTTAAATACAGTGTATTACTGTATATTTGGGACATTGAGATGAAATAAGCACACTTCCAATGAGCTTTAGAGTACTATATGTTAAAGTGTGAAAAACCAGTAGTTTTACAGTATTTTTTTTTGCAGTGCATTTTGGGAACACAAAATTTCGGTGAGCTCACATTCAGTTACTGGTATTTTCATCTGTCTTCATCTTTTAAATTAAAAGGCGAGTTTCCCAATTTTCTCTCCATTTACATCACGAGAATACAGTACAAAACAATGATTACACTTTAGCAAATGCTGAAGGCCGAGACATTTCCTTACTCTGGTTTTACTTTGTAAAGCACTTTGTGCTGCATTTTAATTGCACTAAAAGTGCTATGTAAATAAAGTTTGATTGATTGATTGATTATTTAGTGTGGTTAGCTTATTTTGAAGCATATTCTTCCCTTATACTATGAAAGTTGGCATTTTTGAAACTGTCTTTTACCCTTTTATATTTGCAGTTGTGCAAAGCACAACACCTCACTTCTTGTCAAGTGGAGATTTTTAACCAAAGAGTGTTATTGTTGTTTAGTTCATTTTATGGTGGCTGTGTTTTTAGATTGTGATGGAAATTATTCATATTTAAAGCCAAGTTTTAAAATGGCAACAGACATTTGAATTGGGGCATTTTTGTTGAGACTGAGCGTTCTTTCTTGTCCGAAGACAATGTAGTTTTACTTGTCAACTTGTCAGGCTACTTGCTCACTTAAAAAACAGTCTGGATCAATGCAAATGAATGGAATTACAAGCCACAGTTAACCCCTAACCAGTCTGGATCAATTCAAACTAGAAAAGCACTCGGAGAGCGCAGACCTCTGCCAAGAGCAACAATTCCCCCATATAGCGATTTACAGATTGCGATAAAATCCGCCTTCTGGATCAGATCCAGATCAGCCTTTGAAATTTGATAGAGATTCCCATTGTCAATCCTTGAGTCAAATTTCATGAGTTTTGGGCAATAATTAACGGAGATATTGAGAAACAAAATAATTGGCCCCACTGACCGCAATTTTATTAAAAACTTGAAAGTGATCCAGGATTTCTTCCAGATCACAACCAAAATGAAATCAGTTTTTCCTTTTCAGATTTCTAACAACTCCTAAAAAATTTCATTAAAATCCATCCATAACTTTTTGAGTTATCCTGTACACAGACAAACAAACAGACCTCCTTGACGGAGGTAATAATAAAAGGTATTGTCCTCCTGTTAAAGTACGGAGTCGCAGCCCATGTTTGTGGTTTTGTGTCGTGTCTGCGACAACCCTCTTCTCTCAATCACACACGTTTTCTGGGCCTGTGTAAAATTGCAGGGTTTCTGGGACATATTTTGGAAGACTTTTTTTCGTACAAGATACCCAGAGATCCCCAGGTATTGTACTTGGGTCTGGCCCGAGAAGGATCTATTGAAAAGAAGGACCTGTATCTTTTCAGAATACTGATTTTGGCATGTAAAAAGGCCATAACAAGGAACTGGCTGAAAATTGACCCTCCAGGCCCAGGACAGTGGCTGGGTATTGTTGAGGAGATTTACTCGATGGAACGACTGACTTATTACCTCAGAATGAACGCAGGGACCCTGGACCAACAGTGGCACAAATAGATTGTATATATGAAAAAAGAAGGGCCTAATACTCAACAGACCGAATAGATAGTGGAAAATGCTGAAACATGAGTGGTGTACCCCACCTTCACCTTTTTTTTATTATTATTATTATTATTATTTTTAATTTCTTTTTTTTTCTTTTTTTCTTTTTTTTTTTTCTTTTTTTCTGTTTTTTGTTACCTCCCCTTGTTGCTATTGCATTGTTGTGGAGTTGACATTGTTTATATAAGAAAAAAGCAAAATAAATAAATGTTTGAAAACAATGTTCCTCAAAGAAGGATGGGGAGGGATTTGCATCTTTCTCTTTTTACAGATATAATAAACAGTTACAAAACTCAAAAAAAAAAAACAAAACTTGAAAGTGATCCAGAATCCAGGATTTCTTCCAGATCACACCCAACTCCTGAAAATTTCATCAAAATCCATCCATAACTTTTTTAGTTATCTTGAACACAGACAGACAGATAAACACCAGCAAAAACACAACCTCCTTGGTGGAGGTAATGAATGGAACTGGAATAACAAGCCACATTTTACTCCTAACCAGTCTGGATCAATGCAAATGAATGGAATTGGAATTGGAAGCCACGGCCTGGATCAACATAGGTGAACGGATTTCCAAGCCATAGCTTTATTTTTAGAGTAGAATTAGAGATTATTTTTCAATGTTTAATCAATGAATGCTGTTGCTTAACCCTGCTAACCTGCTTTAATAAATATGAAATTATCATAAGACGTTGTGGTTGGACATTAAATATGTCCTCACAGTTGTAGATTGTAGATTTGGGTGTGGCTCTGCATTAACAACTTAAAGGTTACTCTAGCCCATCATAGTTACAGATCCTTGGGGCTTATTGTCCAAGCCACTAAACTTAACCTAGTCGATACCCATAGCCCAGATCATAAGGGGAGGAGCTGCAGTTAACAAATGTGACCGATGACTGTACTTAGAGCCAGGCTATTACTTTTAGGTCAGATATTGGAGGAAGCAGGGTAGGTGTTTGGGAGGATGCAGTGAGAACTAGGTGTGTCTCCTTGCCACCAGCTTAAACAAAGTTGAGGAAATCTAGCAAGGGACATCCTTCTAGACCAGCAACTTTGGACCCTTTAGACGGAGAGCTGGCCCGGTGGCAGACTCTAGCAGACAGAGGCTGAACCAACCTGGGGGATCTAACATGTCAGAACGTCAGAACACCCTGCAGTGGACCCAGCGGGCCATGTTGGCCTGTGTCATGCCAAATGTAATGCACAAGAAGTGACTAAAAGTGTCATGCCCCTTTAAGCCACGCATCAAATAATTTCTGGAGGTATCTACATTTACCTCTCACTTGTCCGGAGAACATAAAGGCTCAACTGAGGTTCAACTTGTCTGAAGGCATTATTGCCACAGTGCTGGTTAAAGAAGGCAGGAGCTCTCAAAATACTGACAGTGACATGATTATGGATGTCAAACACCCTTCGTGTGGATGATAATCAGAGAGAAATCTTCTGCCTCATCAATCGTATAAAAATAAAAATCATATAAAAAAAAAATATCCAAAATTTTCATTGATCAAACTATCACTTTTAACTTAATCATGCAAATATATTGGCTTTCCTGACACGACTCATATCCATATTCCCAATTAACTTTAATTTAAATATAACATTTTTCAGGCGGTTCATCAGGATAAATCCAGATGGGGGAACCAAAGTTGGACCAAAGTTTCTTCTTTTTTTTTCAGATGATTATTCATTACCTCTCCTTATTACTAATGATGTCTGAAGTCTGTTTTTTGGAAAAACTGTAAGACACTTTTTTATAGTCTTGACATTATTTATCATCATTCTCATCCTTTATTTAACGGTAAAAGTTAAAATAGTCTATAAAGATGTTTTTAATTTATTAAGCTAGGGCTTATTTTATTTTATTGTGAATTTCAAGCTAGTTGTGTCACTCCTGGCAATTCTGGTAAATTTAAACTAATTATTTTTATTTACTGTACACAATGGCTTGACTTTGTTAATTTCTTAATTATTTGAAATTATCAGTTATTTTTTTTAGTGCCTGAAATTTTCCTTTGCCCCCTAAACATGATGAAATCTACTTGTTCATAAAGGCAGATTGTCAAGTTTATTGCACTAAAGAGGTTCATTGTTTGAAAAGACGATCTGAAGCTGCATCGTTTGTTCTTAAAAGTTCAAGTTTTTACATCAAAGTCTATTCTAGTACATTATAAAGTGAAATTTTCAGTAAAATCCTGCTCTAGTAGGAAAGTGTTATTAAAACACCAATAAAATGTTAAATTTTTTTAGTGATTTACTGTAAAAAAGGTAGAAAAAAACTTTATACTGTATCTAAAAAAAAAAAAGGTCACGGTAATTTTCCTTTAATTAATTACAGTAAATTTCTGGCGTCTGTGCTTCCAGGTATTCACTTTTTAACAGGAAATTTTTCACATTTTAATAACTATTTGGCCACTGAACTGGTTTTTCTTTTGCTCCGTTTTTTGTCTCTGGTTGTCCACTCTTCAGAAGACTTATGAGTGACATCACAGAGGCTTTGTCCAGACCTTTATATACAGTCTATGTGCTAAAAGAAACTGAACTGAAGCCTCTGTGAGCTCTGGAAGAAGAAGAGGCTAAAAATAAAAATAAAGACTTTAGCATCGGTGAGGCAACCCTAGCTTTATCCACCAACTGTAAGCTGGTTCATACAGCCTTGCGTAAAGATGATCAGGAGGGAGAAAGACGTGCACAGATGGAGGATGGTATGTGCACTGTTTTTTAAAAGAGTAATTTAAAGCCTAAAGCAGCACGTGAGCAAACTGTCAGGAAACCAGAACGATCTCTAAACTCATCTTAAAGCCACATTGGAAGGTTTTTCAGCACCAGCAGAGCAGCCATCCTCATGCACTTCCTTTTGGCCACCTGCAGTTATGTAGAAACCAAAAAAAAAACCCTACTCAATTTTCTGTGGCATTTTTCCACATTCATTTCACCTCATCAGGCTCAAATTGCCCCCAAAACATCATCATTCTCACTGTGAACTCTTCAAAAGCACCAGTTTGTGTGAAGTGTGGTTTTCACATGTAAATATTCTCCAGACCACAAACACAGTTATTGGAGATGAAGCTCTGGAAGCTATGATTACTGTATCTCCAGGCTTCCTTTTCACCACCTGTTTCTGGTTCCTCATTTACTCACCTGCAGCCACTCATCTTGTTATCCCAGCAGCAGGATTAGAGTCGATTCTTTCCTTGACGCTCCGAGTTCTCCAAACCCTCCTCACCATTTGTTTCGTTCCTCGTACGAAGTCTAATTTGGTTTCCACGTTCCTCCTTAGCAGTACCTTGACTTTGTTTTTCTGTTAGTAGCTATTAAAGTCCAAATGCAAACTGTATCTGAGCAGGAACTGACCTGCGTGGGCATTTATTAAATCCATGGAAACAATTCACTTGAACTGAGTTGGATAAAATGGGTTTGTTTGCTGCAGGGCAGCTGGTTGTGAATTTTTCCAAGAGAACAGGTACATGAGTGGAAATCAAACCTGTTTGTAAATTCAAGCAAGTCCAGTCTTTTTACTGCTTTACTTGTTGTTTCAGTTTTAGCCTGAACAGCCATGCACATTTAAAGGTATCTGTCGTGAAATGGGTCTGGTCCATTTTACTCTGGTAGAGAACCAGTCATAATGGGGCGGGCCTATGCAAAGAAGGAGTGTCCAAGAGCCACTCTTGAAAACCACCAAGATGGCAGAAAAACCGCTAATATCTTGAATAAACAAGATGTTTTTTTTTACTGTAAAACTGAAAAGTTATTAATCTACTCTACCATTTCTGATGTCTACTGTCAATGCTTGTCAGACTACCATCACACTTCTTTTCTCCAACTGGTCGTAAACCTGTCCACTTACATCCAGATACAGTTGGGTTTTTGGAAAATGAAGGCAGAGGTGCCTGTTCTTTTATCTCAAAGAAGAAAAATAATTAGGATGACTGGCCAGATTCATTTAGATTGGATAAAACGCCCAAACCAGATTGATTTAGGAAGCGAAACTCTGCTTCCGACCTTTTTGTCTTTTAGTCGTTTATTTGCTTGTGGAAGACCAGTAGACAGATTCATTGGCACATGTTTTGGAAGGTCCATTATTTCCCTCTATATGCAAATGGAGCTCTAAGTGTAACTGTGTCTCGAGCAGTTTCTTTCACACTTAAGTGGCCATATGTAGTGATGACAGTTATGCAGCATACTGCAAAGTATTTTACCCAAGCAGTATGGATGGTTCTCTTCCAAGGGTTAAGCCTTGTGCGCGTGCAATCGCTCACATGCACTTACATGTTCGTGTGCGTGTCTGTGTCCACTTGTGTGTGTGTGTGTGTGTGGGTATGAATCGCTAACAAGCCACAGAGGCAAAATGTGTGCCATCTGTGCACACAGGAGATTTCACACTCTCGAGCTGTGCCAGTATTCTTCTCAGGGACGCTGGCCAGTCATCACAGGGGAGCGCAGAGCAACAAGCTCCAGCCTGTTAGCCGGTCACATGCGCATCATGCTGACTGCTGATAATACAGTCATGAGGAATGTTAGTACCCCCATTTATTTATATTTTGCTTCAGTTCATTGAGGTTTTTGGACAGCCACTTATTCACAGCTCTCTTAACTTCACAGAATTTCAATTCTGGCTGAGGTTTGAACTTTGAACATTTTATTCCAAAACCTTGATTCTTTTTATTTTTCCAGTCGTTTTGTCTCAGATTTGTTGGTGTGATTTGGGACCATTGTCCTGCTGCATGGCCCACTTTTGATTACAGTGATCCCTTATTTTTCGCGGTTAATGGGGACCGGCGCCCCACCGTGACAATCAAAATCTGCGATCTGGAGCCGGAGCCCCCCGAGCCTCAATAATGTGTTTAAAATATGTTTAAAAACCCCCTCAAAAAAGTAGCGAGGAGGCACTGCAGCGAAACAAGACAAAGGCTCAACTGTGGTCTTTCTGTTACCTTCACTGCCTCTGGTCTCTGAACCGTAGTAAACAAACTGCTGGTATTGTGCTATTTTTGGCTCGTAATTAGCGGCTAACATGCTAACAACAACAAAAGAAAAAGTCTGGTTTTCTCTGCATGGAACGAGCACTTCATTCTGGCACTGCAGGAACTTGTAACATCACACAGGTTGTATTGTTGGGCTCCTGTCGGTTAACAGAGAATGTAAATCTATACACGCTGGGCTGCTGTTTGATGCTCACTACACTTTTCATCTAACCTTGTTTTCTTCTGCCGTCCCATGACACACACACTACATTACCCATAAGGCCACACCATTACCAATAAGGTGACCTTCTTAAAGGGGCCAGGCTGGCATCCTGTGATGTTTCCACGATTCTAAAAAATGTTTTAATTATATTATATATTTCTGAAAAAAATCAGCAAATAACTAAAACCGTGGAACTTAAAACGCGAAATGGCAAGGGATCACTGTAATGTTAAATATATTTGCCTCCAGAATATTCACGGATAGAGGGGAGTTCATGGTTGACTCAGTGTCTCCAATGTGCCCTGGTCCTGTGGCTGCAAAACAACCCCAAATCACCACCCCTCCACTGCCGTGCTTCATGGTGGATATGAGGTGTTTCTTCTGAAATGCTTCAGTTTTCAACGAAGTTGCTGCTGCGCTTTTAGGCCACACAACTCCACTTTGGTCCACAGGACATTATTCCACATGTCTACTGGTTTGATCAGATAGAGTTTTGTGAACTTTAGTCATACTTCTACATATTTTTTTGGACAGAGACATTCACTTGACAACCCTTCCAAATAAATTTGACTTGTCCAGCCTTTTTCTACTTGTGCTGCCACGTAGCTTCACATTTAACATGTGAAAGGCTTTGAGGCTCTGAGATGAAGCTGCTTTTTTTTTTTTTTTCTTTTTTGAGAATGACACAGTCAGGCCTTGGGGTAATCTTGCCGGCAAGTCCTCTCTTGAGAAGACCGGCTACTGACTTTCATGCTTTCCACTTGTGAATAATCTCTCTCATTGTCAAATATTGGAAATGTTCCTTCGACGTGCAGCAACAGTCGTACTTCTAAGACCACTGCTTATGTCTTTCCCTCGTGGTGTTAATACGCACATGAAAGCTCTAGATCAAGAAACTGACAAAGTGTCTGCGTTTACAGAGATCTGATGATCAGTTCATCAAGGCCTGAACCTGGCTGGTACAAAGCAAAGGGGTTGTTGGTCTGAGGTTGTTGATGCCAAGACTGATGGACAATCAAATTCACTTTTACTTTTATAGGACCAGTTCGCAAGAAAGTCATCTCAACGTTATATAACATGCAAGTCTGTGCATCAAAAATTTATCAGGCATTAAAGTGACATTTGTGAGCAGCGACTTCTGTTCGAGATACAGATCACAAGTGACTTTTAAATAAGGGAAACCCGAGTACCATGAAATTGGCGTCCACTAGGTAGCAGCACTTGTCATTGCGTAACCTTCCAGTGTACACAAACTGCCACTGATTCAGAAGGTACCTGATTTAACACAAGGGTAAGGAAAGAACTGGAAAGACTATTGGTGAACCTCACAAGAAACTGCAGGCTATGTTCCTGTCAGTTTGGGCAAGGAGCAGATCATCACTGACTTGAGACGAGTTGGGATGCTGTCGACTTTGCTGGAACAGCTGGAGGAAGACAAACATCATTCTGCAGTAGTTGGGTAGCTCCTGTTAGTCTTTTGGAGGTGTCACTTTTCAATTTGAAGACTGTGTTTTAGATTAATCATTTATTTTGTACCAGCTGATTGTCAAGAACGAAAGAACAGAATGAAAATGATGAGCGATTGCAGTCGCACCTTATTACAGACTCATAATTTTTAAATCACCACCTGCTCCTGATAAATGCATCCACGCATACTCCTCCCTGCTCCGTGTCCGCCTGGCTGCTTCACCATAAGATGTCACTCACATAATTACTTGAATGCCATAAGGGCCTCCACACATGGCATGCCTCAGTATTGTCAAATATCTTCAATTTGGAATCTAATTCATCACTGAGTCCAATCATTCTTCTCAGCAGCTGTTCTGCAGGAGTCCTGTCAGCGCGGCCTGATTACTCAGTTTCATCTGACACCTTTAGTCTCGATGAAGGCAGCGAAAACAGAATTGGATGTAACCAGATCAATACCTCAAGGCAGCTTGCCCCTGTGCAGCAGCACTACATAATTATGTTCTCCAGCCATCCGCCTCAATTGAGTGTACAGTGCCTGACCCGCACTCCAAAGGTTATGTCAGACACACGACCACCTTGCAGCGCTGTTTCTAATCTCCTCAAAGAAAGTGGTCGTGCTGCTCGTCTCCGTCCTCGGCATGCTTTTATCTTCCACCGCCTCCGCCTCGCTCATTTAGGATGCAAACTGAGATTGACGGAGCAATCGTGAAATCCATCACTGAGGTGGTAGTGAAGCAGCTTGGTCAATAAAAGGAGGGTTAGTGATTCAACCGTGTTGTGGTCTGAGGATGTGCGTCACTTTGTGTGCGTGTTTTGGTGATGGGTATCTTCGGTGAAATCTCAGAGGAAGCCTGTGAATCATATCATCATTATTTTCTGATTCTGTACGCGACGTACGATAAATGAAGGTGAAACTACAGATGAACACAGGTATTGTTCTGTAGTTGGTACCACCTCCTTTTAATCCTATATTATCTGTGTAATCTTGACCTGGACTATGACTGGATTATTCCAAAACATCATTCTGATGTGAATTTGCTAATCTGCTTCAGATTGTTGTCCTTCTGTATGACCTATTTTCGACCAAGCTTCAGCCTTTGAACAGATTGACTCTGCTGCTCTGCTGCACAGATGAGTTCATGCTCAACCCAATGCCCAGATCCTGTGGCTTAAAACAACCCCAAATCATCACTCCTCCACCACCGTGTCTGAGAGTGGGAATGAGGTGCTTCTGAACTTGCTGGCATCACCTAACATGGGAGGAGGGAGGATGATGGGGCGGCGTCGGATGGTTCAACTGGTTGAGCAGCACCACATGTGCAGAAGCCTGTAGTCCTTTTAGGTTCCAGTCCTGACCTCTAACCCTTTTCAGCGTGTTCCCCTCACCTTCTGCCCCCACTTCTCTCTACATACCTTTTGAATAAAGTCCAGCAGTGTCACAAAAATAAAATAAGATTAATTGTTGGGCCAAAAATTAAAGCCAAAGAAACAACAGTAACCACTTAAAAATCTTTGTTCCCGAAGTCCTGCGGTTTTCTCTGATGGAGTTTAGTGAACCTCAGTTATTGCTGAGATAGAAGAGGCTTTCTCTCATATCTCTTACAAACTGTACATTTTCTAACTGAGCTGTCATGGACTTTAACATTTAACATGTTCTGTGAGGGATTAAGAGTCTGAGAAGCAGCTTTTTTCCCCCTCTGAGTACTGCAGTCTGACCTTAGCATAAATTTGCTGGGTGTTCCAGTCCTGAGAGGACGGAGAACTGTCCTGAATACTTTCCATTTCTGAACAAACTGTAGAAAACTGGACCTAAAGCTCCTCCCTAATGGCTTAATAACCCTTTTCAGATTGCTGTGCAGCAACAGTTGCTTCACTAAAACCATCGTTTGTCTTTCCCTCTTGGCATTGGGTTAACACACTCCTCAATGTTCCAGACTAGAGGTCTCCGGAACAACCCAACAACGCAAGGTTCCTACAAGACTCAAATCGGGTCTTGGGTCCATTCACAAGACGTGACTCCGGGTTCAGGTAGTTTGGTTTAGCCTATGTCAGGACTCGGGGCAGTTAAATGATTATTCATTAACATGCCGTGTTTATCATGAAACAATCGTGTTGCCGTAGCGTGTTATTAGCGGTATCCCCGGCAGCTGTAAAGCACAACGGATTGTCTACATGATAACGTTGGATGAGAGAATATATTCACGACACGTCCTGACTGGTGTAGGCTATTAGCGTTAGCAGTTGCTACAAATAGCATATGTATCCACAAAGAGAATAATGACGTGGATTTATTGTTGTTTACATCACGTAGCCTATGTAGCAACTGAACCGGTAGAAGAAGACAACTTTAGGTAAGAAAATCAAGTTTTATTCAACGCTAGACAACTTTTAACATGAGCAACTATGGGCTGGATTGTCTCGGTTCTATTCGGGTATCTTGGTTCGGTTTCGTGGTCAGAAACTAAAGACTGTGGTCGGGTCGGTTCCGGGACGAAAATATTTGCAGGTCCATCTGGGTTCGGAACCTGAACTTATGATAATAGCTCGGGTCTGGTCGAATTTTCACGGGTCCTATTCGGGTTCGGGTCCATGAAAGTGGACCCGTAAAGAGCTCTATTCCAGACCGACAAAAAAACAGGACCGACAGACTGTTTTTGTTTTGTTGTTGTTGTTTTTTTTTGTGGGTGTGTGTTTGCACACCTGCTGGTGATCAAAAGGACCCGAAGATGACAACAACATCTGCTCTTAGATCTAATGGAAACATTAAAGGGTACTTGTCCTCATGATTGATTAATTAATTACCAAAAAATGTTTTTAATGAAAAGAAAAATGGCACAGTTAAACGTTTGCTCAGTACTAAGACCCACAACGGTCAAAATGTTTATGTAAAACACCAGATTAAAAGAGGAGCACTTACAGCTGTAATACTTTGGTCTGAAAGTTTCAAAGTGAAGCTGCCGTGACCACTGGCTAATCTAAAAACAATACCGCATTGCACAACAAATCCATCCTGATGTTCATACAAGTCTGTAAATTCATTTGCATAGATTTTGGACATCAACGTGGTCCTAATGCATTAAAAAAAATAAAAAAGTTAAATCCTTGAATTGGTTTAAAAACCCAGCCCAACCTCCAGACGCTGTCTCATACAGCCGCATGCAGATCTTCCTTCCCCATCTCTGCCCCCCAGGTGCACCGAGGCAGAGAGCAGAATGGAGGAGAGCTGTGCGCGGTGACAGTGACATCCATCGCACGCAATGAATAATCAATGAACACCATCTGGTGCATACAACAGGGGAGCACAGCTCCAATCGCTTACTCCAGGATGGCTGTTTTATTTATCCCCATACTCTATGTTTCACCGTGTCTCACCTGAATTTTCATTCCATCCCTCCCTGTTTTTCCACATAAATTTATACAACGGTTGTTCGTGTTGTTGTCGTTGTCCTCTTCATTTCTATTTCCATTTTAATCTACGGCCTGTTAGTCCCCGTTCCTTTCCGATCCACCGTGACTCTCCACGCTCCTCAGTGGTCCCTGTGGCCGTCTGGTCGCGGTATTCCTCATTTTAATTCGGCGGTACTATTCCCAGGCAGCTAATAAAGCGACCTTTTTCAAGGACTTTCACCTCTGTGATTTATACTGGCTGAGCAGCTTGTTAGAGGGGGAGTACAGTAAAAGTGCAACAGTGATATAATCCAAAAAAGACACCTGTTTTTACAGAACTATTTCTTACACAGAACTTACTAAGGTCTGACTGGTGATTTCATGCTCCATTTCCACTTATTAGGTTTTTAATGGCTTCAAAAATTAAGCAATAATACCTACTAACCGTCACTGAGGAGGCTAATTTACACTTTAAATCAGACCCTGTGAGACAGAACGCCAATATGCAGCCCTAACCGTTTCTCTGCATGTCTCAAAAATTTGAGAAAGGACCGCCAACATCCTGACATCAGTCCTGGAGAAATGTTTTATTGGTCCCCACCAAGGACAGGACCCACCCCAGTCTCCTGTGGTTCAGCTAAATTTCACTTCAGTATATTTCTAGAGCGCAAATTCGCAATAAATGTTACCTCGATGCACTTATCGTATAAAGTTAATCCAATGCAGTCCAATTAAATACAGTCGGATTTATAATGCAATAACAATCCGAATTAAAATCCATTTACATTTAATAGGACATCCCAAATACGTCCTGGATTAAAACATCCCTCTGTCTCTTATTAGATAGTAAGGAGTGTCAGCTTTCATTAGGGACCAAAACGACATCAATGGAAGGAGTTTGAGTTAGAAAAGGATGCGTTTCCAGGAAAGGAATGACAAGGACAGGGGGAAATAGACCTACTTCAAAATAAATAGCTATTTCTAGCCTCAAAAACATAATTCCACAAACTCATAGTGTGGATAGCGTCTCGACAGACAAAGTAAGGTCATTTTTGACTTTTTGTACAGGAATTTCCATCTGTTTGCAGCTACATTTTCATTATGACTGATGTTGCGTACACTAATGTTGTCTTTTCCTTTTTGCTGCTACCTTTAGGGGTCACCTCAGCAAATCCATGTCCCTCCATTTAACTCTAACCACTACATCCTCTTCTCTCACACCAGCTAACCTCATGTCCTCCACGTCCATAAATCTTCTCTTTGGTCTTCCTGCCTCCTGCCGGGCAGTTCCAACCTCATCATCCTTCTACCAATATTCACTGTCGGTCCTCTGTACACGTCCAAACCATCTCAGTCTGGCCTCTCTGACTGTCTCTCCAAAACATCTAACATCTAGATAGACTCATTTCCTGATCCTATCCATCCTCGTCACTCCCAAAGAGAGCATCAATATTTTAACCTCCAACTCTGTAGCACTGAGGAAAAGATAGGAGGCAGTCTCCGAGCCATACAGCATCTTTTACCACACCTGACACTCTTCTCCACCTGTTCCAACCTACTTGCTGCACGCCTCTTCACCTCTTTTCCACTCTCTTCTTTATCACCTTCTTTATTTCTTCTCCCTGAGGCCTCACCGTTCCACTTGAGTCCTTCTCGTTCACGCATGTGTTCTGTCTTGCTGTAGCTGACCTTCATTCCTCACCTGTCAGCCGGTCCGTCATCATAGAAAACAAGAAGGGACTCCAAGGTGACCCTTGGTGCAGTCCCACCTCCACCTTGAACCCCTCTGTCACATCTAATCCAGTTCCATGGAACTCTAAAATGTTCCTTTGAGCAATTCCAACTCATCCAACCATCCATCATCTATACCCATTTCTTCTCATCCAGGGTTATGGGGGTCCTGCTGGTGAGGTCCACCCTGGACAGGTTGCAAATCCCACACAGTCACAAATATTTCCATTTCAATCCAATTCAAATTCATATTGCCGCTTCATAAAAATCAACCTAAATAATGAACTCAACAGATTGCATCAACTCTTTGCTTTGATTCAAACCCCCATCCTGAGCAATCAAGGTGACAGAGAGAGGAACAACTGCCTTTTAATGGGAAGAGACACCCAGCAGAGCCAGGTTCACATGAATCACCATCTGCCTTGACCGTTTTTGCTGGGGCGAAAGGACAGGAAAGAGATGTTAAACACTGAGATTAGTCCAGAAATAACTGTATTTCTCTTTTTTTGTCTCACAGCAAAGGTAATGCCAGTGATAATGGTATATACACAGATCATCATGGGAAATCCCACAGACGTCAACACCTTCACCATAAGTCAAAGGATGGCTCAGAGTCACCTGACCATGAGATTTACCAGCAATTAAAGTTTTTAATCAGATCCTTAAAGGTAAAAATAGTGTCTATATCCCAAACACAACCTGGAGAAGTGGTTCCACAAGAATTTAGCTTGATAACTGAAGGCTGAACTAACAGGAAAGAATGCTTTCTGATAGCAAAGTGCTCTGTTGGATCACATGGAACTACAAGTTATTTAAGATGATAAGGAGCTTGAACCTAAAGGGCTTTATTTGTGAGAATAAGAACTTTGTATTCCATCCTGGAAGATGCTAAGATTCGGATAAATATGATATCTCCTGCTAAACCTTTTTCCTGCCTCAGAGTTAGTCATTTTAACATTGGTGATCAATGGAGATTGCCCCTAGTGGTCGGTCAAGGATCTGCACATGCCAGTTTCCTTGTAGATACCTGGAGACGTCAGACCAAATGGAAGTAAAATACAAGGAAAACATGGGAGAAGCAGGCGAAGGCTCCATCAGCCACTGAGGCTAAAGGAAACAGGAAAGTGCACAGAGAATTGTGTGACAGCTCGTCAAGTCACCAGGTAAAGAAAATGCTTACCTTTTCATCCTGCTATTGAACAGGTGTACATTTGAATGACAGTTTGGGACGGGAATGAAAAGATGAGGACTTGGGATGGAAAACCGCAGCACTGCTGAGATGGGTCATGCACTCTGATGTGTGGTAAATACATGTAAACCGCACAGCTTTTTTATATTTATTTTGCGGCTTTTTTATTTTTTTTTAAAAAAAAGGAAACTCAGATACAGCTCTCTCCACAGTGTTTTTCACTTGGATGAACTATTGATGCCACACTTTAGACTGACAGAGAGATGGATCTATTCGCATACATTTAGAGCAGTTAAAATCTACAAGCTTTGGCAAGCTGCACATTTTATATACATGTATGTATGTATGTATGTATGTATGCATGCATGCATGTATGTATGTATGTATGTATGTATGCATGTATGTATGCATGTATGTATGTGTATTGATATTATAAATAAAATAACCTTGTAGAAAACTGACATTTCTAAAGCATGAAGTTGTACTTGAACAAATATTTTTCCACTTATATAAGATGCAACATTTAGTGCAGTAATAGGAGACAAATCCAATTGGATTTGCTTCTGGCAAAATATTTCATCCATCGAACTTTACTTTTTAAAAAATACATTTGCAACTTATAATGGATGAACACTTTTTTTTAATAATTTTTTTTTTTTCCACTCTGCTCTCTGGTTTAAAATGAAATTGCCTTCATATTTTATTACTTTACAACAAAATGATTCCTATTTGCAATTCAAATTCCTATTTTTCTAGTAAGCACTATGATTTAATTTTCTCTCTCTTTGTTTGCTTTTAGCAGAATGCCTCTACCCTTATTATAAATATGCTTCGAGGATATTCATGTCTTGTTAGTGAGGAAGAAGTCCAAATCAATGCCAAGTGGACATCAGACTTTGGGTCCGGATCTATCGCAGTGACCTGCCAGTCATTTGGCTCATTAATTTTTACAGTACTACAGTACTTTTACCGGAAATGACAATGGCGAACTTTGTTCTTTGGCAGCTTTACCTGAGTTCCCATCAAGATTTGACGTTTCATCAGTTGTAAAAAAAAAAGAAAAGAAAAAAAAGAACTCGATTTTCTTAGTTCATGTTCAATCTCTCTCCTTTATTACGAGAGGCCAAACCTGCGCCGTCTTTGGCGCCACTCAGACGGACCGCCATCATCTTTTCCACTGAAATCGAAGCGAATGGGTGTCCGGTGTTAGGATTTAGAATTCTTAGTTAGAACTTTAAACTGTAGAGCTAAAACTTTATTGCCTGTGGGTTGGCTGTTTTTATGAGGGTGAGTTCTCAGAGTTGCTGTTTGACCTCCTGACCTGCTGTCTTCAAAGGACTATGCGATGGCATAGGTCAACGTATTTAGTTACACCCCCTTTCCTGGAGCAAACACACCACCTTTGTTTGGACTGGACATCTGGATCTCAATAGACAAAGGACCATTAAACTCAGAGGAAGTAAGGACACACCTTCTCTGGATCCTTAAAAGATGAACACGAACTAACTTGCAGCGTGCATTTTGTTCATGGCAGCATCTCGGTGATGTTGTGAGCAAGTGTACCATCGGCCGATTAAAATATTCTGCATGGCATAATAATTCTTTGTATTCATGATTGTATTAAATTCTTGATTGATCTTTGCTTCTAGACTTGTCATTTAGGCACCAGATAAAAGAACACGGAGAGAGAAACTTTACACCGGCCACTTCTGCTGTGACCCATTGACGTGCACGGCGTTCCACACTCAGGTTTCTGGATATTTGGAGTACACCGTCCAGATACGTGCAGAATTGTCAGTATGAACGCATATCCAGTTTGAAGAGCTCAAGTATGTGATTGTGAACACAGCCATAGAGACTAGGGGTGCAACGGTACAGGTGGCTCACGGTACGGTCCGGATTCGGTACAGTTTCAGACCACCCGCTACCCTAAACCCGCGATCGCAAGATACACAAGATTGTTTGCGGAAAGCGCAACTCGCATGTGGGCGCGTAAAAGAGCACGTCCAAATGGCATAAATGTGCGTCCACCTGGTCACTTGTGGACGTGGACAAACGGCTCTACCTCTCGATTAGGCATCACCGTATTACTTGCAGACGTTTTTATTCTCTTGAGGTCAGAGGATGTCTGGTCAGCAGTTGTGGTGGATGTGGGAATAGTCACGGCCAGACACATCAGTCTATACAGCTGTGGCATGATCTCATCCAGATGTCTGCTGTGGAGGAAAGCAAGGAGATCTTTGTCTCTGGTGTAAAGCTGGAAAAGGTTGGATGCTGGAATTTATTTCCGATATGTCTGAAACTGTTGGTGGTCGAGGAGGGACAGGAACATTAATTGTTTGTGATCTTTAAATGCGCATCCAACGATTCGTTCTGCAGTATTTTAAAAAGCACATCAGCTGCGCCGAGACGCACAACTGGTAACAACTGGATCTTATGCAGGTAAGATCGCGGGATTAAGGAGGTGGAAGATTGCGTTCTGTTAACTGTTTTCACTCCCTCGCCATTGTATTCAACAGCAAAACCAAAATGCTCCCACACTGGTGATTTAAAAAAAGTTGTTTAATTTCTCCGCTACCACTGGCCATGCCTGTTTTTTTTTTCTTTTTCTGCATCTATGACCTGCAGCCAACCGGCCAAACTGTGATCGGCTGGTCACTGTGAGTGAGCGGAGGCGAATGGACATTGACATGCCTGTTGCCTAAAAGGCACGCATGCTCACATGCAAGTCCAATGCAAAGTTATTGTTATAGTTACTGGAACTTAAATACCGTGGGACATAAAAGCGTATTGTCCCGTGCAGGTCGTACCGAACGGTTCGGTATTTTACCATTGCATCCCTAATAGACACTGTTGTGTGAAAAACGCATTTTGGGGCCAACATGGTCTTATTATATAACTGATTCATAAGTCTGTGACTTTTCCTCTAGATTCTGGTCTGTTGAGGGCCATCACTTCCCATAATCATTCTGGCTCCATCAAGTGCCTTAAGTTTTGACAATTCGGTGTCTAAAGAACTTATCTCAAGGTCTTGATGTTGATTCATGTGACGGTTTAAAAACAACCGAACATCCTGTGATGTGAGTGAATGACCTCTCTGAACTTGTATCAAACTGGGAGAATAAATCCACTTGCACCTCTGTCGTGGTCATTGGAATCGTTAACTGCCGATTGATTGTCTCACTGGAACACTGTATATATTACTGCTAAAGTCAGATATATACTAAGTTCTTACATCACAGATTTTGATTCCTCATTTGTGTCTATTGACAGTAGCAGGCCCAACAGTCCTTTATTTACTCTCTGTTCATTCACAAATTTAAAAAACTGACCTTGGTATGTCTGTAGGGACCCTATCTAGACTATTACTTGAATGGAACGATATTTTTAAGTCTGATCAGAAGCTGTTGAATCCTGAAGTCGGCTGGTTGCCCTCTGGGCCGACATTAACGGCCGTTATCCTGCAAACATATATATTCTTCATTAACATCCATTAGGAAAGGATACACTCATTAACATCGAACCATAGACCTGGGGTTGGTTTTAACTGGAAAAACTCCAACAAACACAAATCAATAGAAGTGTTTCGTCATGTAGGTCAGTTTGTTAATGCATGCCCTCTGGTTAAGTGAATAATTAACTTACCTTATAAACTGACCTGAAGATAATACTCAAAGTTCCTCCAAATCCACTATTTTACTCTGTTAGTGTTAACTGATTTTTATAATTAACAGCGATTGCTACAACACATTAATGTACTCCTGACATTTTGGAGTTACTGTGTGGCATATAATGTTCCTGAACAACAAGCTTTTACTTTTTAATTTCATGAATGACCTGTTTTTTTTTTTTTTCCCAGTCGATCTCTTTCTGTCCAGAGGTGATAATGATGGAAGTAATTAAGGCTCATACGTCTCATTAATCTGCCCTGACTGTAATGTCTGTGAGGTTCAGTAAATACATCAACACAGCTTATTTTCATGCATCGATGGGGTCTCAAAATTATGTAGAAATGTTTTTAAAATGACTCAAGGCATCCAACTGCAAAAGTAGCCAACAGTAAAAAGGTTGTGTGTGGCTTTTTTAACGGCTGCTGGGGAACAATAAATGTCACCCAGTGTGACCCACTGGGATCACTCATTCGAGCTCCAGAACTCCCAGAAAACATGGCGGGAGACTCGTATCTCCCCAGAATTCACTGGGGCTAGCTGTGGCGTCGCGGCTCCATCGGGCCGCGAATGCTGAACTGGCACGGAGTCACTTGGCGGTTGGCACGCACAAAGCAAATATGGCTGAAGGACGGGAGGAAGAAAAAAAAAAAACAGTCCTTTGTGTTTTAGTTAATCCCAAACGTCCCATCGTTCTGAATTTATTTCAGCTTCGGTTCTTGGCTTGACATAACGAGGCGAGGATTTCCAACTCCCTCGCCATCTGACGGCTCACGCTCCCTGATGAACGGAGAAATGCAGATGGCAGCGGCCGTAGATGCGCTACATCACAGCAGGCCATCGGTTACATCCATTTTACATATCAATAAAGACAATCATTTCCTTTTGCTTTCAACTTCTACGATTTAAAGCCGTCTTAACAGCTGTTAACCAGTTTGATCCATTCACCACGAGATTAAAGACACGCGTTGCCTCTTTGGTGGTGCACTTTTATTCTTGTTTAATTAGGGGCAAATTACAGGACACCCCCCCCACTGCTGCCTACGTTGAGAGCTGCCACCACTGCTGATCCTCCGTATAAAGATGGTGGCAGGTCGCTTTTAATTAGTTGCTTAGCACCAGGAATCAATTCCTTTTGCTTTCCTTTGAAACCCAAGGTTGAAGCGCCACTATTCCTCCTTTAGAACTAAAGTTAACTGAAATAAAACTTGCAAAGCAGCCATTAAATTGATGTCGCCTTTGCATTTTAAGCATGAACATAACTGCTATAAGTGAACCATGCTCCTGTATCGTTCACTGGTGAAGAAAACTGAATAAAATAGAACTTATACATGGCAATGTTTTTGGCAATGCGGCCAGAAGATGAGTTTCGATTTGTTTGTTTTATCTTCTGTATAAAGAGAACTGGTATCTCCACTCAACCAAAAAAATCAAAAAAATTGAGCAAAATAGACATGCCCACCTTACCTCAGCTACCACAAGCTAGCTGTCTTAGCAGCTCTTCGACTATCTTATGCTAACTAGAGTTAACCTTACAATCGTTTTGATTGAATCTGTCCTCATTTCAGACGTCACTACCAAAGAGACATCTTAAGCGAGGTCTGCCAGAGCTCTGACCAAGCTCAGCAGCCACCTGCCACAAGCCGGATGCTAGCCGCAGTCTGGCTAAGCAGCTTGGTTGGATTGTCGGCAGCAGCGATGTTCGGACCCTTCAAGGCCTGACCCCTTGATATTTTTAAGCACTTGTGTTCTTTTATTTGGAAGTCAGCAGAGATATAAAAGTAGGAAGAAACAAGGGGTATTGCACACAAAAAAAGGACCACAGGTTAGCATTTGAACCCCAGTTGGATGTGATGAGGACTGAGGTCTCTGCTCAGCCAGGAGAGCTGGAAGATGGCTCACCTGGTGTAGTTGGCCAGTCGTCGTTCACTGCCGATGGTGCTTTATAATTTTGTGGTTATATACAATTTTACTTGATGAAGTACAAAACAAATTCAGCCCTATATACATCGGGCCTTATTCATGAAACCTGAACAGAATGGATTTGTCCATAAGACTGTGAGCAGAGTGAAATTTACACGTTTTGGCATTCATGAAAACTTTTTTCCGTCGCTACCAACAAAATCTACAATGTTAATTCGTTATATGGTCTGTTAGTCTCTCAATGTGCAGATGTCTTATAAAAATACATGTTCAATGGACATTTTTGCTTGTTGTTGTTTTTACAACTGTCTACATAATGCATAACCTGGGAACCTTTTTTTAAAGTCAAACATATATGCAAATTAATTCTTCAGTGTGAGTAATTTGTGAATGTGTCCTTCGCCAGCTCTCTTTGACAGTCTGAGCTCACATATTTTATTGACACCTGAAATCCTGATTCTGTCAGAGAGGACTAAAATCACCTAAGGCTGAGCACAAAAGGGAAGGATAGAAAAAGACACAAGACAAAAGACAGACAGTGATGGAGGTGGTGTGTGGAGAATGCTGGAATGAAATGAAATGAAAAATACTTTATTAATCCCAGAAGTGAAATTCAACATTGTAGCGGGTTTTTTTTTTCAACAATAAATAAATGACAGCAATAATAATATTGAATTAATAATAGTAGGATGTCTTGTTGTGGAGGCTGATGGCTGCTGGCAGGAATGATCTTCTGTATCTTTCTGTCTTGCAACAGACCTGAAGAAGCCTCTCACTGAACAGGTGGAGCATATAGGTGAAAGCAGTCCAGCAGCCAGACCTCCAACACTTGCTCAGCGGACCACCAGAGCACTGGATTTACCTCCAGGTCTAAGAGGAACCATCCAGTCCAGCAACAAGCCCGGTTGAGGCGATGAGCCCTCCACACCGCAGATCCAACAGGAAGTCGCTTCACCTCTTGAATGCCTCATTGGACAGAAGACATCTGTTTTAAGTACGACTCTCACAGGGAACAAAAGAGCCGTGGTCCTGGTTGTTGTTAAACCAGATCTCCAGATCTCAGGTCTCAGCAGGAACGTTTCAAAAGTGCTGGAGGTTTACCTGGAGGTTTCGAGATTACGTGAGGCTCACACAGTACCTTTATACCTCCTTATCTGGTGGTCCCCAGGCAGGATTTATGCTAATTAATGAGCTCAGTCAGCGCGCTCCCAACCTGCAATCAGCTGGAACGCACAAAATGTTACAGATTTTTATGTTTTTTAAAGCAGCATTCATGAGGCCAAAACAGATTTCTAGTAAGGAGGTGAGTTATGTGCAAATGTATTCAGAGTTATGAAAATGTCATGAATGAGGTCTGTGGATGTGAAATGCTGCTATGGAGACCAAAAACCATACTTTTGTAGCAGACTGTGAACATATTTATTTCAACAGAGACTGACTTGCTTTAAACTACAGTAGCTAAACCTATTTAAAACTTTCACCCATTATTAAAAAAAAAAGGCTGATAAAAGCACCTGTTGTGATTTGTGTGAGAAAATAGTATATTTTCACATTTATGTTAGAATAATGTCTTTTAATTTCAAAATGAGGATTCAGAATTTTTTCAAATGTATAAATGTTATAAAGAAACCAAATTCTGCAAAGGTGCATAATTGCTATGAGCCTGTCAGGCCGACTAACGCTGTAAAGATAATGAAAGATGTGACACAAATAAATATGTAGATACTAAAATATTCTCCAGAGGGCCTGCACATGAAAAGAGCTGAAAAAGCAACTTCTTATAAACAACTTTTCAACAAATGACTGCTTTCTATGAACGCATCACTGCACGCGTGTAACTGTAAGAGCAATGGGTTCGGGCTTTCATGGGCAGCAGGAATCACTTGTTGTTATTTGGGTTTTCAGAACTGTATTTTCTCATTTTCACATGCAATCAGGGATTTCTATTTCCCTGCTTTTGTGCTCTGCAAAGAAGAAACACAAGACACAGTTCTTCATGTAAAGAATCACACTTCTGTACAATGTAGCTTCAAGCTAAGGGGTCTACTTAAATGAAACCAATGAAGACAGACGGGAAACTGGCCGTGCGTTTTTAATGATCTCGCCGGGATGAAGTTATAAGCCAGGGGCAACATGTGGCGCATTGTAAGAAATTGTTACAAAGCAGCTGCATTTAATTGGAATAAGAATTTGTGTCAGTAGAGAAGCTGGTTTCCCTTTAGAAATACACTGGAGGAAACCTTCCTTGTTTGACAAAAGTGGGCGTGGAATTCAACATGACACCAAAGACAAATTTCAACAATTTTACAAATCAGTGAGAACCTGTTTGGTGGTGGGTGTGATTTATGCAGAGCCGTAGGAGGGAGAGTGGAGATGGAGGCCTTTTTCACCTCTACCACCTACAACAGTGCATTAAAAAGATAAATCTGCTCTTCCATGTTGGTCATGAAAGCAACATTGGGCTGTATTAGTATGTGCTTTCAAAATGCAGCTGTCTTGGAGTCCATTGCATGAGAAGAGCGCTGTTGGCTAGAGGAAAATGTTCCAACAATCAAGGTGTCCTCTAAGCCACCTTCACGCCACTTGATTTTAAATCTGATTTGCAAACTGACGAGCTCAAACAAAAACCCTTGATTGGAGGCAGGACGGAGAGCAATCTTTGCCTAATTGTTATGTGTGAACTACCCAAAGACAAATCAACACATCTCCAAGCCATCATCAACACCAGACTGCTAAATCCTGGATCTGGATGTGTCAGTGACTCCATGTTGGAGCAACAACCAGTGACAAAGCAAGATAGATTGAACCGTGAAAATAATTCTCCATGTTTTTTTATCTGGTGCCATTGACAAGACTAGAAACAAAGGTCAATTAAAGACTTTAATATACAATCATGAATACAAAGATTGAATATGCCATGCAGAATATTTTAATCGGCCGATGATACACTTGTCCACAACACAACCGAGATGCTGCCGTGGACAAATGCACCCAAAATGTCAAATTGTCTCCGTTCTTATAGGCGGATCCTTGCTCTACTGAGTTTTATTGCTCTTTGTCTTAGAACCCAGATGGCCAACAGCTCTCCAGTCTTACAGTCCAGGATAATAAACAAACTGTTTATCTGAAAGTCTCAACCTTCTTTGGAAGACAGCAGGTCAGGAAGTCAGGAGATCCCAGTCGTTAGGTCATAAAGCAGCAAAACTGAGGACTCACCATCATGAAAAGAGACTGCATTCTTACATGCCATAAAGTTTAGTTTTAACAGTTAAACAGTTCTCTAAATTAATCTTAATCCTAACAACTGGATTTTATTTAATGGACAGCGCTGAACTTTATCACTATAGGAAGCAAAGAAAGTATGCAGATTACTTTATTATGAACAGATGCCATGCAAGAAAAAGTGAAACCTTTGGTCCAGTTACAGGGGAATTACACTCCTCAACCTCTCCTGAAAAATCTATGTAGGAGGCCTGGAAAAAGAGAGTGTAGTAAAAAGGTAAACCATGACTGTGCAACTCTGGACCACCTCTAAACCCTCACCAGGGTCCTGCAGGAGGCATGGGAGTTCGCCCAGCCGGTCCACATGTGCTTTGTGGATTTAAAGAAAGCATTCAGCTGTGTCCCTCTAGGTGTCCCAGGAGGATATGAGTTTAATAGACCCGTTGCTGTGGGTCACTCAGTTCTAATATAAACGGAGCAAACAAAGTTCAGTTTGCATTGCTGGTTGTCAGATTTGTTCAGGGTGGGACTCCATCAGGGCTGCCCCTCGTCACTGATTCTGTTCACATTTATGGAGAGAACTTTAGGTGTAGCCGAGGAGTGGAGGCCCTCCTCCACTCCTCTATCCTGGTGGCCCCAGGATTTTATCTCTGCTTAACCAGATGATGTGGTCCTGTTGGCATCATCAAGCCATGATCTTCAGCTCTTAGTGGAGTGGTTTGCAGCAGCACCTGCAAATCTGAACGGTAGTGACCAGAAGAAGGCGATCGCAAATACACCTTCTACAGAGTGTATCTGCACCCTGTCTCTCGTAAAGATAATGAGGAGCCCCTCCATTCAGGAAGGACTTGGAGTAGAGCCACTGGTTCTTCGCATTGAGAGGAGTCAATTGAGGTCAGTCAGGTATCTGGTTAGGAAGCCTCCCTTATGATAAGTTCCTGTACAGGTACTTCGGGCATGTCCAACCAGGTGGATGCCCCACGACAGATGCAGAACATGCTGAGGAGATTTCGCCTTCTGGCTCAAGGAGATGGCCAGGTGATCATAAGATGTGCATCTCTTTGCTTGAGCTACTAAACTGAATGGAAGAATGGCTTCACTGTTATGTTCGTGCCACATTTATCGTCCTGTCTAACAAGTTATTTTCTGTCACAACAGCAGCACTGGTCAAAGCCATTCATTATCGCTGCATTTGAGAGCTTTTGTGAGATACGTAAATGTCCGGTTTTGAAAGCTACTGCGCAAATTCCCGTTGATTCAGGAAGCACCGTTTTAGCGTAGGTTTAAGGAGAAAACGGGGATGAATATCGGACCTCACAGGAAATTCCAGGCTATGTTCCCATCAGTTTGGCAAGGAACAGATCAACACTGACTGAGAGACGGCTGTTGATCCTGTTGACTTTGCCTGGATTAACCGCGGTACACGGGTAGCCCCTCTTGAAAATAACAGCTGCAAAACATTCATAGATCATAAAACAAGTCCTGGACAAAAAAAGAAAAAGAAATACTCATTACTGCGATACACTGGCTCCTTTCAGTTTCATTTCCTGTGAGTCTTAGATTTAATATGCATGGAGACAATTGAACACCAACAATTATAATGGTATATATAAATAGTCAGACTATTTATATATACCATTTCAGGAGAACATTGGGGACATATTTAAATAAAAGAAAAGAGTAGAAACATAAGGTGATCTTGGAGTTGGTATGCTAAAAGTTCAACCACCAATCCTTACACCCAGCTGGATGCCTCTTTTCTGTGATTGTCAGACTGTGTTTCTCGCCATCGTCTCCATCATCCGTCATGAAACAGGATTTTACGCTGCTTACTTAGTTCTTTATTCTTTTTGCTAGTTCCTTGTAAATGGCTAATTTAACATCTGCTCAAAACAGTTGAGATTTGGCCAATTGGATACCAGCAAGACACGTACTGATTACTGTTGTCCCTCATTTCCTGGACTCGCTAATTTCTGTTAATAGACACCAGCGGTGCGCGAGCACGGCAGTTCAAAACAAACAGTTGTGGATAACAGCCGTAATTCTGTTGCAGGACGTCTTGGCGTGACTTGGACAGGATTTTTCTAAAATTCTGAGACGGCAGCAGATGGAAATTTCCATTTTCCAGTGTCTGATTTGCATAACGGCAAATCAGAAGTTTTTCTTTCATCGGAATTTGAAGATGGAAAAACTTTTATTAATTAACCAGGGAACGGTTGCGTTCTGGCAGCTGCAGAGGGATGGTCGTGACAGTGAAATTATGAAGTACAACGCAGCTGCAGCATCTCTGGCATGCATCTCTGAGTCGGGGGGGCCTGGAACTACTGCACAATGATAAATACACCAAGCAGCTGACAGGCAGAGCGATGGTGAGGCAAGGTCACGTTTTCTGCTCAGGTATGAAACATCTCTGTTTCTTTGCACAGAGGAGTCACGGAGCGACCGGTTAATTGATTCGTCTGTCTCCACTGTCACAGTTTTTTGAAGCATGGCACTGCTATGGATGTATTTCATATATTAATCAGAAGTGACTAAACCACGCAGCGAGGACAGCTATACTGATTAAAGAGGGTTGTCGCAGACACGACACAAAACCACAAACATGGGCTGCGACTCCGTACTTTAACAGGAGGACAATACCTTTATAAATTACCTCCGTCAAGGAGGTCTGTTTGTTTGTCTGTGTACAAGATAACTCAAAAAGTTATGGATGGATTTTAATGAAATTTTAAGGAGTTGTCAGAAATGTGAAAAGGAAGAACTGATTTCATTTTGGGTGTGATCCGGAAGAAATCCTGGATTCTGGATCACTTTCAAATTTTCAATAACATTGCGGTCAATGGGGCCAAAAATTTTGTTTTTGTTTCTCAATATCTTCGTTAATTATTGCCCAAAACCCATGAAATTTGACTCAGGGATTGACAATGGGAAACCTCTATCAAATTTCAAAGGCTGATCCGGATCTGATCCAGAATGGGGATTTTATCGCAATCTGTAAATCGCTGTATGGGGGAATTGTTGCGCTCGGTGGAGGTCTGCGCTCTCCGAGTGCTTTTCTAGTTTGTAGACGCCGTCAACATTCATTCCCTTCTCTGTGAACATAATTAAAACATCTTCAGGTGTTGTTTGGAAAAGTTACTACTACAATTAAGATAATTGTGTCTTGATTTACAGTCAAGCAATAGCACTCCTCTTTAATTCCCATGTTTTTTGTGTGTGTTGAGTGCGTGAGTGTTAATAAAAAACACATAATAAAATCATCTGATATTAGTTGGCCTTAGTATTAGACAAATGCAACCTCCAGAAAAATGTATTTAACAAAAATGAAACCAGAAGAAATCAAGTTTCTCCGTAGGATTTAAGAGGGTAAGATGCAGCCACGTGCTGATTACCAGCACTTGATGAACTGATAATCAGCAGGTGTGCAGACCGCTTTGAAAAAGCAGATGAGATGTGTGTGAACACAGTGCCAGGAGGGAAAGACATAAGCAAGGGTGTTAGAGAAGTAATTGTTGCTGCACAACAATCAGGGAAGGGCTATAAAAACCTTGCGAAACAATTTTAAAGTTCAACATTCTAAGTTAAAAAGGATTATTCATGAGGGGAGACATTCAAGACAGTTGCCATTCTTCTACGGGTGGATGTCCCAGCAAATTTCTGCCAAGGTCAGATGGTGTAGTGCTCAGAGAAATGAAGAACACGAAACCCAAGACTTGTATTCTCAGACCATGCCGGCCGCATTGAGCGTGAATGATGTTAATGTCCTTGACAGCACAATTAGAAGAAGACTGCACTAGTAGTTTGTTTAAAAGAGTTGCCAGGAAAAAGAACCTCTTCTGTCTCAAAGGAACATGGAGACATGATGGAAGTGTAACTCAGCGGAGAATCGGGTCCATTTCTATTTGATTTTAGTCCCCTGAAAGTTTCACGTGTGGTTCCTTCAAGTTTGATAATATTTTGTGTTTTGTTAACTAAGCCTTCAGTGATGTTGACCTATTATTTCTGGTCAGTACAGTTACACTAGCACGACCTCGTGGCTCCGGTTCTTCATTATGCTTATCACTTTTTACCCTCCAGCAGTGGACCTGGTCGTCTGGTCCAAACATCTAACTACTCCTGTGATACTTAAATGGTTACAGAAGCTCACAAAACTACATCTGAACAAACCACAGGACGTCTGGAACAAAACCTCATTTGCTCATGAGACTGAAGTGGAGTGTCCATGTGCAGGATATATATCATATCATATCATTTGACAATCAAAGACATGCAGCTTTTTCAGTAATTCCTCTTCTGCTGTTTGCTAAAATTACAGTAGAGCAGAGAACAAAGTGCCTAAATGCAATCCATTTTACTGTTCATCATACTGGGCCTCATGGTTTTCATGCATTTTATTTTCATATTTACTGGATATTGGCGTGGGTGAGCACATAAAACATAATTAAATCCTTCTTGTCTAGGTATGGGAATTAATAAGATTTTTCTGATTCCGAATCCATTATTGATACTGTTTAATGATTCGATTCTTTATCGATTCTCTTATCGATTCTAATTTGAGGAGAGGAGAACTAACAGTTTTATTAGCATCAATTTTTTTTTACTAAGAAGTCATGACCTTACAAACTCAACAGCGAGGTCAAAAGAGCCCCAAAGCCTCGATAACGTGTCAACTGTTGTAATATGTAACTGTGCAAATACACAAGAATGTGTAACATTTTACTAACAGATATTTCCTAATAGAATTTCCGGAATTGACTGTGCATAACTTGCATAAATTACGTTAGATTTGTGCTGGTTAGAATAGATAAGAGAATCGCTAGATAAACTGCCAAATTATTCCATGGAATTGAAACACATGGAACCGGTTCTCGATTCCCAACCCTTCTCCTGTCGTTACTTTAAGTCCCTCTTTAAAAGAAAATTAGAAATCTCTCATTTATATACGTAGTTACTCATTAATAGTCTCCAGTTTTATTTCATTGGTCCCAGGCAGAGAAAAAAGGCTTTTCCAAAAGATATCAAAAAGGTCCTATAAGCAGTTTTGACTGCAGCTACTAGATTTTTGGCCATTTGGGCCAAATCAAACCCTTAAATACACATTTATGCTACACAGTATGTTCCCAGGACAAATTCTCTGCAGTCCTCACCATGGAGTAAAACATTCAAAGTGCATTTCCGCAAGTGTACATAAAGTGCATTTCTTTGTTTAGTGCAACTCTTCCTGATGTAAAAGGCTTATCTTAGTGCTCATGAATTATGCAGTTTTTACTGTGCAATGAATTGAAACCCTTTGATTGTGCTTTTGATGGCAAACTCTTGACAGCTATGAAACTCTTATGCAGTTCTTATTGATGTGCTGAATCAGAGAGCTTTCCATTTCCAGTTTACCCCCTGCTAATAAGTTACATCATCTGGAATCTAACCAGAAAATTCCAAATAACACTTCATACTACTTAGAAAAGCTTTAAAAAAAAAAAAAGAAAGAAAGAAAAGGTTTTTCAATGCAATTCAGTTGCCAAGAATGCATAAAATTCTAAAACCTGGTGTGATGCAATCATTTATAACGTTGAGTGGATTACCACATCATACCAAAATCTAAGTTCAAATGAAACTGGATGGAGCCTGGAAATAAGAGAATATTTTTTTTATTCCAATAAGATCCTGTTGAGTATTCAGTCGCTCTTCTGCCACATAATTTGTTAATTTTCTCAAACGTAGCACTGGTTGGATTTTGAGGTCACTGGTTGGATTTTGAGGTTGTATTGAGCCTTTTCCTTTTGGGGACAGCAACCTCATGTAGAAAATGCTCGCTAACCCTAGACATATGGCCAAGCAGGCAACCATCTCACTTCTGGGTCGAAGCTCATCCAGGAACTACATTTTGTGGCATTTCCTCGATTGATCACCAGGTGCTGGATCCTAAACAGAGCAAATCCCTATTGACTCCCACGTTAAAATGTCCAACTGCGGAATTACTGTGTTTTCCGGACTATAAGCCACTACTTTTGTCCCACGCTTTAAACCATGAGGCTTATACAGAGATGCGGCTTTTCTATGAATTTTTCTTCAGCCCTCAGGGGGCGCTCTAGCAGGAAGTACAAAAACGAAAAAACAAACCGAGTAGTTAAAGGCTACTCTGTTTTTGTTAAGTAGCCTATGTTGGCTATGCTACTCTACATTTATTTTGTGAGCATCAATACCTGTTATTGGATAAACTGATTAATCCAGGTGTGTCTGACTATTGTAGCTACTCAGACACACCTGGATTTATCAGTTTGTCCAGTCAGTTTGTTGGTTCTGCAGCGGATTTCAGGGTTCTGAGTGGACCCGCCGCAGAGGTAAGGTTTTAATCGCAGATGCGGACCGGACACAGCGTGGAGCCAGCAGGTCTGCGATCCGGCTCCAAAGCGGATCTGGCACTTAGTGCAAGTGGACCCTGATGCGGGTCCATTTTGCGATCCGTTCCGGATGTCTTTGCTGTGTGGGGGGGTTTCAGTACACAGGAGAAGGAAAAATAAAGCAACTTGGTTTTAGTGTCCAGGAGGAAAATGAATAAAACCATCAATGACCTCTGTTTTGTTTGATCAGCACTTTTACTGCCGCGTTACAGGCACTATTCAGAAAGTTCAGTTCAGGAACATGAATAAACACTTATGGTACAAAATCTTTCGATGTAAATATCTTATTTCTCAGCCTGGATACCGGTGGCTTATATTCAGGTGCGTTTTATAGTCCAGAAAATACGGTAAACATATTCACAGTCTGGTAAAAAACGATTTTGGTTTCTATAGTTGGATTTGACGTCCATGACAACTGTATCAGGGGTGTTCTTGTGCTTGTACTAATAGACAACCGCTTTTAAGTTTAACTTAGCTGTGCTGACCGCAGCTGTCATTTCATGTAGCCAACAAAGCAACATTTGAGACAGGACGTCTCGCTGTGAGGGATGATCGGCTGCGGGTCCCAAGGGGGCCAGCTAGCCAACAGCACTGCTTGGCTGAAGGAGCCGAGCCACTCGCAGCAATTCATTTCCGGACTCTTCCAAGTAGAAATATGCTGGGACCTGCAGTTAGTCATCCTGCAGGCTTCCAGCAGGACACTGAGTTCAGCCACAGCGGTCCAGAGAGACCTCCAGTCCTGCTGAGGGCCAGAACCACTTGTTTCACTCACGTTCCGGTAGTGACACTTGAACTGGAGGATGTTTAAACAAAAAATAAAGTAAAAGTAATATGAACTAGAAAAGCACTCAGAGAGCGCAGACCTCCGCCAAGCGCCACAATTCCCCCATATAACGATTTACACCATAAATATTAGTCATACATATAGCACTGACAATATGGGACCGCTAAAAAAGTACCATATGTTCCTTAATTTTTTGATGCACACAAAAATGAATAATAATGCTATAAAGATCTCATGCAATATTTGTTTCCAAAGTCAATACAACCTCAATGTTTTTATAGAGATTGCGATAAAATCCGCCTTTTGGATCAGATCCGGATCAGTGTTTGAAATTTGATTAGATTGATTAGATGATTAGATTTGATTAGATGTTCCCATTGTCAATCCCTGAGTCAAATTTCATGAGTTTGGGGCAATAATTAACGGAGATATTGAGAAACAAAATCTTCGGCTCCATTGACCACAGTGTTATTGAAAATTTGAAAGCGATCCAGAATTTCTTCCGGATCACACCCAAAATGAAATCAGTTCCTCCTTTTCACATTTCTGACAATTCAAAAAGTTATGGATGGATTTTGATGAAATTTTCAGGAGTTATCTTGTACACAGACAGACAAACGCTGGCAAAAACATAACCTCCTTGGTGGAGGTAATTATCACCCTGCGTTAGCAGAAGCTATCTCAGTCAAGCTAAAAGAACTCACTGGTGGGCGTGCCTTTGGTGGTCGGGCATTGAACCTCTGGTGGTCATTCAAGGAAATGCAAAATTTTTTCAAATTAATGCACATGTGAAATGGGTAAATCACTAATTTACTGCATGTTACACATTGAACACTGAATATTTCATATTTCAGGGTCACTGGCACGCCCCCACCTCAGGTTTCTGCCGATGCGCCATTGAGTCAGTTGCCTCTAGCCATGGTGGTGTTTTTCTTCTCCATTTCTCTTGTATTTGGTGCCGTTGTTGGCAGGCTGCTGTGCTGTGTAGACACACTGATATTCATGTCATTTCAGGTTGAATCCCTATCGGCTGGTTAGCCGACAGAGATCATAGAGACAGTGACAGACACACTGAGATGATTCCTCCAAAGCTCTGACGTTGCTTGATATCTGTCGCCAGCCTGTCTTTGATCCGTCTTTTGATCAATCATCTTTGTTCCTGTCTCATTGTAAGACAGGAACAAAGATGATTGAAACTATTTTTGAGTTATAATGACCAATTTTTTTTTCTTTGTACAATCCCTCATCTTTTTGTCGGAGACAGCCAGAATCATACAGTGTGAATCCAGCCCAGGAGGAGTCGAAAAGGAGATTCATTCCACAGAGAAGACAACAATCACGCTGCGGAGATGAAGCGGTGTACATATGAGTACATTTTTCACACACATATCACTGATCTGCCAACGTGAAACAAAGAGCGAACAGAAACAAATGTGCTCTCATCTTCTGCTCATATACTGCTCCTTGTTACATGCCCTTTTGAGTTCTTATTGCATTCGCTTATTAGTCAGGGTCTTTCATTTTATCCCAGTCTTCAATTATATTCTTCTTTTGAAAGCTATGCTTTGTGAACGCACACGAACTGGCAAACTGCTCTGTGTTCATGAAGAGCATCAACGCAGGGCCTCCATCAGAAAGCATATTTCATTGGGGATTACAAAGCGAGGTCAACACAGCCAGTCTCATCTGGTTATTCTGTTTCATTTCGAGGGAGGAACATTTTCCTCACCACAGCAGCTGAGAAATAGGGGCGAAGCGGCAAGAGAGAATGGAGGATGTGGGGGGTTGGGGATCTCATCAAAGCGCGGCGTCTCGTACAGCACATGAAGCTGTTTCATCATCTCTTGATCCTCCTCTGACATCTCACATGATGGAGTGTTTGGTTTCAAGGGGGTGTGTGCGTCTGTGCACAATAACTGGTGGATGGCTGAGAAGATAACGCCGAGCTTTTACAAATGTCAGTTCTACAGAGGATATTTAATACCCTTGTTTCTGAGAAAACACATTTTCACGGGCGTGTATAAGATGATTTGTTTTATATAAATAGAGCTGTAACACAGCGACGCGCTGAACCGAATGAGAAAAGCATAAAAATCCCAAGTTCAATTTAAAGTTGGAACAAGGATTCTGATGGAATCCGTTTTTGATATTATGGTCTTTTGTCCTACAATAGCTTTCACATATATTGAGAGTTAATATCCAAATTATGTTTTCAAAAAGAAAAAAAATGCCAGCTTTATTTGTTTTAAAGTCACACTATGAGACAATACAACTCCAGACCGAATGGGAGCAGTGTTTCACGAAGCTGGTGTTTCCATCCCCAGTGTTAGGACCTAAAGGGGTTTGAGGTCGACGCAGAAGTGCATTGCAGTTTCTTGGATGGCCACAAGGAGCTGGCTACAAAACCTGGTCGATGTCTTTTCCCTTCTGAAGGGTCAACTTTCAACGACACGCTGGCCTGTGGCGACGGGAAGCTTAGGCTGAGGTGGTTACCTCTGCAGCTGCCTGCCCTGTACAAGCCACTCAAACCACTGAAGAACAACGTGGAAGTGTCTGTGGTTCAGTCTCCTTAGCTTGGCTGAGGCTAGGCTAGAAACTGTTGGCCACAGTAGTCGTGAAGGAGCTTGGCTGGAGCTCCTGCAGTCCTCATCTAAGATGTCGTTTTATGGTGGCAGGCAACGCCTGGACGAGAACAGATTGAGTCATGAAGAGTGTAGTAACCTTAGTTAGCATCAAAGGTTAATACAGGCCAAGGTTAATATCGTTAACGAAAACGAACGAAATAGCAAAAACTAGAATTGAAAAAACATTTTAGTTAACTGAAATAAAATGAAAAAGAGAGTTTTTAAAAAAACGATTACTAACTGAAACTGTATTATGTGTTTATAAAATGAACTAAAATTAACTATAATATTAATGTCAAGAATGTCCTTCGTTTTCGTATTTGTAATTTTTTTTCCTCATAAACATTTGAAATCTATTAACTTCGCTCCGCCGTACAACAACAAGCGCAAAAGAAAAAAAAAGTGATCAGTGATGGCTGCGGCAAAACTTGGGAGAAAGCGGCACAGTCCTATTTGGGATTTCTTTGACTATGACTGCGTTAAGGATAAAAAAAAAAAAAAAAGTGCCTTGTTGTAGAAGCAGGTGATACAATGTGTGGAATACTTCTCAAGGGGAAAAAACCCCACGAATATGAAAGTCCATTTTAAAAGCTTGCACAAGAAGGCTAACCAAGACTACCTGGATAAGCTTCCAGTGGTGACCAAATAGCCGCTGGTCAGTAAATACGCAAGAACACCACAAGCTGAAAGATGCATTATAAATATGTTTATTGAGACCGGAATGTAAACACGACTATGAGATTCAATAGCCTTCAAAAAGTTCAGTGCTTCACTCGAACCAAAATTACAACCCTAATTTACAAAATAAAACTAACACTGAAACTAATGAAAACTAAACTAAAACTAAGTATTTCAAAGCAAAAATGAATAAAAACCAGCAAAACTGCTCTAAAAACGAATTAAAACTAATTGAATTTGGACAAACTAAACTAAAAACTAAAGGAAAATCCAAAACTATTATAACCCTGATATGGGCTAAGCTAAAATAGGTAGCTTTTGGTAACTGAGTTAAGGTGGGCATGTTCCATCTGACTGCCAGCCTTTTGTTTTTTACTATTTAGGATTAACTGGGGTTGGGTAGGATCAATTCTTGCCAATATGGTGCCATGCAAAAAAATAAAAATAAATAAAGATTCACCTGTGGGTGACATCACAGGAGGCTTGTCCAGCTCATTTTATACAGACTATGTTTAGAGTGCACCTCTAATATAAATCACACTGCCCAATCATCAACCGTGCATTTTTAGACACTTTTATTTATTTATTTATGATTAGCTCACTGGCTGCCATTGACATCTACAGACGTCAATTCAAATTTGTATGCTCACAAGAAAAAAAGAGTATCTACGTGGTTAATATGGCATCAAAACAGTTATTTCCAGAGCCCTGATCCAGGAGAGCAGCAGGCAGGTGTATCCAACAAAGTTTGTCATTTGTCAAAAGTGCAAGGACTCCAACGAGAGAGAAAGCAAGGCAGTAACAAGGACTATAAACAGGACAGACCAGCAAGGAAGCAGGGAAAGATGAGGTCATATAGAGAGACAGGGGCTGACGAGACACAGGTGACAGTGATCAGAGCAGATGGGACCAGCGAAGTAAAACCGAGCTCAATACACAATGAAACAGACTTTCAAAGTAAAACAGTAAAGAACCAAACAGGAAAAAATGCTAAACACCTCAAAACCAACTCCCAGACCCCTAAATGTTTGACATACATGCATTCAGCTGGTTGATTTTTTAGAATGTTAAATTCTAACTTTTACATACAGTAGCTTTAGATAGCATGTTTAAATGTGTTGTTTTGGTTTTTAGAGAAGCCAAATACAAGACAGAAAGGGAGGCAGAGGAGCAGATAGATTTAGTACAGCTGATAAAACACACTCAAATGATAATCAATAAATCCAATGAAGGCTGAAAGAAGAGCTCAGGTAGGGAAAGAGAGGAGGGAGAAAAACAAACAACACAAAGTTCAGCCCAAATCAACAAATCCGCCAAGCTGAAGAGACAAATAAATAGGCAAGATACACACAAAAAAAGGGACTTCTTAAAAAAAAAATTAAAAAAAACGTGAAATGGACTACTTACAAAATGATCATTACTTTACTTTCTATTTTTAAGAAGTACAACCAGTACTCGAGTTGAGGGGGGATGAGGGGGGGATGGCATCCCCCCTGAAATAAAAACAATCAAAATTATCCCCCCTGTAAAACTGCCATCCCCCCTTTCCATCCCTCCCCTTTTTACAGTAAATGTTGGGAATATAACTTATAATTATTTCATCATTAGAAAGTAGTTTGCATGTTGAGCAAAAGAAATAATAAAATCTGAGGGCACAGGGGCACGCGAACATGCAATGACGCAACATGATTGTTATTTTCAATTGGTTAATTGATGCCTGAGGGAGCGGCACGAGCTGCTGCGCAGAGCGACATATTGAGGATTAACTGCACTGCAACGTGAGCATGAGGAAACGAGCGGCTGGACAACGAGATGTCAGGGAGTTTTTTAAAAAGACTAAAATTACAGGTGAGCTATTAATCAAGAATCTCAATCACTACTTTTTATTAATCTATACAAAAGTGGCCAGACTCGCCACAGGTTGCACAATAACAACACAGCTAGTTTTCCAAGCTTGCTGTGTAGCCTGCAAACTAGCTGAGATGAACTCATGTTAACGTTCATCTCTCTTGTTAACTAGTTTGCTGAACACCGGACTTGTCATTCAGTCACGTTAGATTCTGGTTTATGAGCGTGGCAAACGTAAAACAGATATTTACTGTTAGCATTAGACGAGAGTTTGTCTCAAATATTCGACCGGAATTAATGATAAAATATTCTTCACATTACTATATTATTTTCATCAATAGGACTCATCAGGCAACAAAAATAAGTGAAGATGTTAGCTAAAATTCAGATGTTCAAGGCAGGTGACATTAAAGAGTTTCCCCCCCTCCTGGGGCCTGTTGCTGTGGCCTGTAATTTAATATTACAGTGAATATGATAAATGTGATTTTAACCTATACTGTACATTCTATTATCCAAGAGCAAGGTCATGTGCTTTTAGCATGACATGTCTGCTCATTCTATCAAACCCTATAATGTTATTTTCTTCACATAGAGGAAAGCCATGGCCAGGAAGCAGGAGGATCAAGAGCAGAAGGTACAGGTTTGATTATTAAACCTTTAGGGTTTAGACCAGGGGTTATTTTAACTGGGGATTCCCTGTAACTGACAGTTTTTTTCCTCACAATAATTGAAAAATCTGAAGACTGTTAGTCATCTTTTAATGTAATTAAATAATTGTTAATGTAGAAACTGATAACAAAATTTTCATTACTGTCAAAATGACCAATTGCAAAAAAAGTCTAGTGCAACCTCTAGTTTACACACTTACCCTTTTCAATTCATACGTAGGCCTATTAGTATGTAGCTCATTATTTCAGTGGCTATAAGACACATTAATCTATTAATCTTCAAAGTCACTGCTTAGCTAACAATCAGAAAGCAAGAACACGAAAAATTGTCGACAAAAAACATGATTACGACAGTCTTTGGAAACTGCTATGAGATACTGAGACTTGAAACTGAGAAACTAAAAACTGTGCACCAGAGGGGAGAAAAGGAAAATTATTGTAAAATGTTGAGAGAGTTTTTCTGTACTTCTGTACTGTCTTTAATAACACAAAAAAGAGATAATTGTTATGATTTTGCACTTAAAATAAACTTGGCTTGACTTGATTTGAGAGGATTCAGAAGATCTTATTTACAGTGTTTTGTTTTGATAATGAATTTACAGCCCTGCCCCTGCCACTTTTTTTTTTTTAAGTGAAAAACATTGACCATCCCCCCCTGAATTTTTTTTACAACTCGACTACTGAGTACAACCACTTTCAACAGAAATCAGCTTTGTTCCAGACAGCTCTGATGGAGGAATGAAGCAGCCACTGATCAGTTACAGATCAATACTGCTGCTCCACGAGGAGGCACGACACAGGCATGTCGGTGTCCACGGAGGACACATTCACAAACGGCTCTTTAATCTTCGTGATTTCATGATTTCCGACTGCCTTCATCCTCAGTTTTGTTTTGACATTAAGAATAAACCCGGTGGATCAGGCAGTTAAACAGAACCGGCTGGGAAGTTCAGCAAAACAAGCGAGGTCCGGATAAAGCTTCTGCCCGTCACTGTCACGAGTGAACTTTACTTCAAATCACACCGAAGACGGGCTGTACACAAAACCAATCAGTGGATAGGAGAGACTGTTGTTGAGTCTCGAGTCACAACAGGAATCTGAACCCAGCCGCCATTATCGATGAGGACTGGTCCGAACTGCTGTGTTTTAGCCACAGCTGGACGCCTGACAAGACTGACTGTGATCTCACAACATTCAGCTAGCTGAATTAAAAAAATGGTTAAAACCTTCTTTATTAAATAAAAAGTTTTTACGCCTAAAGCATGTGTATAGATCTTTTTATTGTGTATATTGTGACCAAACAGAACAAAAATCTCAAACTGTATATTTCCATCAAGTGGATGCCAGCTGGCGTGGTGACCGGTGATCTAGTCCTCTAACCATCTCACCTCAGTGCTGCTACCTGCATCTGTTTATACAGTCATTTCATTCAGTCATTTGTGTGCTCTCCTCTCTCTGTCCTCCATCCTCTCTTTTTCTTTTTCCCGGCTGGTCTTCATCAGGAAGGTCCCCCCATATGATCCAGGTCCTGCTCAAGGTTTCTTCCTCTTAAAGGGAATTTTTTCTTGCCACTGTTTGGCTTAAAGGTTTTTTTTCTCCCTCTGTGGGAGTTTTTTTATCTGCCATTATCCTTGTTTAGGATTTAATATTATAATTTTAGTTAATGATATTTGCTAAGGGGTCATGATCTGGGTCTCTGTAAAGCGTCTAGAGACAATTGACATTGTAACAGACGCCATACAAATAAAATTGCATTGAATTGAATTGTATTGATTCTTCCTTTGAAATAATGAAAGATGATAATCATTAACAATTGTTCAAAATTATCATGGCTTTAATTAATTCACAAGAAAATCTTTTTTAAATGAGTTTTTTTTTTTGTTTAACGCAATGCTCTGAATTGATGAAGGATGAACCTGAACCCTACTGAGGTGACAAATGTGCAGCTAAACCATCCAAAGCCATCTGTTCGCTAAAAAAAAAAAAATGGCCTTGGAATAACTGTTCACTGTAGTGACTGCTGTACATGAAAGCAATAAATTTCATCTAATTGCCAGTGTGCTGAAGCCTGACCCCTTGGGCCCACCAGGTGTGTAAGTGCCAGATTCTCGCCGTGCCGTTACAGCCATTGTGGATTGAGATGACTCCAGTCAGTGACAGCGGTCCCACCAGAGGCACAGCGGTGCGTTTCTGAAGCTTCCCAGAGGCAAACCTCTGCTCTGCTCTGCTAAAGATATGCACCGCGTTTGTTTTGGTTTTCAGCCACGGCTGAGCAGAGTCAATTTACATTCAGTTCATTTCCAGTCAATTCAGTTCAATTCAAAAATACTGTATTAATCTCCAGAGGGAAATGAATTGTTGCAGCAGTTGTCACTATTTAAGTCTCCTCAAAGATTTATTATAGATGGTTGTTGCTGTGTTCAGGAAGGACCTCCTGTAGCGATCTGTGTTGCAGCAGATCTGAAGATCCTCTGACTGAAGACACTGTTGCTGAGTCACTGTGTTGTGAAGAGGATGTTCAGGGTTGCCTGTGATGTTTTTCATTTTATGAAGTATCTTCCGTTGCAGAATCAGCTCCAGAACAGTCTCCACACAAGAGCCAGTCTTCTTTATCGGTTTGTTGGATGGAAACTCACAGCTAACAGTTCAATATCCAGGCTGCAGAAAAGATGTTCCACAGTGGCGTGTCCTGGATTAAACCGTTTCTTCTTGACAAGCTCTGCAATTCCACTGTCCTTGCTTTTTCTGCTCCTCTTCAAATCTCTATCTGCCTGTATCATCTGACAGCTGGGAAAGGAGACGCTTGAATCCTGCAGCGTCGTCTCAGTGAAACTCATGGTATTGCACTGCCGAAACACCAGATTTGTCCTCATCATAGAGGTGAGAGCTGGTTTAAACTTCCTCTACTGCTCTACATCCACGCCCACTCCTCTTCAACTCATCAGGGGTTCGAGGTATCAATCTGGGTATTATTCGGCTACTTGAAATCTCAATCAGCTGCCCCCTCTAATAAAGAACTGTCATTTTGCTACAGTTACTCATCATAAGTGGTAAAAAAAAATGAAAAAGTAACAAAGAAAATTCCTCAAGCTCCACAGCATTCAAACGGAGATGAAAAATAATTCAAAAATCAATGTCGTCAATGAAGAAGACTCCAAAAAAAAAAACCTAAAAAAAACTCAATAATTTGCACAAAGTTATCAAAAACATTAAAAGCAACTGTAGCACCATGAGCAGTGCTATTTAAAAACTATAAGGCACTGAGCTGGAAGGAAGTCAGACACAAGAATGTTATAGAGAATCCAGTCCATTTTCAAAATAAAACAGAGTGGATTTCATCTCGTGCATTTACAGAACCTACTTCGTTTAATATCTTCAGTGCATGTTATTGTGAAAAGATCAGGGGAAATCCCAGTGCATCAAGGCCAAAGCTGAAAATTACACTCCCAAGACAGGATTTATTGTTACCAATTAGCAGTGCTGGGTAAGTTCACTTTCTACACGAACTGGTTAAGTTCATAGTTCACAGAAATTAAAACGAACTAGTTCAGTTCACCATTTCAAAAACTGAACTAAATAGTTAATTTTTAATTTATTTTTTTTTTTAATTCTTTTTTAATGTTGCTGCGAGCAATTATTAGTCAAAATGATTACCACTGCCCATATACTACCCCACCACAAACGGCAATTATTTTATCCATTTTAACTGTCAAAAATTATTGGTCCAATTTGGAATCCTTAACCAACCAGGGTTCATATTAGCATTGAAGGGACAGTCCATGTAAAACTGTCATTTCCCTTTCAGCTTCTCTCTACAGCAGCCATTCCCAAACTTCAGAATACCAAGGTCCAATTTGAAATGTGAAAAATCTCCGCAGCCCACCGAAACCTTTAATCACAACTGTGATCAACATACAGGACAAGGAACCATGATCCCATATTAATGTAAAGGGTCAACAAATAAGGTGACACTTGTTATATTAAGTTAAAAAGACAGTAGAATAACACTTAACTGGTTTGTTTTATTACTTCTTAATGTTTTTTAAATCATGTCATGAATATTTTACAGTAATTGAAAACATATTTAAAAAAGATTTTAATGACCTCTCACGGCCCACCTGCAGTCCCATGACGGCCCACCAGGGGGCCGCGGCCCACACTTTGGGAATCACTGCTCTACAGTATATTAAAAATATGAGGAAAAACTTGCTGCCAAATGGTCTTTATTATAAGACAAAAACAGGTCCTTAAGGTGCAAATGTTTTTTCCTCCCATTTTAATATTTCAATCCCCCCCCAGCAGTTGGGCCGGTCCTCCAGCTCTGGGCGACTGCAGCTTTCATCTTCCTGCTTGTTTTAAACGTTTGATGACGCAAATGTTAGCGTGACAGAAGCGACAGCCCATGTTGCCATGTTTGATTGTTTTCAGCAGATACATATCAGGCTCGTTTGTGGTGGATTTTAATGGGGTTTCTGGAAACCTGGAACGGTTTTGACCGTGCATGAACTTTGAAAGAGCATCGTTCACAGTTGCCCAAATGAACTCGTTCACACCTCACGCTTGTGAAGGGGAAAGAGAGCGCGCTCAGGTCACGTTCGCACAAAATATAAACTAGTTCGTGAACTTTTGTTCAATGAACGTGTTCAGGTACAACACTGCCAAATAGCCTAAACAGCATGTCTTTGGGGTGGGAGGAAACCGGACTACTTGTAGAAAACCCATGCATACACAAGGTGAACATGCAAAAACAGTCCACCAATAGATCCACATGGACTTCAGAGTTCTTGGGAAAACAATTATCAGTCAACAAAGTCTGTCAATGCATCAGACTGCGTTATGTAACGAGGGTGCGTACATCAAGCGTGGGCAGAAACGCTGCTGAGTTCTTTTGGCAGAAGCTCGTCTCAGATGGACAGAAAAACAGTGGACAGGTGCTCTGGTCAGACAAGTCTAAATTTCGGCCCATTTCTTGTAAAAACAGAGACTGGGTTAAACATGCCAAAGATGAAAAACAGCATCCAGGCTGTTAACAGTATCTATAACGGGGTATATCAGTGCCGGTGACATGGATGACTCCTGTCATGGGCACATGAAGACGACACATCTGTTAATTTTCCACTACGCCTTAATTTGTGACCGTGGCTCTAATAAGTAACTGGATTTAGATAAAATTATTGACTATCTACATCGATTATGCCCGTTTCCTATGTCCATAATCATATACAGGGTCATGAAGATCTGCTGGAGCCTAGCCCAGCTTTCTTTGGGCAGGGTGTACCCAATCCAGACAAACAACCACTCGACACTCACAAGCACCCCTACGGGCAATTTAGAACATATAATTAACCTGACATGGATGGTCTTTGGACTGTGGGAGGAAGCTGGAGTACCTGGAGTAAACCGACAAAACATGCAAACTGCCGAGGCAACAGTTGCTGTGAGGCAACAGTGCTAACCACTAAGCCACCATGCTGCCCTTGATTATCTCAAGGGCAAAAATACAGTGTTGAATTTGAAACTGACGTTAAAGCTTTGTGCTACTTCTAAGGTACAGGTACAGGAAATGCAACACGGTGTTCTTCAGGTATAAGTCCTGGGACCACTTTTGTTCATGTTTTTCATTAACAACCTCAACTGGCAACTATCTAATGCTAAATGTTGTTTTTAGTTGACATCGTGAGGTACGGCGCTGCCTCAGCACCTATTCTGGCCTTTTTTCAGCTACAAGCCACCCTGCGGATAGTCGTGGATAACTCTTGTCTTGTCTGGGTCTGTGATGTCACTGTACCCTGCACAGTTGAACTACTGTTGAAAGAGAACTTTTCAGACCCAGAATGCCCCAAACAAAGTGACATGGTTGGGTTTGACAGAGTTTTGGGGTCGTTTGTGACTTCAAACACTTAAATAAGTGCTTTCTAGCACTCAAAGAGTGGTTTTAATTTCTATGAAAAGGTCCTCTTTTAGTACAGAAAAGTAAAACTGCAGATGTATATGATTAAAACTTAATTTATGTATAAGTGATGATTAAATTAATTTACTTCCTCCAAAGTAACTCTCACAGGTTCCCACGTTATGCAGTGAAGCTGCAAGTACACTCAAGTGTCTTTTTTGTCATTAAGAACCATATTTGCATCAATGCTGGTATTTAAACCATTTCTGTCTCAAATGGTTGCTACAGCAGTTTAGCATTGCATTTATAAAAAGTTAGGTGACTTGCAACACGCTGATTTTGAAAACTGGATGTGTGACAGAAGTGTGCTCAGACTTGGATCTCATTACCTAAAGCTACGGTTGCATTGTTTGGTGCATCTCCACCCTCGATACCATCTCCTCCTTAGAATCTGCTTTTATAGCCTTTGTTACTTTACTAACAAGATGCTTGATTTTACTGAAGTGGAATTCTCCAACCCCTCCTTCACACACATTATGGATAAGAGAAGTCCTTACTTATATTAGACTGGAGAAGATCAGGTGTGTTTTGAAGGGCTCCCTTAGGAAATTTTTATAAGAGATGGGACCCCTTTTTTGTCTATGTTTGATAGCTGGACTTCCCAGCTATCCCTGAGTGACTTACCACATATTTAAGTGACTTGATCATTAAGACGTGACCGTTGCTGGATTGACCAATGGCCAGTATTCTCCTCTTAAAAATGTTTTGTATATTTTATTCTGTTTTACTTTTTGCATATAGTGTCAAGAGTACAGAGGAGATGGAGGACCCAAATGCAGAAGTTCACAAAAATAAAGTATTTATTTTGCAAAACAAAACCAACAGTCCAAGAAAACTAAAAAAAAATCCACAAAAGTAATCCAGGATTCCAAGCAGGGGAATATGGAGGAAAAACGAGTGACCAAAATCTAACAGGAAATTTATAGGACACGAGACAACGGACCAGCACAGACAGGGGAGGTGACAAGACTTAAATACAAAGGGAACCCAACGAGAGACAGGTGCAGACAATCAGGATAATAAGAGGGAAGGAAGCAAAGCTGAAAACAACGGAGACAAGACAGACCTTCAAAGTAAAACAGGAAACAGGTGACACAAAAGACAGGGATTGACGCCAATTTAACACAGAACAAGGAAAAACACAAAATGGCCGTCATGGCCGCCCCAGACCATGACATACAGCACTGATACAATTGTATATTAGTAAGCCCTTTTTTCCTTTTTTTTTCTTGTGTGTGTGTGTGTGTGTTTGTAGTATTTGTCCTGTCCTAGTTTACTTTTGATATTGTATTGTTTAAATGTCTTATTTCAAAAAAGACGAATAAGCAGACTATTAAAAAAAAAAAAAGACCTGGACCTCATTGTGTAAAACCCTGGTTTCCTGACTGTTCCATTCAATCAAGCCTGAGTTTTTGGACAGATGGTTTCGTATTTGACTCTAGAATACTCTGGTACACAAAGGAGTTCATAGTGAGCTCAACATTAAAGTTCTCAGGTTCTGCGACAGCAAAACAACCTTAAACTATTATGTCAATTTTCTGCCAAAGAGTCACGTGTTTCCAGGTTCTTCACAGTCTACACCCAAATCACCTTCCTTAAATCTGACGTATCCACTGGCAAGCTGGTTCCACTGCTTCCACCTCTCAAAACCATTAAGGCTGTTGCTTCTTACCACCCACAGAAAAGAGTCAGATTTCTGGGATCTGAATCAAAACCTCAGAATTCTGAAGGGGTAAAAGGAAAAAACTGGATTCTAAAAGATTTTTTCTTCTTCTTTTTGCCTTGAATGCTTTGCAACATATGAAATGGTTTCAAAACCTTTTCTGACCAAACCTGCAATTAATGCGAGGAGTCCCTGGTATTATCCGTGTGTTCTTGTTTTGTTTTTGTCCTCTGTTCTTTAGTGGCAACAGTGGCACGGGGAAAAATGTTACACGTTGTTGTTTGTCTGATGTCGTGTTCGCCCAACACTAGGCTGCTTTTTAGTGTCTTCATGCCGAAATAAATACAGTGATACCTCTACTTACGAACGTCTCTACATACGGAATTTTCAGGTTACGACACGTCTCGGCGGGAAAATATTGCCTCTTGTTGCAAAAGAAATGTCAGGATACGAAAGGCAAAAATACAGTACGCGCTGCTACTTGCAGCTCCCAGAGTTTACCGAACGTAAACATACTTTGTTTACTGTTTACATACTGCTCGGCCATTAGCTATCACCTAGCATCTTCCTAGCATCCCTTTGACATTTTAAGAAATGTCCATGAAGTTTCGGAATTTGTTGAAAATAATCACCCAGAAAAAGTGTTCACTAGTCAGGCTATCGCTCACTATGTTGATGTTTGCCTTGCACGTTTTCGAAGGATTGTTAAAAGTCGACAAAAGGAAACGTCCTTGGATCGGTTCTTTACAAAACGTCGGGCAAAAACCACTGCTGAGAGAGAAAAGGTGATGACGATAGCGGTTAAAAGGTAAAGAAACATAATTTCTATTCTTTACTTTATTCTTTGTTTTTTTATTATGTACAACTCTCATTTTATGTCTATTGAGCAGTAATCTAATGGTAACATGTATTTGTTAAATGTTTTGATGCATTTTTATGATGTATAAAAAAATTAATGTCCGAATTTTGGGGGGTTGGAACGGATTAGAGCATTTACATGGAAAACGCGTCTCTACTTACAAAATTTTCAGGTTACTAAACTACTTCCAGAACCAATTAATTTCATAAATAGAGGTACCACTGTATATAAACTTTTGCATGTGGTTGTTTTTAGGGATGTCCGATAATATCGGCCCACCGATATTATCGGCCCGATATTGGCATAAAAATGTATTATCGGTAAATATTTGTATCTGTTTTTTTTTTTTTTTTTTTTTTGCACAGACAATGTGTTGATTCCACAACAGGAGATATGTGATGTTACCTAAAATTAGTTTTGAGGAAAAATAGCCCGCATATATTGGTAACGGTAGATATCGGTATCGGAAATTGAGAGTTGGACAATATTGGCATATCGGATATCGACAAAAAAGCCAATATTGGACATCCCTAGTTGTTTTTCATACGCAGCCTTACCTCTAGAGATGTAAATTAACCTTCATGTTACAAATTCTTCTGTCAGGGCAACTCCAGGGATTTTTTTATTTTCATTTCATTATTTTCTTTTAACTAGAACAGATCTCATGTCATCATTTCAGAGTTCAGATCAGGCCTTTACGGCGTCTGCAGTCATAACTATCCATGGCAGCGTTTAGTAAACTTGTTTTCTAATAATTTTAAACATGCTTGGGGATGTACTCTTTGTACATGCTGTATCAAGAGCTTTTACTCCCTTCTAATTAAAAAAAAAAAAAAAAAAAAAAAAAACGCACTCCCACACTGTCAATATATTTATATTGCGTGAAGATGAGATCATAATTGTCCCGATGTTTCACACCACGGCATCAAATCTGCAGCTCACATCAGCGACGGAACAATCAGCGTCTAATTTCTTCCCATCGCTGAGAACGATTCAGTCCCAACAGAAGGAAGTCTATTTTTGGATCAGCGAGGGGTGGGCGGAGGGGGGGGGGGGGGGGATCAGATATATTCTTCTCCCAGTTATTGAATAATTTACAGACCTCGCCAGTGTACTCATTAAGGCTACAGTAGTCAGACAACAAGACGAGTGGCGAGGTCAGAAGAAGAGAAGAGCCGGCCATTTGGTGAGACGACCGCGAGGGGAGAGAAGAAGTGAGAGGGGATGAGAAGAAAGAGGGGAAAATAATGTAATTTCCTGGGAGTTAGAAGGGGGGGGGACTGTTTCTGTCAGTGTCATGATTAAAAGATTTATGGGACTTGAAAGGGAGGGTGTCTGAGTCTTCCCACAGCCACGATTCCCTTTGTCTTCTTTGAACTCGGCATGTGTGGACCGGCTGAGGGAGGTTGGTTAAACCCGACTGATCGCAGAGGCGAAGGGGAAGCTTGGTCTTTTGAATTAGCAGGTCCCAGAGTGCAGGAGGAGAGGATGGGAGGGAGGAGAGGAGGAGGCAGAGTGAAGGAGGTGAAGATGGAAGAGAGGCAGGAAAGGCTGCTCGTGGAATATAGAGAGGTGACAGGTAGACGGATGGATGGGATAAAGAGAAACTGTACCTGTTCTATTGATATCCAGGAGAAAAGCCGAGCACACTGAGTAAAACTGTTAGTGAAGGTTTACTGTTAGGCTACGCCTCCTGTGTACCTACACTAGGGATGGAATGGTTACTGGTATTACGGTAAAGCATGGTAAAATTTTATGCAATAACAATTACCGTTTATGTTTGACTTCGTCTCATTATCACAGTCGATTACTGGGATATGTAACATTAACCTCATTCAAGTTTGCGAGTGACTCGCGACTGTGTCTCGCGTGAATACGTAGCTTGTAACATCGGCATCATAACGTAATTATGGCGGAAAGTGGTGATAGCACGCAGGACATTTACCAACTCACTAAAAGGACGAAATCCGAGGTCTGGGCTTTTTTTTTTTTTTTTTTTTAAAGAATGCAGAGGGACAGCTGGTGGAGGACAATTATCCTGTCTGCAGAGCACTTTTTTACATTTTATTTTGATTTGTGGAAGCAACTTGAAGGAGCTAAGGCTAATGCTTCAAGCTACTGAGATGTTTAACCAAGAATAACCTGCTTGATGCGCTTTGTTAAAGGTGGTGTAGGTGTTGTTTAAAAAACAGTTCCAGCAATCCAACTCAAGTGAGATTTTGAAAATATACACTCCCTCCCTCCTCCCAAAGGCTCCGCCTCCTCCTCTTCAGCTCATCCCTCGAAACCACGCCTTCACATGATTCACGACTACATGAACCGCAGGGAGGGAGGGAGGGGTGGGTGCATTGATATTTGATGGACGTATTATGCAGCCAATCAAAATAGTGATGATCACTATTTTGATTGGTCAGAGTTTTTCTCTGATTATACCCTCTAGCTTTGACCAAAACGTTCAGGTTTTTTTGCAATCATTTTATTTCAGTGGGTGCAATGGGAATGTGAAAAGGTTTTCAGGCAATATTGTAAAAAGTGTTGCAAAAAACAACACCTACCCCACCTTTAACTCACATTTCGTAAACGGTACCATTGCGTGTTGATCGAAAAAGGGCCAGAAAGATGTTCTTCTGTTGCAATTAAAATATTAATTCAATCCATTACTGATCTGAAAAACATATCGCCGGCAGTTAGCACCACAGTGGTCAAAAACCTTTTGCCCTTCGGGGTCAAACACCTAACCAATAACAGGCAGCTACCTTTATACCTGACCCTCAGGTAACAACACAGCGACACCCACAGACACACAGAGTGAACTACAATTCATAACAACATATTTGGCTCCTTTACAACTGTTTCTTTATTTTCACATTTATACGTATTTAAGGTTCAGTTTAAAGTCCAAAGTATATTTTCATTTGAACTTGCACTATAATCTTTGTTCCTGATAATTGTTTGCATATTTTGACCTACTATGGCTGTTTAAGTGTTTAAACTTGCACCAAGCTTTGTTCCTGTTATTTATTTTGTTCATTTAAAATAAAACCTCTTTCTGTGCCAGTTGTTTGCCCTTTTAATGTGAAAGTTTTATATTGATAAGATTTTGGCTTCTGAGGTTTTAGTATGACAAGAAAATCACAAGATTTTGTGAAATAATTTAAATGTATGTGTTTTTTGGACATTTGTACAGCAATTAAGAATACCAAGATAATATCGTAAACCGTGATAATTTGTTCACTATAATCGAGATATCAAATTTTCCATATCGTTACATCCCTAACCCCCCCTGACCATTTAGTGCGCCATAAGAGAATCTGAAAAGTTAATACTCCTCTGTTTTCCCTCTGCAGCTCCAGTACTTTGGCGTTCATGCTCTGTTCCACAGCTCAGCACATATACTGTAAAACACCGAGCACCCCGGACCATGACAAATCACAGTGCATCTTCCCGCCTCTGTGTGCATCCCTGAATATTTCATAAATGGCGCGCAGCAGATGTTGTTGTAAAACGCATCAAATATTGATGCGCTGTCTGTCTCCCCTTTCTGATATTTTGTATTCCTGTGACATCGGCGCCACCGCCTCCATTCACGTCGCCCTAACAGCCGCTGCTGTTTTTGCGCGTTTACGAGGTGTGCACTGCCTGCTGGTTAATGGAGAAAATAAGTCAGAGCAATGTGCAAGCAACAGAGGGATGATCAGTCCGCCTGTTTGCAAGGGGCTTAACAGGCAAAGCCTTGTTCTTTTTCTTTAATTTTCCATTTTCCCCCCCTTTACTGATCTCTCAATCCAGCGTATCATCATTCCCAGAGTTCCAACTGCACCCGAACACACCGTCGGTTAATTTCGTCCGAAATAACAGTGGAGGCTGCAAGAAAAGCATTTGCACAAACCGTCCGGCGTCCTTTGAGTCGCCAGGACGAGCGTGTTCAAGTTTGGCAGAGTGGCTGGATATGAATGAACATGAGATGTGACTGAAAGCCTTTTTCCAAATGTCAAACAATTCAGCTCTTCTCAGCCTGCCTTGGCAGGACGTATAAGCTATATTTGTCAACACTATCACATATGGCACGTCCTAAACCCACACACTGCTTGTTTCAGATTATTACAGATTAGGAAAGTGGTGGGTCGTACCAAATTAATCTGGATTGCCAGCAGCCTCATCCCCGTCTGGACAGTTCCCTGGAGAGGGAAAAGCCTGCGTGCAGTGGCATTTTCTTTGACCCATTTGCAGCGGCGGTGGTGTTGCAGGTTGAAATATGGAATATGAATGAGTGTCTTCTCCCCTAAGAGCTTCCATTAGAGATCACTTAAGGGGCCCTGCTCCATTATTGAGAGGCTGAAGGAGGGTGAGGAGGCTCTCTGGAGTCAAGAGAGGTCGATAAATACGTACCTTAGTTGGACTGCAGGATCTCTGCAGATCTATGATCGATGTCTGTCCAAAACAGGGATCTTATCGTTCAACAACATCTAAATACGGTGTCCCGCGTAAATATTTCTCGTCATTGTCAGACTTTATGGTTTTCATGCGTTATATGGACTGCAATTGGCACATTTGTTTTAAACTTGAGAATGAAGTTGAAGTATAATTGATGTTCAATTTTTTTATGCTTCAAGTTATACACTTCCTGGCCCAAAAAAAACAGTCGCCACCTGGGTTTAACTAAGAAAATAGGTACGAGCCTCCTATTGGATAATTACTGCATGGGTGATTATTTTTCAGCGGGCAACGAGTTATTTAACCCCAACTGGTGCAATGAGTTGCTTCTCATTTCCTAAACAACCATGTCAAAGACACATCCGTGGTCGTGGAAGAGATGTTAGTCTGTTTGAGAAGCGTCAAATCATTGTCATGCATCAAGCAGAGATTGCAGAAACTACCAAAAGTACTGTCCAACACATTATTAAAAACTGGAAGGATAGTGGGGACCCATTGTCTTCAAGAAGGAAATGTGGCCAGAAACAAATCCTCAATTATCGTGATCAGCGATCACTTAAACGTTTGACGACATCAAATCAAAGAAAAAAAACAACAGCAGAACTCAGGGCTGTTTATTAGTGAAAGTAAGAGCATTTCCACACACACAATGCTAAGGGAACTCAAGGGATTGGGACTGAACAGCCGTAGCCTTAAGAAAACCCTAATCAGTGAGGCTAACTGGAAAAAAAAAAGGCTTCAATTTTCATAAAGATTGGACTCTGGATCAATGGAAGAAGGTCATGTGGTCTGATGAGTCCAGATTGATCCTGTTCCAGAGTGATGGGAGCATCAGGGTAAGAAGAGAGGCAGATGAAGTGATGCTCCCATCATGCCTAGTGCCTACTGTACCAGCCTGTGGGGGCAGTGTTCTGATCTGGGGTTGCTGCAGTTGGTCAGGTCCAGGTTCAGCAACAGTATGAGCTCAAAGAATGAGGTCAGCTGACTACCTGAATATACTGAATGACCAGGTTATTCCATCAATGGGTTTTTTTCTTCCCTGATGGCACGGCCATATTCCAAGATGACAATGTCAGGATTCATCGGGTTCAAATTGTGAAAGACTGGTTCAGGGAGCATGAGACATCATTTTCAACCATGGATTGGCCACCACAGAGTCCAGACCTGAACCCCATTGAGAATCTTTGGGATGTGCTGGAGAAGGTTTTGTGTGAAGCGGTCAGACTCTACCATCATCAATGCAGGATCTTGGTGTAAACTAATGCAACACTGGATGCGTGCTGTAATCAAAGCTAAAGGTGGTCCAATGAAATATTAGAGTGTATGACCTTTTGTTTGTGGTGGTGACTCTTTTTTTTGGCCGGGCAGTGTATTTCTGAAAATGCCACTAGGTTGATTAAATCGCTTTAATATGCTGTCTGCGTTAAGGAGCATCAGGTTAAGGAGCTGAAACAGAAACTGCATCAAATTTACCATTAACAAAAAGAGAAAACACACAAACAAAAAATGCATTATGTGCATTAATAATTTTTGAAAGTTGCAGATTGATTAAGTGGAGTTTCAAAAACAGAACGTTTGGGGGCAAACCGACCTACAATGAAGGAAATTAATGAGCTATGCATTTTATTGCTCCCCATTGTTTCGTGGAATGTGTGAAAGCGATTCATCCCCTGGCTGCCGCAATGCATAACGATATAACAAATATACGCCTGGAGCTTGGTTGACTCCCGTGTTGGCTTGTCCCTAATTCCAAGTAAAAAAAAGAAACAAACTTTTCATGTTGTGTGTTTAATCTCCCCCAATTCTTTAAGAGAGATTAAAGCTGTGCTGCTGTTGGTGCCGAAGATGAACCTTTGTCCTCTTTTCAGTTTAAAATATTGCAAATGAGATTCCCGACCAGATTAGTGGGGTTCAAGGGGTTCGTGAAGATGCCAACACTCAACGTAGCAATACCACATCTGGCCACACGGGGGCATATTGACCAACTGCGCTGTCAAAGGAGCCGCAGAAACGACCGGGAACAATCCCGCACGTCTTGTACGACCACTTTGTTATTCTAGTATGCTACTGAATACTGAATACTACCCTTTAGCAAGTCAGCATGTACCAGCTTTGACTTTACTAATGACATTTCATATGTCCCTAACTAGTGGTTTACTGTTGAATGCAGAAATGTGGTTTATCCACCAGGTGACTGACTATCTTCATTTTGAATGAACAGATTAAATGTTCAGAGTTGAACTTCAACAGACTGGAGGAAACTGGAAAAAGGAAAAAAAAAAAGTGTTCTGATTAATCTACTGCAGCACCTGCAGGTTTCACAATTGCTGCACCACTTTATTCATCAAAATGTTGGAAGATTTAGTCTCCTCTTTCACATTGTAAATCTCCACTGAGACAAAGCATCCTTCACAGATAGATGGATAGATAGATACAGCAGCGAAATCGACCTACTTTCAAGTTCTTTCAAGGATTGCTCTTTTTAGTTGTTCATTTCTGCTCTGACCACATTTTCTGGCCTTTCTCATCTCCCCCCACACAGCCATTTCTCAGGGGAAGAACTGTTACATAGCATCTAAAAGGTTATTAAGGCTACTGTGTCTGGGGGGGGAGGATGAAGTGAGAGTGCAGCAACAAAAATAGTCTCTTTTGACAGGGTGCCATTCCTCTTACAGCTCAGCAAATCGACGCTTCGATAACAGTCGCCACCAGCCGGCCTGTGGTTTCTGCTGTGCATCAGCGTGTAATGTAATTAAAAGGACTGACTTGATCGCGGATGGACGAAGAGGCTTCTTCACTGTTTTTTTTTTTTTCTAATTTCCGTGCCTGTGTGATCATAACATTTTCTTGTTGATGGGGATCTGCTTCATCCGTCCTCATGGTTATTTCATTCTGACACAGTGAACCAAATGCATTCATTTGGCAAAGCTGTATCTGGGAACATGTCTGGAGAGTTCATCCTCATTTTAAGGTAAAGCAGTCAATAAACTAAAGGCGCGTTTCAAAGACTAACACGAGGAACGTGACATTTTCCTGCTGCTCTAATAGGCGTGACTCATTGCTTTGAAACTGATAAAAGGGAAATTACTGTTTACTTGTGTAAACACACTGAACTGTGCTCTGCTGTGATAGATCTGGGGATAAATATACCTGTCAGTTCTAGAAGTATTAACCACAAATAAACAAACTTTTCCTGTTTGACTGATGGTGCCCCCCCCCCTTGAGTTCAGAATATAGTCGATCTGCAACAAAGCCCTGCGGCATGGGATTGATCGCTAAGATTGTGAACTAGCTTTTACTGTGTTTCCATTAGAGGGGATGGGGTAGTTTTACAGAACCTAAATTATGGATGCGTGTCTCCACCACCAGGAACGACCGCGGGTCAGGTACTCTGAGTGGCCCTGGGAAAAACTGCTGGATGGGGGCTCGTGTTAACCAGGTGCTCGCTGGATCTGCTGTAGGGAAGTGATGGCGCTGTTCTCTTTGTTTATGAGCCATCTTTTTTCATCCGTTGCCACTAATGTAGTAAATCCAAACAAACACAGCAATCTCCACCTTCATTGTTAGTCACTTTGTTCCTATTTGTTTTTATTTTTTCCCTCCGCTGTTTTTTGCCTTGCTATTTTCTTCTTCTTTTACTCATTGACTGTTGCCAAAGTGGTGCGCTACCATCACCAGTGGGTATTTAATGGTAGTTTGGTAAGTCAGTGGATCACACGAAGTCCATTACTGTGAAATGAGATTTGACAGCTGAAAGGAACGAAGGAGAAACTATTCCTGTTAGTGTTTCAGCCAACTAGGTTTTATCCTGGACCCCCCACTGATGGACTGCAGAATTTATAACCAATGTATAACCGCTGGTTTATACAGATTCAAATGATTAATATTTAACTGGAAGACCAGAGCATGATCAAAGGTCCTCACAGGGTGTCAGTAGGGGATCCTACGGGTCCTAAAACCTTTTAAGGATAAAACCTCCCAGATAGCAAGGGATGTTCTCCAGAAGGGGGCCATATCTGCAGTTTTATTTGGCCCACAGTCGGCTCTGACTGATGCCGTTGACTCAAGGTGAGTGTTCATCCACATATCCACTTGATGAGGCCCAACTCTTATTTTTTCTTTGAACCTGTAGACCAATAGTCCTCAACCTTTTTCGTGCCATGGACCGGTTTAATGTCAGGCAATATTTTCACGGACCGGTCAGTAAAATGTGTTGCAAATAAATACAACAAAATAAAATGATAGGACCCGCCTAAAAACTGTTGTATTTTCTATATATTATAATAAACGTAAATCTGCTGTTTATTCATGTGCAACTTTATTAGAAGCGTCCTCGTAACAACAGAACATCAGTAACATCCTTTGGAAAGACACTTCCTGGATATGTTTGTTTTTTACTCATTTTGCCACGTGACCGACACACAGGTCATGAACTTTTGCCATGTGTCAAGAGTAAGTCATAAACTTGTCATGGAGAGAATCCAGTCATTTTTCAAAGTAAAACACATTTAGACTCAGATAATAAATCAAACGTTAATAATGGAAGTGATTTATTTTTTTCTCTGCGGCCCGGTACCAAATGACCCATGGACCAGTACCGGGCTGGGGACCGGGGGTTGGAGACCACTACTTTAGACCGTAACTGACCCTCACAACACGTGTCATATCCCTGGTTAAAACTAGCTCATGAAATTAGGGCCACATTTGGCTCATAGAAAAAACCAAAACCCAGGTTTGGTCTTTTTCTTGCCAGTGTCATCAGTGAGCCATAAGTGAGCCAAAAGGCAGCCCAGATTAAGCCCAAACGTGTCTGGTACCCAGCCCGCCCTCATGGATGCCCACCTGGGTATGTGTGGTCTGTGAGTCTTTGCTTTCAGACTCTTGTTTTTGTGTTTGCTTTGCTTCCTGTTTTATTTTGAAAGTCTGGTTTCTTGACTGTTAAGTTAAGGTTTGATTATATGTTATCCTGCTGTTCTTTCCTTCCTGGCCGGTACATTTGTCATTCCACTTGTGATTCCACCACTCACACCACTGTGTTTTCATTCCTTGGCGTTTTTGAATTTTGGCCATTCAGGAATATCCCGCCTGAGTGCAGTTCCTGTTTTGTTTTTGTTAGAATAAAACGACTTTGTTTCTTCTGCATTTGGGTTCTCTCTAAACCTCCCACCTTGACAATTATTGTGACACTTGAAGGACGAAGTCTTTGCTAAAACTGAAAAACATTTGCAGCAACCTCTGCACTGGTTTATTTACATGTAACCAAAATCTCTCTTTTCCCATTCCTAACTAAAGTGGTTTGTTTATAAAACCAAACCACAGATGGGAGCACAAAGATGCAAACTCTATACACGATATACATGTAGGAATGTAATTTCAAGGGAACAAGTACATCTCCAGCTTTTCCCAGTGTTTATGCTAAACTAAGCTCAGTCCCTGTTTACTTCAGTTTCATGTTTTATACACAGAAAAATCCATATTCAGCCTCAGAACTTATTTTATTCTTTGAAGGATCACTGCAAATAGTTCAGTCTTTTTCCAAAGGAGACCATGTTGCCTGCATGAGCTAACTTTTTTAGAGGTGAAGAAAAACAGAAGAATACGGTGGAAAGACTGAATTAAAAATAAAAATGCAAGCTTTAAACCATTTCTCATTCCTACTTATTGAACCAAGTTGAAGAACTGAATGGATCAATTCTTCCTCAGTTTTAATTAAACTTCTCTAACTCTACTCCTATGTTGAAATAATGAGACTGTTAGATTTAGCTGGTTAGATTTAGCCACTAAAACTGTTTGTTTAGGCTTAGGAAAAGCTCATTTTATGTTGTAACTTACAATTTCAAAATCCAGCTGCATCATGAGAGAAACTGGGAAAGATTTCAGAGAGTTTTGGCATTGAGATGATGCATCAGGATGCATAATTTCAGTTTCAACTCAGGGTTTTCAGCGTCCCAAAGCTGGTCGACTTGTTACCGATGTCTATTACCATGGCAACTCTACGCTGGAAAACCCAATCTGCTCTGGTGCAGATTGGGTTCAAAATGAGAAATCAACACACATAAAAGCAAAGACTCCCAACAAATCAATTCTACTAGAAAATAGAGAGGAAAAAAAAACATGTTTTTCAGTGGAGCTTCTTCAAAAGAGATATCTCAGTGAGGGGTAATGCTTCTGTAGCCTGGGGGACCAACAACTGTAAAGCTTTCTTTACTGTTTTCACATACAGTGCATAAATATACACTAATGCCCGTTCTTTTCTGCAGCGCTGTAGCTTGCAGCGATGTGCTTCCTTTTCTTTACTTCCTTCATGTAGCTCAGACACGGCAACAGAACAAATGAAGCACACCTTAAGTGAGTTGGACCTGATAAACGTTGAGCAACAGTAACTTTTACCGAGACTACAGCCTTTATATATTTATATCTGACTTAAAAACAAACAGCAGGAAAAACACAGACGGAAACACAAGTCGACCACATTTGTTGTGGTTCGTATCAATCTAACATGTAGTTCGATCTGTGGTGAGATGCTTGTCAAGCTACATAGTAGGTTGTGGCTCAAGGCACCCCCCCCCCCCCCCCCCCCCCCCATGGCGGACATATGTTATCGGATTTGACAAAGAAAAATAAAATGTGCTTCACCTGGTTTGAATTGGTTTCATGGTTGTTCATTATTTAGTGCAACGAGCATTTAAAAAAAAAGACAATCCTGAATCCTGACACTTTATCACATGTATAAAGAACCGGTTACACCACCACCTCCATGTTTTATGAAAATGTATAAATATTTTATCAGTAAAAAAAGGTCAGATTTACATGTGTTTCAGTGATGCAATGTAGCAATTAGGGATAAATAATTCATATCGTCGGCATTATTTGTTTTCTTGTTGCCAGTTTTCCTTCCTGCTTTGACTGCAGCAGAATAATGGTTGTCAATCTGCATCAAATGTTAAATATTGCATATATTCCATTAGGATTATACTTTAATTTAGTTAGATGTATGCAGCTTCAGATCCATAATGTCTCACCCAGAAACGAATGCTTCGCTATAACTTGGGCCATTTCTGTAGTTTTCTTTGGCCCACATTTGGCTTTGACTGACAGCACCGACTCCAGGTGAGTGTAACTGATTAAGCTCTGCAACATATACACAAAACGCGTCCCAATTCTTCATTTTCTTTGGGCCTTTAGGCCACGGTTGGTCCTCACAACCACAGCCACGTCAAGAGTCAAAACTAGCTTGTGAAATGTACAACACGTCTGGTCCAGATCGTTTTTGTTTTTTTTTTGTTTTTTTTTTTGTTTTTTTGCTGTAAGTGAGCCTTAGGTGCCTAACAGAGGAGCTTTCTGGTCTTTCAAACAGGTGAAGCTTATAGTTGGACTACATCATAAAAACATGTCAATTTATATTTATATGTAAATTCTGCCCTTCCTTTCCTTACAGTGAGTGTGATTTATTTACAGTGTAAGAAATTAAGTATTTCGCTGTAGAAATGCTAATAAATGGTCACTACTTGTCATTCGAAGTTGCATGTGAAATCTGCGATGGGACTGAAACCGTGTAACATTGGCATTTAAGCGAATGCCTGTCAAGTTTTGCAGTTTTGCAGTTGAGAAAAATGCTCAACTTCTTTGGGGAAATGCATCGACCAGAAAGCAGTACGGGAATGTACAGACAAGTTAACTACTTTACTGGTGAAGAAGTAGCTGATTCTGAATTCGTCTTCATGTTTAACGTGTTCTAACACGTTTATAGTCAATGAAATGGTAACACAACTGCACATATTAGGTCATTTATTTTTTTACATTATAGAGCAGGGAGACAGGGCAGAGTCAGAGGAATCCCCTCTGGTGCCTAAAATTATTCCTTATTAGGCCCAAATGTGTCTATCTGGGCATAATCTGACGCCAACAAAACCTCCATTACTGTCCAGCATCGACTTACCAAATTCATAAGCAGCATCATGATACTGTTTAGCACAATTTCCCTGGTTGGGGTAAGTTCAGCCAGCTAACTGAAAGGTAACAGATGTGTTTAACCTGCTCCCCACATACAGGCTCAGAGCTGCTTGAAAATTAAATCCGTGTTTTTGCAGTTTTGCGTTTTGTTTTTGAAAACCTTTTGAAAACCTGCCATCCAACACAGTGACCTTACAAACCAAGTTAATGTCAATTGCAAGTGTGCATGTGTTAATTCAATCACAACCACATTTTATTGACAACTCATCCGGTTTATTTTCCCATTTAAATTCAAATCTCTGTTTTAATCTCCACACCCCTCCCTCTTGATGCCATACAAGCTAATTTTCTCCATGAAGGATGTTGTCCATTTTCTTTTCATGTTTACACCCTAGTAACTTTCAAACTGACAAATAATGAGCCGTTCATCTTTTAAAAATGTAATCTTGAGCAGCCCAGAGTTAATTACTTTCCACCGTATTCATGGTAATGAACTTGCAGTTATGTATAATTCACTGTCATTCGTTTTTTTTTAATAGAGGTTGTTCCAGTGCGTTTTTCACGCGGCCCAGTGCCGTACAGCGTGTCTCAATAAAGGGCACTTGACTGAAACTGAGCAGAATCTAATTTATCTTTAATGCAACATGATTTTACAATTAGTTTAAAAGCACATAGTAATTCTGTGTGCTTCAGTTTCTATTGCTCTCACAAGAAGTTAGAAAACCAAACAGCGTGTGAATACTACGTTATCAATATCACAGCAAGGCGCGCACCATGGATAACTAATTATACGGATGTGGCAAATCTGTGAGTTATTTCTGCAGTTTTTTTTCTTTTTCCCTTTGAAACTCTAAAAATAAGCGTCCTGTTTACAGATCCAAAATAAGGGGAGCTGATGTAAAAGCTATTGATGTATTTCTGCTGATTTAAAATAACATTTTGGTGCACAGATGGATTTATTCTTACTGTATAATAGTCAACATGTACGGCAAATTAAAAGATACCATAAGTCCTCACATTTAATTCAAAATCAATATGCTGTGTGTTTGTGTGATCTGCTTTGTTCTGCTGTATAAAATACACAAGGGAGGAATGGCATAAAATTTTGTCCTACTGCTGTCAATTCAATTCAATTCAATTTTATTTGTATAGCGTCTGTTACAATGTTACAAAATAAACAGATGCAGGTAGCAGCACTGAGGTGAGATGGTCAGAGGACTAGATCACCGGTCACCACGCCAGCCGACACCCTGAACCCATCTAACCACACAGGTGGAGGTAAACACTGGGATGGACAGAGGATGGAACTGCAAATCAGCATGAAACTCAGGAAACTCTGGCCTGGAAACATACAGAAAGAAAAGATATAAAAGAGGGGAAAAAAAACAGCACAACAAACTACAGGAAAGAAAATGGAGCACAGTTACAGTAACGAGGTGCTCCTAATTAACTATGGAATGAGCTGAAGGAGGAAGGGGGGAGGAAAGGGAAGGAAGAGAGAAGAGCAGTGGAGACACCACTCAGCAGATCATGTTGGTGTCCCCCTGCAGCGTAGGCCTATAGCAGCATAGCTATGATGAAGCTGTGATTAAGACGAGCTACTCTAGTCTGAGCTACTACAACTACAGCTATAACTATTAGCCCCTACACACTATAGTTTAGACTAACTGTAGGCTTTACTGAACAGAAATGTTTTCAATTTAGTTTTAAAGATGGAGATGGTATCAGCCTCCTGAACCCAAACTGGTAGCTGGTTCCATAAAAAAGGTGCCTGGTAGCAGAAGGCCCGTCCTCCAAACCTACTTTTAGATATTCTAGGAACGACGAGTAATCCTGCACTCCGAGAGCAGAGAGCTCTATTAGGAGCATAACGTTCTATCAGGTCTTGTAGATAACGAGGAGCTAGGCCATTAAGGGGCTTATATATGAGAAGCAGAATTTTGAACTCAATTTAAAATTTCACGGGAAGCCAATGGAGGGAGGCTAACATGGGAGAGATGTGATCTTGCTTACGGATTCCTGTCAGCACCCTCGCTGCTGCATTCTGGATCAGTTGGAGGCTATTCAGTGAGCTTTTCGGACATCCTGCTAAAAACGCATTACAATAATCCAGTCTGGAGCTGACAAATGCTGGATTAATTTTTCGGCATCAGCCTGGGAGAGGATGCTCCTAATCTTGGCGATATTTCGGAGATGAAAAAAGGCTGTCTTGCAAACCTAATTAATATGCTGCTTAAATGACATCCTGATCAAAAATGATTCCAAGGTTTTTTACAGCTGTGCCGGTCACATCTCCGTTCCACCTTGACAGGAAGTAAAATATGTGTAATGAGGCAAAATGAGTGCTGCATGAAATGGTGACCCAGTAAGGCGTAACGGAGGCACAAGGACAGCTGCAACCTCTGCGCAGAAGATTCAGTCGATTGGCAAATCACAAGGACGGCGAGAGCCAGACTGTTGTTAGAGCAGCTACCCAAGAAACTTTAAAAGTGTGGCTAAAAAGAAACGACGCCTAGATGACAAGCAAACGAAAGGCGCTGCATCGCCGCTCCACCCATTGGGTGGCAGAGATGGTCACATCTGGCTGCTAGGAGAACCTAGAGGAGCCTCCTGAGACCGCCTCTCCATCCAGCAGCTGCTGAAACACTGCAAATCCTGCAAATCCCTGCAGCAAAAGCTGAACGGGGGGTAGGGGTGGGGGTGGGGGGGGGGTGTATTCCTCCACAAATGCAAATCCATTTCAATCTCCATGAGATGAAAATGGTTTTGTCAGATTATGTAGAGCTATAAATAACAATGGCAGAACAAGTTTTCATTTTTCACATTCCCATTCCCATGGGAAAATGCCAACTGAACATGGAGAAACAGTATAAATAATTATCCATTAACCATACTTTCCATTTAATCCTATACAGAGTCACGGGGATCTGCTGGAGTCTATCCCAGCTCTCTTAAGGTGAAAGACAGGGGTACAACCCTGGATGGGTCACCAGTCCATCACAGGATGAACAACCACGCACACTCACAATCATTCCTACAGGCAATTTAGAACCACCAGTTAACCTGACATGCATTTCTTTGGACTGTGGGAGGAAGCTGGAGTACCCGGAGGAAACCCATGTAAGCACAGGGAGAACATCCAACACCACACATAAAGACCCCTGCTGAGGTCTGAACCAGGAAACTTCTTGTTATGAGGCAACATTGCTGACCACCAAGCCACCGTGCTGCCTACACCAGTTCAAATCTCTGATTATTTTATTTATTTATTCATCTATATCCTTTATTTAACCAGGTAAGAGTCTCATTGAGATTAAAATCTCTTTTTCAAGAGAGACCTGGCCAAGAATGGCAACAGTTGGTTAAAAAGACATCAGACAAAACAAATCAACAAACAATCAGCACCATCAGAATAAATCAATAAAAACAATTACACCCGCAGTGCTGACTTAAATTCACCCAGAGTAATGAGTTCAGTCAGTTTCATGTCCATTTGAAAATTATTCCAAGAGATTAAGATAATAAACACATGAACCAGCCTAAGAAACCATCACTTTTTCCAACTATGAAAACTTTAAGAAGATTCTATATTCAATGGTTCTAACATCCAATATAAATGTCGATTTATCTGGAAAAACGGCCTTTTAACTTGTAAGAGAGCTCTTTGCAAAACTGGAACTGTTTATTGTTCAACGTTAAATAAGAAAAAATAAGTGCAACCATGAGTTTCTTTTCAGCGCTGTAGCCAGAGTTACTATATGGAATTATAATAAACAGGACCTTTTAATGGTTAACGTCTTCATAGCACAAACAAGCCAGGACGTATGGATGATATCACTCTCATAGAAATGCATGTTTATGTTGGTTTCCAGTAGGAAGATTGCAATCAAAAAGCAATTACTAGCTAGCTACTCCGCCTGTCAAAGTGTCCTTAAGCAAGGCACTAAACCTCACATTGTTAGAGTCTGACTGTGAATAAAACAGTGAAGCAAATATTTAGAAGAATTAATTGAGTCTCTGAGAAGTTGATGAATGAGAAACATTAAAAAATGCTCTGTGGAGCCTCGATGGGGTTAAAAAGCGCTAAATAAGTTCATATCATTAACAGATGTTTTGGTAATGTGTCTATAAAAGTCAAAGTACCGTGTCAGCTAGCCTTCAAGACAGAAATGAAACCGACAGTGACACAGTCGAGGAAAATGCACGTCTTCAAATGTGCCACACAGCGTTTCCAGTTCAGTTGCTAAACTTTGAGCGACTGGAACCAATATTATTTTTCACGACAGACAGACGGCTGGTTGGCACTTTAATTAATGAGACCACTCACTGTCTCGGGTTGTGCCTTATCACATCACAAACCACCGAATACAAATAAAGGAATGCAGCCTGTGGACAAATATGTGTGACACCTCTAGAAGGCTCAGCGTAATTGGAGCACAGGCTGAATTGATTCCAGTAGTTTCTTGAAATCATAACCTTCCATCGACCAGAGACCGGCTTATAAATGATACTCCTCGAGCATCTTTTGGTGAAAAGTTCTCTCCGGCTGTCAGTGAGTTTGTTTTTTTTCCTCACTTTCAATTATTAAAACTGTATGGAAAGTCTAAAAATAAGATGCATCGATTCTTACTTTGACTTTTTTCTTTGATGACTATGAACCAGAAATGTTTAATCTCTTTTCATCAGCTTCATTACGTATGTGTTAATATACATTAATTATTGCATTACAGACTTGTACCATGTTTTTTTGTTTTTTTTTAAAGTTGGAAACAGAAAGTCTTTTTAGTCTTTCAGCAACACTGACAAAGTTGATCTGGTATTCAGGGCACTGAAGATTTTTAGAGTATTTTGTCTTTTTTTTTTCAGTCTTAGACACATACGTATTAGACTGTGGATCACTACGGAGTCATCATTGTCACATTCTCTCTCGGCATCAGGACTGAAGGCAGGCCAGTCCACCATCCTGTCCATGTTCTTCCCTGGTGACGCCTTTGTATTCAGAATATATTTTGTGTTTTCTTGTGGAAAAAATCCATGGACGGCCCTCAGGAAGATGTCATCTTGATAGCAGCGCATGCTGCTCTAACATCTAGTGTACTTCTTTGTATTATTGCTGCCATCCCAGAAATGTAAAAACCCCTCTGAGGGCACTGATACAACCTGGTCTCACCCATACCTGTCAAGTTTTGGATTTGAAAATAAGGGAAATTTTCTGGCGCCTGCCGTGAGCAGTCCCACCATCCCAACTAAGCTCCAGCATCTCTGACATTTTTGGTGCACAAAAAAGCTAAAATCACAGCTGCACTACTTCCTGGACAAACTGATCAATCCAGGTGTGTCTGACCATTGCTGTGAGGTCAGACACACCTGGATTAATGGCACACAGGAAACAAAGCAGCTGGCTGAAGTTCAGGAAGTAGTGCAGCTGTGCATAAAGCCACGTTGACATAATGTGAACATTCATTATAGCCTAAATGAAAACACAAAGGGTATATATGAAGAGTATTTATTTGAAGGGATTTGAATATTTTTTGTTAATTTAACATTGCTTGTATTTACATTTACATTTGATTTGTTTTCATTTCATATTGCTCTTCTTTTACAGTGTTTCATCTCATTTCACGTGACTTTTCTTCACTCTTTTAATGACTTGTTGTACTCATTTGTAGCAGACTTCAGAATTCTTTATGACTGTTTTGGAAGGAGTGTATTTGTGGACTGGTCCAGAGTAGTTTAATTTACATGAGAGAAGAGCGCAAACAGTTCTGTTGTCTAACGACATCCTATTCTCTGTAACAATCTTTTTTTTTTTTTGCGCGCTGTCACTCATCGGATGTCACACAGTAACCTCGCGACATCTACCACCTACAGTACCTGTAGTAGCTACTGCTGTGGCAGTTATCGCAAGGCAAGTGACAGATCTCAGATTGGGAATGTTTTCTTTTATTAATTTTTTTACTCCGCCCGATGCGGTATTATTATTTTTTCAATAACGCAGGTTAAAATACGGGAGATTTAGGGGAAAATACTAATACGGGAGGACAGCGGGAGAGAAGAGTAAAAAACGGGACTTTCCCGGCCAAAACGGGAAACTTGACAGGTATGGTCTCTCCACAGACCCTGCGTCTGAGGTCTCTTGCTGACAGAAGCCTGGCTGATACTTTATATCTTTGATCATGAGCACAATTAGCTCCATTTATTCTAACAAAGGTCTGAAATTCTGATGATGATTGACTCTAATAGATGTTTTCACCATGTAACTGTCCATCCTAGACTCCTCCGAGCCCAGAGACGTTGATGCTGAATCTACAAGCGAGTTAACGTGAAGCTTCTTCTTTGCACAATGAAAGTTTTAGGTGCAATTTTGAATGTAGAAATGTATTTACGAGGTCCAAAAACCATACAGGTCTCAATAAGCTTCACAATGCAAACACACAATGGTAGACGAAATGAACAGTAGAAATAGTCTCTTACTGAATTTAGCTCCTTTTAAAGACCCATTAGATCATCTAGTCTTCTTTTAGTAACACCAGCACCTTCCACTTTAACAAGATCAGAGCTTTTGTAAAATCACTTCCATGACACATCAGTAAAAGCAACCGCCTCAGTTCAGATTAACTGTATTATAATGTCCAGTTCATGGAATCACCTTTGCAGCTTTTACAGAAATGAAGTCGGTCCGTCCATTAGATTGACAGGATCTGTCAAACTGATGGACAGGAGTACATGTCTGAAAGAGGCTTAGCTACGAGATTTTCAGTGGATCAAAGAGATGATTTGGGATTAAATGGTTTGTTTTTTTTGGCTTGCATTTCTGAGTTAATCCAGCGGGTGACTTATATTTCAAGATCTAAAGCATTTCCACCTGGTCCATCAGTGTTTCTACACCACATTTAGACCATTACTTACCGCATATGTGGGTTTTTGTGTCCATTTCATCCATTTAAACCAACCAAAACACAGCCACTGGTTAAAATCTAAATAAAATAAAGCAGAGTGAATCTATGCTCGGTGGCTTCTGTAGTTGTTAAATGACTTTCATTTAAACTGTGAAAGTTACATTAATTTACCAGTGATTGACAGACAAGTCTAATCAGTTAACAGCAGTCTATACTCATGCATTATTCACTCCCTCCAGTTCCAAACAGACAATTTATTCAACCATTTCATCCGAGGATATTTACTATAACCTTTTAAAAAATGCTTTTTTTTATCCCCCAGTGGATTGGTTGCCTTAATGCCTTAATGCCTTAATGTAAAGTTTTTAACAATGAACATTTTACTTGAACTGGAATTAAAAGGGTCATAAATGGATGATAATGAATTGGATTTGATTATAATAATAAAGAGTTGTAGCTGGACTGAAATGGACCGTAAATTGTTGTTGAACTTGTTCGGTTTCTGTATAAAAGCGCCTTAAGGTTCTTTTTGTTGTGAATCGGTGCAAAACAAATTAAAACCAGCAGGATTCTTTTTTTTTTCAGTCATGATTTAAAAGTCTAAATTTATGGATGGTAAAACAGGGAGTAAGAGACATTAAAGTTCCTTGATTTTCACTATTTGATATTATTCTCCCTAATAAGTGAAAGTACTTTGAATTTCTGAGGACTCAGTTTCTATTGCTTTTATTTTTTTCTTTTATACTTTCTCAGATGGTTCCCTGATTGCACTGGAGCTTCCATATATACAGACAAAGTATTTCTCGAGTCAAAATGGGTGTGTGAGCATAATTTGATAAGTGATGAAGAAAAAAAAAACAACTCATGTCACCAAGACCTTGAAACGGTCTTCAGGTTAGGATCTGCTACTACTCCATCTGATGTTGATTGAAAACCAACCAAAAATTTTGTTTACAGGTCCAAATCTAGAGCTGCTGAAACCTGAAACTATTTTCCATGCGTGCCAGCACGGGTTACTGCATGAATTTCTGCTTGAGCCATTCAGAGGCTTTTTAAAGAGAATTGAACCACGTATGGGGACAGGATCAGTTTAGAAGTCAAAAAGCACATTTTAACACCACTTGTCCTTTTTTGAAAGGTATAATTCAGAAAGAACACAAAATGGCGACATTTACTGTACATCTTTAAACGAGCAGCCAACCACATGACTGTCATGTTTACGAATCCCACCTAGCGGGCGGCGCTTGCCAGCGCTCCGCTTTGTACTTCTGCTTCAAAACTGCTTCAAAACCCAACATGGCGCTGTCCAGGGTTCTGAAAAAAGTTTGTCTTGTTCTGTTCATACTCGTTACGGTCTCATACCATTGACCTGGACTCGGCTAGCTCTCTTGGGCTTCCGCCACAAGTTAAATTTTAAAAACAAGGCACCAGCACCTTCTGCTCTTTACACAGTGTTGGGCAAGTTCACTTTCTACACAAACTAGTTAAGTTCATAGTTCACAGAAATTAAAATGAACTAGTTCAGTTCACCATTTCAAAAAATGAACTAAATAGTTTTTCTTTATTCTTTTTCACTGGTGATGCCATAAATTTCATTTTCTTTAACTCCAGTGTTCTCCTCATGTGGGTCCTCCATGTCTGGGGTCGTTGCCATGGGAATTGTCAGTGTTCTGGGTGGGCGTGGCCCTAGACTGTGGCTGATGTCTGCAGTGTGGGTCCTCATCGGCCTAGGTCCGGACGGTTCCTGCGGCAATGACCTCTGTCTTTGTGTTTGTGGGTGGGGATGTTCTCGACGTGGACTGATCCTCAAGATTTTGTTTTCCTCACCTGGTTCATTGGTGCCAAGATGGATGTCTTAGAGTGTAATTTAGAGTGGGGCCAAAGGGGGAGGGGGGGGCATGTCTACTGAGTGTGTGTGTTTGTTGTTGTTGTTGTTTTTAATTATTGTTTTTATTATGTAAAGCATTTTGTGTTACTTGTGTAGGAAAAGGGTTTTATAAATAAATTTGATTTGATGCGAGCAATTATTTGTCAAAGTGATTGCCACTGCCCATATACTACACCACCACAAACGGCAATTATTTTATCCATTTTATCTGTCGAAAACTAACCAGGGTTCACATTAGCACTGAAGGGATAGCTCATGTAAAACTGTAATTTCCTTTTCAGCTTCTTTCTACAGTAGATTAAAAATATGAGGAAAAACTTGCTGCCAAATGGTCTTTATTATAAGACAAAAACAGGTCCTTAAGGTGCAAATGTTTTTTCCCCCCATTTCAATCCCCGACTCCAAAGATTACAGTGTAATTTTTGCAGTCGGGCCGCTCCTCCGGCTCTGGGTAACTGCAGCTTTCATCTTCCTCCATGCTCGTCTTAAACATTTGATGACGCAATTGTTAGCGTCACAGAAGCGACAGCCGTCTTGCCATGTTTGATTGCTTTCCTCAGATACATATTAGGTTAGTTTGTGGTGTATTTTAAATGGGGTTCACTGGAAACCTGGAACGGTTTTGACCGTGCGTGAACTTTGAAAGAGCGTCGTTCACAGATGTTCAAATGAACTCGTTCGCGCCCCACGCTTGTGAAGGGGAAAGAGAGCACGTTCAAAATATGAACCAGTTCGTGAACTTTTGTTCAATGAACGCGTTCAGGTACAACACTGTCTTTACAGCTACAGACCAAGAAAACGCACAAAGGACGTCAAGCCGTCAGATCAAAAGGCCATCATTCTCTGTGTGTGACTGCTGGATGTCTCTGTGTTGTTTTTCGTCTCCGTTCAAACAAATCAAAGCTTTGAGCCTTTATTTGTTTAGGACCGACACAGCTGGGCGTCGTCTTCCTGTCAGACACATGTACATACATGAAAGAGTGGAATCCGTCACGCGGATAAAGCACAAAAACTTCCTCTTCCGCTTGTATCGAATCAGGCCGAATGCTTTGCAGGATGCTCAGCTGAGCTGGAAGAGAAGTCAGCGGGGTTTCTCCTCGCAGCCGCCTCGCCTTTCGACTCTCCTGCCCACCAGACTGACACCTAAAGTGGCACTAATTGGCGTGGGCTCTGACAGCTATCCGGCGTGCCTGCAGAACTTTTAATGACACGACTCACACCCAGCAGCATCCAGACTATATTTTTTTTTCTGTCAAGGAAAGACTGTAAAAATATACTCAAGCCGTGCACGCTGCCAGGCAGTGCGTTCCCTCACTCGTGCACGTGAAACAGACACACCAGCCTACACTGACGCACACTCACTGCTGCAGCCCAGTGAAGCACAGATGGGTGCTGCCTGGCAGAGATGATGCATAGATCTAATCGTGTATTTCTTTAACTCCTGGGCTGGATATTAATTCGGCACGTATAAAAGGGACGAAGATGGAGCACATTCTCTTGAAAATCCAATAAAACTCATATTTTTCTTTGCACGTAATGTAATCTGTTTCACTTTCTTTTTGTGTGTAGACATTAAGCCCTATCTGACTTTATATTCTCTCTCAAATCCCTAATCCATATTTTAATGTTCCTTTGCTGAAAAGATTTGTGCACAGCGGAAGAGAACATATTCTCTCCAGGAGATGCAAATGCGTGGCTGAATTCATGAGCGCTCATGTCGGGCGTGCATGTGCATGTGCATGCGGGTGCACTTGCACCAAAAACAAGGGCACATAGATGCAGGCTCACGCACATCAATACGTACTGCACACGCTCAAGGATAAAGGACTGAGAATACATGGAAGGCAAATATTAAGAAGAGTCCCACTTATTTCCTGCTCTTTCAGGATCCCCCTCCTTCACTCGTGTCTCATTTAATTTAGCGTTCATACCACCACGCTCACAGTTAACACCGTGCAGCACTCTCTGAACCCTACTGTCTTTATCTACACTAGAGATGGGGGCGGGAATATAAATTTGGTAAATATTGTCATCCTTCTTTCAGCAACGTGAGAATTAATTGCACTGGCAGCAAATATTTCAACTAATAAATTAAAAGACAGACTTCCTTGATCCTGATGTCTCTATTTTATAGCTCTTTACAATGCTGGTGTACATACGAATGAGCACAGATGGGGACTTGTCTCTGCAACTTGCACTGGAGTTGCACATAATGTCAAACATCCTAGATGGACTGAAATGAATTGATTGTTTCTTTTCTCTTTTTTTTTTCTGTGTGAGACTGTGTAGTGTCTGAAAAACATGATATACAGTCATGGAAAAAATTATTAGACCACCATTTTTTCTTCACTTTCTTCACCACTAAACATCATCATGTGACTAAAACAGACAGAAAAGAAAACACTGAATGCATAAAAGCAGTGTTTTTGGCAGTACAACGCCATAGCTATTGATGTAAAACTTAAGTGATTTAGGTTATAATCAAGAAAACCATGGAAAATGGTAAGATATCAGCTCTTAAATAAAACTCTTATGAGCAATCTTTGTGGTTATCGTTATGTTTGTCCAAACAAATGTACCTTTAGTTGTACCAGGCATTAAAATGAACAAGAAACTGAAGAAAACAAGGGTGGTCTAATAATTTTTTCCATGACTGTATATCTGATATTTACATGATATTCACCTTTTTACATATAGTTTAACTACGACTTGTTAACAGTTGAAAGGCCTGACGGTTTAGGCCTTTGTTGGGTTCATCGAGTTTGTTTTTGCCTAAATATGTGAGAATGGTCTCAAGGACACATTCCCACACTTACAAATTTGGAAGATCAGAAATTAAGAGAAAAAGGGAGTAATATCCTGTGTTCGGTCCTTATCAGAAGACGCCAGATGGTTATTGTCCAAAGGGAAAAACATCTCAAACAATTGCCAAAGAAATCATGATTGATTCCAAGTTTGTCTGAAATTAGATCTGACTATGACTATTAAAAACGCTCTTGTTCTTCTCACCAAATTCGATTTCAGAAGATCCCAGACTCTGTGCAAGTCTGTATTAAGCTTCTTTTTTGCAAATGAACTTTATATGCATTTAAAGACAGCTTCGGAGCCGTGTTCCTTTTTTAACCAAGCTGAAGACACACAGTGAAGACTCCTCTACGGCAGAAACTACAACTGCAACTATGGTCACCGTACCAAAGATGTTTCCATCAAGACTGACATTCACACCAGTTACCAAAACAACACTGAGGATTGCATTTCACCAACTGTCAGCAGAACGTAGCTGAGTGTGTTTGTATTAGACACAATACAGAATATATTAGAATACATTCTCTGCTGACAATTGGTGTACCACAGAAATACATTCGCCCCGCTGCTGGTGCAGAAAAACAAAACTGCACCCACTCAGTCATGGTCTGCTGACTTTAGAAACGTTGTGGAAACAAAAACAAAATACTTTGCGTGAATCAGTTGTCCTAGACGGAGACCGCACTTCATCCTTACTTCGCAGTTATAAACCTCTGGTTTTGACGTGACCACTCTTGCTTCAGTGTGCAGACTGCTGGATATGATGACCACATGATGAAATTGTTCCTTCTGTGGCATCATGGACAGCTAATGCTAAAAAAAAAAAAAAAAAAAAAAACTCCTGGGGGAAGATTTCTTAGCACCCTGAAAACCATTCAATTCAATTTTACTGTTACATTGTCAATTGTCTCTGGATGGTTTACAGAGACCCAGAGCATGACCCCCGAGCAAATATCATTAACTAAAATTATAATATTAAATCCAATCAAGGATAATGGCAGGTAAAAACTCCCACAGCAGGAGAAAAAAAACCTTTAAGCCAAACAGTGGCAAGAAAAAACTCCACTTTAAGAGGAAGAAACCTTGAGCAGGACCTGGATCATATGGGGGGACCTTCCTGATGAAGACCAGCTGGGTAAAGAAAGAAAAAGAGAGGAGAGACAGGACAGAGAGAGGATGGAGGACAGAGAGAGGAGAGCACACAACTGACTGAATGAAATGACTACATAAACAGATGCAGGTAGCAGCACTGAGGTGAGATGGTCAGAGGACTAGATCACCGGTCACCACGGCAACCGGCACCCTGAACACATCTACACTCACAGGTGGAGGTAAACGCTGGGATGGACAGAGGATGGAACTGCAAGTCAGCATGAAACTCAGGAAACTCTGGCCTGCAAACATACAGAAAGAAAAGAGAAAAAGGGGGGGGGGGACAGCACAACAAACTACAGGAAAGAAAATGGAGCACAGTTACAGTAACGAGGTGATCCTAATTAACTATGGAATGAGCTAGAGGAGGAAGAAGGAAGGAAGGAAGGAAAGGGAGAAGAGTGGTGGAGACACCACTCAGCAGATCATGTTGGCGTCCCCCTGCAGCGTAGGCCTATAGCAGCATAACTATGATGAAGCTGTGATTACGACGAGCTACTCTAGTCTGAGCTACTACAACTACAGCTATAACTATTAGCCCCTACACATTATAGTTTAGACTAACTGCAGGCTTTATTAAACAGAAATATTTTTAATTTAGTTTTAAAGATGGAGGAATGGATGGTGGAAATAACTCTGAACTCTGAGCAAACAGATTTTTTTAGCCCATTTTTATGTGGGCTAAAAAAAATTGCTTTCAGCTTTTGAGAAAAAAATGTATGTGTATTTGCACATTTATATGCAAAAGTTAATTTTTAATTCAAGCACCTATTTGTTTTTTAAAGTGCCTCTCATAATAAAGTGTGCATTTTTTAAGTTTTCATGGTTTGGGTTGGCCATGGCACGCCTTCTTTATTTTCTGGGTGTGGTTTGTTGTTCTTCACCTCCTCGTCTTCAGTCAACTTTGTCTTCCGTTTTACTTTGAAGGTCTGTCTTGTCTTTGTGCTGTTCACCTTCACTTCCTTCTGTTGATTGTTTGCACCTGTCTCTCGTTTGTTCCTTTGTGTATTTAAGTCTCGTCTTTCCCTCAGTTTGCTGGTTTGTCTCTCTGTCTACCTTCCCATTATCCTAGCTCTGTTTGTTCCCTGTTCCTGCCTGGCTGTCTTTTTTTGGATTATCCTAATTTAAGTTTTGTTTTTTTGGGGGTTATTAAAGCACACTTTGTTGGAATTTCCTGGGTCCTCCCCAAAAAAGTCTTGTTGTCACATCCACAGTTGCTTTGTCATTCTGTAGTTTTAATTTAAATCTTGTTTCCTGCTGGAGAACTGGGCTGTTTTCTAACAGTCTGGATTGTTAGCAGTTCCAGTTCCAGCAATATATTAATTTTTGTAGAGTTGCTGTGTTGTAATATTTATTGTTGCTGAAGTATAGCATATCTTTTTTTATTTTTCTGTGTAACCTACATGGTTCCACAGAAAGCAGGATTGTGGGATGGAGATTCAATTCCATCAGCAGCAGGCTAAGTGTGTCATTTCAAAAATGTCTTTTTTCCTCACAAACAGGTGCAATAAATGTGTGTTGCACACACCGAAGCCCTTCTCCACGCTGTGAATGACTTTCTATTTACAGCACTTACGCGTCATAATATATGAGGTCCTCTCTAGCTTATGAGAATTGTTGCCTTAGATGAGGGGAGGGAAAACCACTGCAGGGAAAATGGACCGAAGACAGAGAGAGGGAGATGATGATGATGGAAGAGAAACAACAGCCCTTCAATCCACAGCATGAGCTTAAATTACCTCCTTCCTCTCACAGCTGGCCTCGGTTCAGCCTGCAACAAATAGGACCAGCTGGAAATTGCAAGGGAGCTCCGTCTCTCCCTCCCCTCTCTGGTCTTTACCTTAAACTTGCTCTTGCATTACCGCCATGACGCCCCGGAGAACTGCAGAGAGCCTTCACAGCGGGGTCACCTTTAGAGCAGCTGGTGGTAAACAAGCCGTTGCTGCATGAGAATAGCTCAGCAATTAAATGGGCCATTAAAAAAATGATCATTTTTACGTAAAACTGGGAAGACAACACCACTTTAACCTTCTTTGGCACTTGAGATGATCGAGTAGCTTCTATTCCTGACTGAAGGTGAACAAATGCTACATTTCTCAATAATGTATTAATCCTGTAAAATATATATAATTTCTCACACCATAGTTCCCCTTTAGACTAAATGCAATGATGCCATTTCAACCACAGAGCCCCTGCAGTAGATATTTAACCTTAAAGCAAAGCAAACTTTTTCATCTTCTTCTTTAAAAATCCTTCTAACATTTTGAGGAATGCAGGGGTGAAAGGGACCGCCCCCAGTGACCCAGCTGTGTTGGCTTGTAGAGGGTCTTGCTGCAGACTGGGAAACGGAGGTCCCGGTAATGACCACCCATCTTTAAATGTTTTGGTGGTGACGTCAGAAATGACCGCAGCCTTGTAGTTCCCTAATGGCTTCGACAAAGATGGGTCAGTGGTCCAGGTCAAGCTAGTCGATCCAAAAAGCTGCAGGCCAACCTGGAAGGTCGGTACGCTGGAGTAACCAGGAGCCAGCTGGGACAAAACCCCATCTTTTAGCTGATAGCTAGTCACAGCAGTCTGTTAGTACCATGAATTCTGTGCCAGTTCTTGAGCTGTAGCTTGCCAGGCACTTTGTTTCAGATGATTCTACGTTTTCTAAAGTAAAATTAGTAGACAAGCTGTTTTTATCCTCATCTAGACTCATGGAGGCTAATGGCTAGTAACTACTTAAGCACTGGAAGCTAAAGTATTAACATACTTACAACATTAACATACTGTTAGCAAGGTGATTGCTTGTTTTTTGTTTTCATCATTTTAGGATGCTATTATGAGTTTATATTTCGTGCTTTGACTGCGGCATGAAAAAGAATCATGGGATGTATGTTTATTTGTAGAGAGATGGTGCATAGGCAACATTACAGCTAACTTTACTGGTGCGTTGAAAGCTGGGGATTTAAAATCAGTTTAGCAGACTAGGGCCCGATCGTACACTTCCCCTTACTCGGTAACACTAGCCGCTACTTGCAAATTGCGGGCGAGTATAGGAAACTCCGCTAACCGCTAATTCAAGCTTCCGCTCGCTAAAGCCGCTACCCATAATGTCGACTCCCTTACTCACTTTGTAGGTGTGGCAATGGGCGTTGTCTTTTGCCCCTTTCCGCAAACTCAGTATCTTGCAATCGCAGGTTTAGAGTTGAGGGTAGCGGGTGGTCAGACTACCCGCATGTCAGCTCGTACAAGAGTGCGTCCAAATGGCATCACTGATTGGTTTAACAGGTGGAACGCCCTAACCACTCCTATGGATAAATATAGCGGGTAGCGCAAGTGGGATAGCAGGTTTAGCAAGGTGGAATATTGCGTTCTTTGCGGGGGAACACCCCTCCCGCTACCCGCTATCCATTAATAGCAGATCTGGTGGAAGATCGGGGCCTATCTACTCTCTGTCCGTTAGCATAGCAGCGGTAGAAGTGTTCATGTATTTATGCGGGTTAGCCATGTGCTTGCTTTTTTTTTGTTCACTTTTTTTTTGCTTTAAGATGCTGTTCTGACGGTGCACCGGCGTATTTTGCATCATAACATGTTCCTACATTGCAATGCTGATTCACCACCCGTTGGTCTGTGAAACTACACAGTAAACACTTCTTCTTTGATGGTCTCCGTTGGTTTCACAGGGTGCTGGAAAAATCAAATCATATCCATTTTGTAAAAGCCAAGGTTTTGCTGAAAGGGAATCAAAAAACAGAAAATGCACAGTCGGCTCGAGTCTTGAGACACGACCGCACCACCTGGCCTTGCTCAGTGGACCTGAGCAGCCAAGCAGGACGTCAGATATTAAAATGTCACTCATGACCTGGTAGAGCGACATCATTAAAGGATATTGAATTGAATCCTAAATTTAATCAGGAATCAGCGCAGTGACATCAGACATGGAGGTGATCGGAGGTCTGACTGAATAATCTTACTGCAGATTTTTGGACTGTAATCTTGGCTGAGTCAGAAATGATGAAAAATCCATTGTTTTAGTCAAAGCACATGGACATCAATGAACATTACAAACTCCTTCAGAACCAACGGTGTGTAATTTTGCAGGATACCTCAAGATAAAGCACCTAGATGAAATTAGCTTGGCCAGCCTGTAATAGTCATCATATCATTACTCCCCCACCCTGTTGGTTCAGTACTTTTTTTTTTTCTTTTTAGCAGTGGAATTGGCTGTGAACAAAAATAAAGTAAAACAGATCTATTGTTGTTTTATGATCAATATGAACAGATGACAAAACTGCATAATACGGGAGCTTTTTAAGTAATGGGTGAGCAACAACGTCGAGGATAGATGTGAAAGGAGTGCAGGTCAGTCAGCGATGAGAGGGAAGGAGGTCTAGTGGGGGGGGACATAAATTGAGGATGGCAGCAGGGGCAACAGATGCTTTGATTCTGATGAATGTCTTTACAAAAAGTATTTAAAAACTTTCTATGATCCAGAACCAAATGTAGTGGACATGCTGAATGTCACGGATGCAGAGGAGATGGAGGACCTGAACGCAGGAGTTCACAAAAGGAATGATTTATTAACAAAAAACAAAAAGGCTAAACTAAACTGAAAATCCACAAAATTATCCAGGCAGTAAAACACATTGAAAAAACAAGTGAAAAACCAGCACAGACAGGGGAGATGACAAGACTTAAATAGACAGAGGGACAAACAAGAGGCAGGTGCAGACAATCAGGATAACAAGAGGGAAGGAAGTAAAGCAGAAAACAATGGAGACAAGACAGACTTTCAAAGACAGACAGGGAGTGACGCCAACTTGACAACACTGACAGACTGCCATGGCTGACCTAAACCATGACACTGAACGCTAGATTATTAAATATATATATATAGCCAATAATTACAAATTTAAAAGCCCTAAAAATCTGCGGTTCTGAAATAAACAGCCTCCATGTGTCCTTAACGTTTTGAAGAACTGGACTGGAGAAGATGGCTGGATGACAGAGGAAGTGAATTCCTCTAAGGGAACGTTTTACTGGATCTCTGGGTTTGAAAGGAAAAAACAAAGAAGTTTGAGTTTAAGTGACATCCACTTAAAGTAGAAGAACTTTGAGGATATTGTCACGGTTATAGGTGGTGCTTTTTAATAAATAGAATTAGAGTGACTAAAACCCATTGTTGTGTCATCAGAAATCATTAATATGAAAAAAGAAATAACCCACTTGGCCCAACACAGGTGCAAATCTGAGCAGGAGAGTTGCAAAAAAAAGAGCTCTAAACTGTTCAGCATGCTGGTCCTGTCATGGACCAAGAAACAAGAGAAGCCCGGGAAAATAAGAGACGATGGCTCTGATCGTGCACCTCCCGCTAGCCGCTAACTGCTAATCGCAAATTGCAGGTTTAGGAACCTCCGCTAACCGCTAATGCAATCTTCTGCTCCCTAAAGCCGCAACCCGTTATGCCGACTCCCTTACTGACATTGTAGGTGTGGCAATGGGCGTGTCTTTTGCCCTTTCTGCAAACTCGGTATCTTGGGATCGCGGGTAGCGGTTGGTCTGACCTCTCGCAAACCCGCATGTCGGCGCGTACAAGAGCGCGTCCAAATGACATCAATGTGCGTCCACCTGGTCACATGTGGACGTGCACAAACGGCTCTACCTCTCAAATTAACGCTTTTATAAAAAGCGTGATTTGGAGAGCTGCTCTGGTCTGGATGAAAAGACGCTCCATAGCGGTTTTTAGGTAGCGGTTTGCGGTTAGCACAACCTGCTCTTAAAAGCAAAGGCTGCTGACGCACTGATTGGTTTAACAGGTGGGTATATAGTGGGTAGCTCAGGTGGGGTAGCGGGTTTAGGAAGGTGGAAGATTGCGTTCTCTGCGGGGGAACGCCCCTCCCGCTAACTGCTATTCCTAAATAGCAGCTTTAGGAGATCTGGCGGAGGATCGGGCCCGATGACTCTGACGACGGCTCGAAACGAGACAGAGTCTTTATTTGATTTAATATCACTAAACGGGAAGTTGTTTTCCATAGTTGAACAGTTGATACAGACAGAATCACAATGCAATCATTTTAGTAGAAACCTTTATTTGAAATGACATGTATATATATCCAGTTGAAAGAAAAAGCATAAAAAGAAGCAAATTAAATTAAGTGTTTATCAGGGAGAATAAAACAGAGGAAGATAGTCATCCATTTATTTTTTTTGGCAGCTCTCTTTGATCTGTTTTCTCAACCCCCTTTATTGTGATACGAGCAAGTCTTTTCTCTGCAAATGTGCCACTGCGTTGTATTATTGATTCTGTAATCCATAAACAGCCGTGGCGTAAACAGATTAGAGTTGCTGTACATGAAGATGCATCACCTCCATCATGTATACACCTCTCACTTCTGTTTAGTTTCACCGCCTCTTTTCCAGGAGAGCGAGAGGGCGGTTCTAATTCCAGTCATTAGTGTTCAGTCAGTCTCGTTTCTGTTGTGCCTCGCCTCATATTTCACTGTCTATGCATCCTTTTTTCAATCTGTCACCCACCAACTGTCACCGTATCTTTCTCTGTCTCTAATTTAGCACCTCCAGCAGGGGCATGAAATATTGACTGGTAAAGGGTTTCTGAGGACTTCAAAACATCTTTTGATAAATTTGAGCCGAAGCTGCATCGTATATTCTGTATTTGGCTCCAACCAGACTGATACTAAATGTTCATGGAGTAAACGCGGTACGAAGCAGCAGCTGGTCTGGGGGTTAAGCCACTGAAATGGTGCCTGTTGGGACACCCCAGCAAGGATCCAGGTCAGTCATTAAGCTCTGCCCACAACAGTCTATATATTATTCATGATCCTGCGTAAGTCACTCTGAACTCCTGAAATGCACAGAGGGGCTTCCACTGTTGCCCTTTTAATCCTGCCAATTCACTAATGAATGCATCCCATTCACTTTCAAGCACTCCAGAGCAACATTTTAAAAGTGTGGCACCAAATGCTTCGCAGAATCTTTGTTTATGTCCAGTGGATTAAGCTTCTGGGGATGCAGAGACCCTCGATCATCACTGCCAGCACTGAAGTGCCCAACTGATCTGAATCAAACCAAAGCTTTCCAACTCACAAACCAACCAAAACAAGGTAGACACATGACTCTGGGATAATGTACATGAATACAGCTCCTACAGTCTGATGAAATTGATTTCTACATATAAGAGATCAGTGTAGTTAAGCTGCCAGATAACCTCCTTCCTATCGAATGACCCCAGTTCACGGGGCAGATAACAGAAATCATTCAAGCCATTTTTAATCACACAATGCATTATACGATATAAACATGTAGCACAGCAAATGAGCAGGGAAAAGCTCAACTTTAAGCCTATGAAGGCCATTTCTACTGAAACAAAACATGATGGTCATTTTCACACTGCCCTGTTTAGGTCGACCCAAAGGATTTTAGCAACCCAGCTACAGGGCGGACAACACATGTTTGAACTAAAGAGGTTTACATCGTCCACTAGACCAGTGGACCCCAACCTTTTTGTAACTGCAGGCCAGTCAACACTTTACAATTTAATTTACGGACCGGGGGGGAACTTCCTCGTTACTCGTTACATTACGGGATTAACATAGCATGAGTATAACATCAAAGTATCTGGTAACATCCTCTGTACCCATTAAACAAATAACCACCAAAAAAAAAAAAAAAAACTCACACAGAGCAGGCTTGGTATGTGGGAATCACCTGTCGTGATAAATCCATATTTCAGTAGGACTCCTGGTTTTGTCTATTTAAAAACATTATTTTTCTTGGAAGTCGTTGGCTGTTCTTCTTTTTCTTCACTCTGCATTTTCCCCTTCACAAGGAAACTTGCCAAAGACATATGTTTCTTACGTATTTTGCTAGCTAGGTTAAATTATGGCGCTCAAGTGAACGAAATGTAACTGAGAGAATCCGGTCACTTTTCAAAATAAAAGATTTTTCAAAATAAAAGTTCGTTCAGACTCGTATAATAAATAAAACTTAAATAGCTACTTTTTTTCTTGTGTGGCCTGGTACCGGTCCGTGGCCCAGTACCGGTCCGCGGTCCAGGGGTTGGGGACCACTGCACTAAACAGCACATTGTCGGTTATGAAGGAGCTTTAAACATGACAGAAGAAAGTAACATTAGCAGTTGTGGACAAAGGACTTCCAGACGATTCGTTTACGAGAAGTTTGGCTCGTCTAGATTAGTACAAACAAATAATATAGAGGAAAAATGGCCAACTCTGGGTCGAAAACGTGTAGTTGTTGTGTCACCACGATTTTCAGCTCTTTTCTTCAGGCCAGTTATCATGGAAGTTTTACTTCTTGCTACCACTTTCCAGACATGTTAAACCAGATATGTGTTATGTATATTGGTATGTATATGTATGTATGTGTATGCAGGGGCGCCGCTAGGGATTTTGGGCCCCATGAAAATAATCTTTACAGGGCCCCCCAACACAACGGTGAAATTTGTTGATGCTATTTTTGATCATCATTAGGGGCCTCTCTGGGCCCCCCTCAATCATGGGCCCCTATAATCCGTATCCTTTATCCCCCCTTTTCGGCGCCCCAGTGTGTATGTATAAAGATAAGTGTGTATATATTGGGTATACATTTTGATTTTTTTATGTCTTTTTTTGGGAGGGGGATATGTCACTTTAATGCACATGTGTCGGTGTATATTAATTTATGTATGTATTTATTTATTCATTTTCAGATACATAGATTCATGATAGTGTTAACATTTTTATGCTTTGCAAGATTGTTTTGACATGTCTGAAATGAATAAATGAAATGAAAGACGACGCTCTGTCAAGACTATTACTGACAAATGAAAGCACCGACTGTTGAAACATGACATGTGATGTGACATTTGGGCTGGAGTGAAAACGACATGATGTGAACACATCATAAAGTGATGCACCCCAGACTAGCAACCAGCTGCAGCGCTTAACAAACAAAAGGCTGCTAACTCATGAAAGCTCCCCAGATTGTGACGATGTAAGAATCACCGTCCTAAGCTCGAGTGCAAAACTTCAATTGACACAAGTAATTCAAATTTCCCCGTGACAAATCAAAACCATTTTTGCTGCCTCGGATCACTTCTGTTACCTGTAAGAGCACAAAAAAGCTAATATGGTTAGCATTATTTTGAGGAAACGTTTTTGTTCTTTGCTCTGACTGGATAACGACTGAAGATCCGAGAAGATTCAACATCAGTGTCGATCACCCAAATCCATCGAGCAGTTCCTGAGATATGACCTTGCAGACACGCCCACAGCTGAGTAACTGCACCACAAGGGGGCGCAGAGCACACATCCTGAAAGGGTCAGTCTCAAACAAACACCAAAACAATTATATGTGAAAGAATTAATACATTAAGTTACAAGCTCTGTACCCTAAATACTTCATTAGTTCAGGTATACCTAAATTAACTCAAATTTTGGAGGGTCTTCCTAACTATGCCTCTTCTGAAATGTCCCTAGTAACTGTCAAACAATAGGAAAGTCAGTTTTGGTAGCTTTCATGGCCTGATAATATGCATGCTTACTTTAATACTGACTTTATTGGGAAAAAAAAACCTTGCAGTTGCTGAGATATTCTCATTTTAAATTAAAAATGTAATTTTCAAGCAGAAATCTCAAAAACAGGACTCCTTATGAAGGAAATAATCATACTTGGCATAGTGCACAACGTGCTGTCCGAGGTCTGGGTGGACACGAGCTCGTATTGCATGTTTGTACATATATTTGGGAACTTAATGATGGCTAGCTGAGGCTATGTTTTTCCATCTGCAACCAGTAAGCTTTTGATCTGGCTCCAAGGTTCCAGCTGGCTTTGAAGATGGAGGTCTCCCTCTTCTTGGCTAACCTTTACAGCCACATGCTTGGTAATTAATGTGTAGCACTTTCTACATCACCTTGGATGTGAGCTGCATAAAGAAGGGAAAAAAAACTGGATCTGTCATCATTATGTGCATTAGGATTTCAGTTTGTTGTTTCTGCAGTTGAGACAGACTTAAGTCTACAGTAAATAGTGAACAGTTTGGACTTAAGTGTCCTTTGTAGCAGCAGCTTCTTTGTCTCCTCTCTGTATGCTGTGTCATCATGGTGGAAGAAGAATTGTATGTTATACCCGTGATGGAATATTTTTTACCTGAGATCCATCATGAGACGAGACTGAACACGGTGTCCCAGGAGAGGAGACTGAAGTAACGCCCACTGAAGGAGCGAGATGAACATTTATGATAAAGGGGTAAACAAAAAGGACGAGGCGAGGCGTTTGAGGGAGTAATCGTCAACCTGCTGATCAATAATGGAAAGAAATGGTACATGTGAAAACACTAACTCATACTGAGGATTCTTCAAAGAATCATATCGCAGTTTAATGTGATGTTTAACCTCTTAACTCACAGTTTAGAGTGTATGATATTGATTCACTGTTACTGCTTGTTTCTGGTCGCAACAGCTCTGTTTTTGACTCTTTTAGGGCGTTTGTGAAAAATGTGCTTCCATGGTGAGGAGTAATTGGACAGTTTGGTCCACATGCCTGCTTTTGTTCTTTTCAAGGCTCTGCAAATAAACGACCAGAATGATTTACAAAAGAAAAAGAAAAGCTTCAGTTCCTTTGGGGAAAAATAGGCATCTGCTAAGTGACTAAACGTAAACCGAAGACCAGTAACTCATTCACATTAGGGATGTTCCTGGCGACTAATTTCCCTGTCGACTAAACGAAAATTTTAATTAAGACTAGTCGACTAGTCTAAAAAAAAGGAAAACACTCTGAAAACAGTGAAAATTTAGCACAATTTATTGAAACACCGAAACAGAATTTGAAACATTGTCCCAAAAAATATTGTGTAACAAGAGTTCTTTAAGCCTTTAATCATAATGTTCAACAACCATGTCGGATTTTAAATGCCGCTGAAGTACGAGACACTTTGCACCGTGCAGTATGAATGAATGTGAACATGAAGGCAACTCAGTCAAACGTTTACCACCAAAATAAATAAATTGCCTCTGACACATTGAATCTTGCAGATTATCCGACAAAAATTATTGCTTCAATTCAGTTTCAAGTTAATAAAACATCTAATTTATAATTACATTTCAACCAAAACAAGCAGCATTTTGCGCCGCGCAGTATGAATATAAACCCTGCACATCCGAAAAAAACTCACTTAAAGTTAACAAATAATGTAACATCTAAAAAAGATAAATTGCTGCTGAATTATTAAGCTCTATGCGCAGTTCAATATGAGTGTAAAATTAAACAAACATCTAAAATCTCTCAGACCGGACGGGAGAACACCGTCTCCGGGTAAACAATGTCAAATCGGCCTGACTGTGGCTAGCACCGCTAGCATTAGCAGCCGTCGTCTCGTGCAGATTAACATCCAAATGTTTGAGTTGAATGTGGTTGCACATTGCTCCAGTCGAGTGATTGTATGCCAGTTGTTTCTGACACAGTCTACATACTACCTTGTTTTCATTTTCTAGATTAAAGTACCGCCAAACCGCGCTGGTTTTGCGAGACTATCTTCCCACCGTGCCGTTTTAAAACTCCAGCCTACTCGAGCATTTCCGCGGGGAGGGGGGCTGCTGTCTGACGGCTGTGTAGCTCCGACTAGTGGCGGGCGGCTGTATGACAGTTAAGCGGCCTTGTACATGAATAAAACACAAATTGGTTTAAACGACTAATATTTCTGGTGCCGACTAGAAAGTGGGCGGACGTTTAATCGGTTAGACGACTAATCGCGCGCATCCCTAATTCACATCTGTTAAGAAGGAAAGTTTTTACCTAAAGAAGTGAAAAAGGCTTAAAGTTGTTTTAAAGCAGTGGCCCCCAACCTTTTTGTAACAGCGGACCGGTCAATGTTTAACAGTTTTACCGCGGACGGGCGGGGAGGGTACCTCGTTACATTAACATGACATGAGTATAACATCAAAGTATCTGGTAACATCCTGTTAGGATTTAAGATTAACTCACTTGATAATTTAACTGTTAAAGCTAAACTTTATGGCCTATAAGAAGGCTGGCTGTTTTTTATGACTGATTCTTCAGTTTTGTTAGCTCAATTTCCTGCTGCGTTAGGACCTAATGACTGGAACATTCTCACATCCAGACTTCTTGACCCCCAAAAGTTTGTGACTTCAACAGATAGACAGTTGTTTTATTATCTTGGACTGTAAATAATGTCACATATCCTGTAAGACTGAGAGCTGTTGGCCACCTGATTTCTAAGACAAAGGCAATAAACTCAGAATAATGGGAGGACCCGCCTCTATGGAAGTATTTCTGTGCCATCTGAGTTTGAATACGAATTTTTAAGATTGAAATTTTTCAGCATCAAAATCAGACTTTGAATTTTAAAAAACATCAGATTTCTAGCACTGAATTTTTTTTGCCTCTGAATTTTATTTTGTTAAAATAAATTCAGTGTTAAAAAAAATGTTGTCTTAAAATATTCAGTTTTTCAAAATTCAACACGCAAAGAAATTCAACAACCCAAAAAATTCAGTGTAAAAAAAAAAAATCAACATCTCAAAAAAATTCAGTGTAAAAAAATTCAACCTCAAAAAATTCAGTGTAAAAAGAACCAGACTCAACATCCGGGTCACCAGGGAGAAGCAATCGATCCCTGTCTCAATTCAGCCAACGTCCAGCCAATCACTTTACGCTCCATTGGTCATGTGACACCCACCCAGATTGTAAGACGGACCGGTCGGCCATGTCAGCAAACTCAGGTGATGGTGCTGAGGTGAGTCTGTTTACTGTTTACTGGACATTGGCTGAATTGAGACAGGGATCGATTGCTTCTCCCTGGTGACCCGGATGTTGAGTCTGGTTCTTTTTACACTGAATTTTTTGAGGTTGAATTTTTTTACACAGATTTTTTTTTTTAGAAATTGAATTTTTTTACACTGAATTTTTTTGAGATGTTGATTTTTTTTTTTTTTACACTGAATTTTTTGGGGTGTTGAATTTTGAAAAACTGAATATTTTAAGACGACAATTTTTTTTAACACTGAATTTATTTTAACAAAATAAAATTCAGAGGCAAAAAAAAATTCAGTGCTAGAAATCTGATGTTTTTTAAATTCAAAGTCTGATTGTGATGCTGAAAAATTTCAATCTTAAAAATTCATATTCAAACTCAGGTGGCACAGAAATACTTCCATACGCCTCTTTGGAGCTTTAAAAACAGAGATACTTCATTATTCTGGATCCGTTTCCTGGCATCTCTCTGTCGTGTTAAGGCAATACATCATATTGGCTGATTAAAATATTCTGCATGGCATATTGAAACTTGTTATTCATCATTTTATATTAAACTCTTTAATTGGTCTTTGTTTCTAGTTTCGTCAATGGTACCAGATAAAAGAAGATGGAGAATTACTTTCAATCCTCTGTACCCATTAAATTACTTGTAAAAAAAAAAACTTCACGCAGAGCGGGTGTGGTATGTGGTATAAATCCATATTTCAGTAGGACTATTAGTATTCTCTGTTAAAGTCTTTCTTTTTCTTGGAAGTCGTAGGTTGTTCTTCTTTCTCTTCACTGTGCATTTTCCCCTTCACAAGGGGAAACAGATGTCTGTTTCTTACTTAGTTTGCTAGCTGGGTTTACTTTTGGTGCTTAAGTGACCGAAGATGCAACCGAGAGAATCCGGTCATTTTTCAAAATAAAAGCTCGTTCAGATTCATATATTAAATAAAACTTAAAAAACTAATTTTTTCTTGCGCGGCCCGGTACCAATTGATCCACAGCCCGGGGATTGGAGACCACTGGTTTAAAGGACACATTCAGTGCGTTTACATGGGAAGTTTAATTCCTCTTTAATTCAGAATTAAAGTTAAAGCCAAATAAAAGTTACCATGTAAACACCTAATTCCATATGAAAATGTCATTTCCGAATTAAACTTAATTCCGAAGTAAGTGGCTGGTTTATTCTGATTTTAATTCCGAATAAAATAATTCCGCGGTCATGTATACACTCATTCCTGTTTAAATGAATTCCCGTCTTTCTGCGCATGCTCGTTCTCTTGCCCGTCTGTCGTGATGACGCTTATATTCCGGCAGCACGCAGTAAACGGTGTTCAAGAGCAGAGACGATTTATTTAATAAATAGCTTGGAGGAACTGGAAATAATTAAAAGAACAGATGGCAGGAAACATAAAAATTGTGAGCTTTTCAAAGCGGCCAGGTTAAATGAAGGAGGTTTCACAGATAGAGACGCCACCCAGGTCAAAAATAAGTGGAATGTTGTTGCTAACTGAGTTGTTGCTAAGTTTGTTTTCTTCCAGTAGATGTAAAGACGTCCGCCCCCCTATCCAATCAGAACCCTTCCCAACCCCCAGACCTAAAGCGGAATTGGATAAAGCCAAACAAACGTGTTTTCCATGTAAACCTCAATTCGGAATTACTATTTCGAAGGAAAATAGTTTAATTCGGAATTATTTAATTCCTAATTATTAATTCTAAATTAAAAAACATCATGTAACCGCAGCCACTGAAATAAACCCTCTGTTATGTCACCCTATGTCTCCTGAAGAGTGGCGCTTTCGGAGCTCGGCTCCACACTGCCCCAAGTGGCCAATCAAAGAGCTTTGACAATTCCACTGACAACTGGATGTCGCCCCTTGGCGTGCACGGTGACGACCACAACCCATGGCACTGACTCTGAAGTCTGCTGCCTTTTTTATTTTGTTTTCTGTAAATAAAATGCAGCAAAGTTGCCTTAAGATCAAGTCACTGACTTCTCTACTGGAAAATATTCCTCTTTCATTATCTGTACCCACTTCTTCTAACATCCCACTTCCCCATCTTCAAAATCCCTTTCCCTAATTAACTGTTTTAATCCATCCTTGTGCCTTTTTTTCATCTTGTCAGTCTGTTTAAGTTAGAATTTAGCTTCATCTGTCCAAATAACACTTTCTATTACAGATCAGGCTTTTTAATGTTTGTTTTGTCTGTATTTTATTTTTTTAAGGCTAGTTTGGCATTTCCGTGAGACTTATGAATGGATCGCTCCTTGTAGTGAAGTCTGCATTCACTCTTTTGAATTCCTCTCTCTGTTGTAGACTTGGACAGTAATACATCTACCTCCTGGAGAGTGTTCTTCATTTGGCTGGAAGTTGTTACAGCTTCTTCTTGAACATGAAAAGGACCGCGCAATCATCCTCCACTGTTATTGTGTGGATATACAGGCCCTTTTCATGCTGACTGGTAAAGTCCTTTTCTTTTTCCTCTGTCCTCATCTTCTTGCATATTCTGATGCATTATTCAAAGCCTGAGGATGGTGGGTTTGTCCCACGTCAGGAGTCCCTTTAACTGCATGTTGTGAGTTCACAGCAAAAGCATTTAAATGCAAATGTAACATTTACATTCAACTACACAACCTTTCAAGGTTTAAATGTTAAGGAAGCACAGAAATAGCACATAACTATCCATGATGCAGGAGTCAACTGACCAGTATTATTTCAGCAACAGAGCTCTGTGTATTAAATAACTGCAGTGACGACACACTAAAAGCTTTCCTCCATTTTTTTTTTTTTAAGTCACTGTCTATGGTCTAATGTTTTGAGACTGACTGGAACATGTGGGAAGACAGTAATTAAGGTGCATGCTTCATCCATCTATCAATAATCTATGTACAGCAGCTTGAGAACTGTAAGTAATACAACAGCTTAGTTCTTGATCTGTTTTCACCAACAAGCTACGTCCACCTCGCTAGTCTGACATGATCCCAGATGTGAACAAAAACTGCAGTTCCTTGAATTACCAGTAGTTTCTAGTTCCAAAAGCAAGTCAATATCTTTTGACACCAATGTTAAAATGTCTAACTTTACAGTAGCAACTAGAAAAGCACTCGTAGAGCGCAAACCTCCGCCAAGCACAACAGTTCTCCCATATAGCGATTTACAGATTGTGATAAAATCCGCCTTCTGGATCAGCCTTTGAAATTTATATAGAGGTTGCCTTTGCCAATTCCTGAGTCAAATTTCATGAGTTTTGGGCAATAATTAAGAAACAAAATTTTTGGCCCCATTTACCACAATGTTATTGAAAATTTGAAAGTGATCTAGAATCCAGGATTTCTTCCGGATCACAGCCAAAATGAAATCAGTTCTTCCTTTTCACATTTCTGACAACTCCTAAAAATTTCATCAAAATCCATCCATAACTTTTTGAGTTATCTTGAACACAGACAGACAGATAAACGCCGGCAAAAACATAACCTCCAGTCTGGTACAAAAATGCCTCAATTACAACTGTTTTTAGTAAAGCCAAAAAATGTATGCATAATTAGAAGTATGGTCTTTTGAGCGGCAGCTCAGGCGGTCAGACTCATCACTGTCAGCTGTCACTTCAGCAACACAGCGCCTTCAGCGAACTTGACTTCTGAGTGAAATATGTGAGCAAATTTGATGATTTGAAGAATGATGTCATTGATGATGCTTCAAATCAAACATCATTTTAATGTTTAAAACATAATATGGCTTGTTAGTGCTGCGACACACTCGGGGTTGGGCTGGAAAGGACACAAAACTAGCTATTTCCACCCTTGGTTCAAGGCTGCTAGCCAGTGCTAACAGGAGGACGGCCAGCTGGACTGCCTCTGGCATGTTGGCTTCTGCTTCTCGCAACAGCTGGAACAGCCAGGTTGAGTGACATCTCACTTGGATGATTTTAGGACCTTTCCAGGTTCACTTATCGGACTATTCATCAACTAATTTAATTTAACGCTCGTCTTGGTCAACCAGCCTAAACCTGCAGGTGGAAAAGCAACTGCCGAGCAGCTGTGGTCTTGGTAGAGTTCTCCTTATTTTAGCTCCAGTAGCACTTGGCATCTAGGTTAGCATGTGCGAGGCCAAGCTAAGATAGCTAACTTGTGGTGACTGAGATAAAGTGGGTGTGGTTCAGCTGGTTTCCAGGTCTACTGTTTCACCAGTTTGTCCATTTTTGGATAAATGGACTCAGTTCCTGTGCAGAGTGATAAAGTAGACGCTTTTTAAACGGACTCTTCAGAAAACTTAAAGAAAGGGGACATCACAGGGGTTTGTCAAGTTCTGTTTATGCAGTCTATGGTTTTCAGTGTGAAGTCTGCAGCGTCACACTATCTACCGCTCTGCAGCTTCCTACATAACATGCTGCATCCTTCTTTAGTAAATGTTTAGGACACAAATGAAAAGGAAAAAAAAAAATGAAAAAAATTATGCAAAAATAGATATGCAAAGCGTAGTGAACTGAAGGTTTAATTCTTGAGTGAGGGGAAGCAGACATTTTATAGTGAACAAGGAACAAGCAAGAGGAGTGTGGCAGAGAGAGATGGTAACAAGGGACAGTGGATGATGTCGACACACAAAAGGGAGAAGCAATGCTAACAACTGACAAAGCCCAGAAATAACTGAGTCTGTGCTCTGTTTACAGATTTGTCTGTGATGTGGTGGTTTGGCTCATGGGTTTTGGATGCGCAAGGCTATCCCAAAAGGCACTGGAAATTCAAAAGCTGCCTTTTTCTCATGTGCATTCTTACTAGACTTGAGTGTGGAGATTAAGAAGCTGAGCTAACATTTGAGACCTGTAGGGATGCTTTTTTTTCAATAACAATGGTTTGTTTTCTCCAAATATTAAACACAAAACATGGAATATTCAGGGTGTGGATTTGGGGAAGTTATTCAAAATCTCAGAAGACAGAACTTGGATAAGTAACGATAAACTAAACATTATATATTGATTTTTATATATTATTGGGGTTCTGTACATTGAGCAGTCTGTGATCATTTCTCAATGCCAGCTTTGGGCTTCCCCACTTAGTAATTTAACTTTTTCAAAAAAGTTGTAAAGATCTACATTTTTGTTTTGAAAACATCCTAAAACTACATTCCATCATAATTTCAAAGTTGTAACTTACATTTGTGAGTTTTCTAATCTGCCATTCTTTCCACTTGTTGGTGCCAAAGGCATTCTGGGATACACTGTCTCAAGTTTATACAAGTCTCCACTGGATGCATCCTCGACAAAATCAGACCAAGAACACATCTGAAGGAGTTAATTATACTTGGTATACAAAATTTAGATTTTGAGTCAGGTCCGTACTTTGGCTGCAACTAAACCTTTTGCAAGACCACAAAAAGTAAAAATAAGAATATATTTTGAGTAGAGCTGTCAGTCCGTTAAATTTTTGAATCAAGATTAATTGAAAGATGTTCGCACATTAATCACATTTTTTTAATGTTCTGTTTATCCATCCATCCATCCTCTATTCCCATTTTGTCCTATACAGGGTAACGGGATCTGCTTTATTTTTTTTAAGCCTTTAATTTGAAAACCGGAAGTCCACCAATGCTGCCGTACATTTTGGGAGCTTAATTCATCAGCTTCTTAGTGTAGTTTGTCGGGGCTGCTGCTTGACCGCAGTAATTTGCTGACGGTCCCTAAACTCCACGGCAGCAGCGAGGTACTCAGAAGGACATTCAGCGCTGTCCCTTAGAGTTTTAGCCACACCCACTGAGCTTGGAGGGTTGATGACACTTGTGAAATATCTGGCATACTTATATTTACAAAATGATACCAACCTGGATGAAATCGGTGCCGTTTTCATGACGCTAATAAAGTTTAAAGAGAAAAAAAAACAAGCGAAAGTCAGATGTGAAACTAATCAATTCACAGCGACAGAAAATACAAATAACCTTTTTTCTTGTCAACAGACCCATCTGGCAGCACCTTAAGGCTAAACTTGCCGTTCATAAGACCCTTTTCTGTCACCATGTCTGTCCCACACGTTGACTGTAAATACACTTATTTACAGAAACGTGTGTGCGTTAATCTCACGTTAAAAAATAGTGGCGTTATTAACGCGTTAACTTTGACAGCCCTAATTTTGAGAAATGTCCGGTTTCTTATCTGCAGTAGACAGCAGTCGCAGCACTCTCAGTTTAGAGTCATGGAAGTATTCTGACGGAGACCTAAACTACTGGCTGCTCAGAATGACGGCTGTAGAAGAGCCACATCTTTCTTATGTTACCAGGTTGGACCCCCTTTTGCCTCAAAACTACCTTAATTCTTTGTGGCATAGATTCAACAAGGTGTTGGAAACATTCTGAGAGATTTTAATCCATATTGTCACGATCATGTCAATGATCACACGCATCACACAGTTGCTGGAGATTTATAGGCTGCAAATCCATGATGCGAATCTCCCGTTCCACCACGTCCCAAAGCTGCTCTGTTGGATTGAGATCTGGTGCCTGTGGAGGCCTTTTGGAGTATTGTCATGTTCAAGAAACCAGTGTGAGATTATTTGAGCTTTGCTACCTGATGAATTATCCTCCTCGAAGTTGCCTTCAAAAGACATTGTGGTCATAAAGGGACGAAAATGATCAGCAACAATTCCTAGGTATGCTGTGGTTGCTCAGTTGGTACTAAGGGGCCCAAAGTGCTCCAAGATGATATCCCCCCTACCATTATACCGCCACCACCAGCTTAAGCGTCGATACAAGGCAGGATGGATCCATGATCTCATGTTGAGACTGAGACCAGGAAATAGTTTTTCAATTTCCTGTTGTCAAGTTTTGGTGAGGCGATGTGTTTCCTGCTTTAAGGCGACAGCAGCAGAACACCACCCCAGGTGACACTCCTGTCAACTATCTGCTTCAAGGTTCAACATGTTGTAACAAATGGTCATTTGAGTGACCGTTGCCTTTCTGTCGTCTTGAACTCATCTGCCCAGTCCCCTCTGACATCAACAAGGCATTTTCATCCACACAGCTTCTCCTCACTAGATATTTTGTCTTTTTCAGACCATCCTCTGTAAACCCAAGAGAGGGCTGTGCATGAAAGTCCTCAGTAGACCAGCAGTTTCTGGAAACTCAGACCAGCTTGCCTGGCACCAACAACCACACCGCATTCGAAATCACATGCCGACATGAACTTCAGTAGGTCATCTTGATCATGTCTGCATGCCTAAATGCACCGAGTTGCTGTCATTTGACTGACTGATTGTGTTAACAAACAGAAGAACCAACTAAAGTGGCTGGTGAGTGCATATCTAATACAGAGTTCACTTAGCCAGTAGTTTAGTTCCTGTAGATTCAACTTTAACTTCCGGGGTACAGTACCAACTGATGCAATCA